>SSBO01000012.1:4427520-4747890 GCA_005281725.1 Wuchereria bancrofti
TATTTTTTTTTTACATATTTTTATTACCCATTTGTTCTTAGGTCGTTTTCTTGCTATTATTGGTGCTTAAACATTTTTGGATTTTATATTAAATTGTTTTCTTGCCGTCTAATAAAACTACTCTTATAGCTTACAGTAAGTTGCTCGTTTAAGATCTATTAGACATAGTTTCAGGATTTCAATCAGCTGAGATTACCAAACTTCCCGCTATTTCGATAACTTACTACCGTATGAAAGTGGTAAATTTGCTGAAGCATTTATACTTAATATATAAATTATTTCTTTTGCGTGAATTCAGTGCGCTAGTTAAAGGTGTTGGAAGTTTAATGCTACTTGTTAGTCTTGATCTTCCACTGTGACACTTTTTGTTAGGGTTATTTGTTTGTTCTTGTCCCCTTTCATTATTCTGATTTCTGCGAATTCGATATAAGAGTCAGTATGTGTGACAAGGTTACCGCATACAATGTTCAATGATGCATGGAATTGTTGTAATATCTTAAAAGCTTCCATTTCGAAATAATGGAGTGCGGGTAAGTAGTCCTGTCGCTACACACATATTTCTGTTCGTTGCAAACAGGAATCCATTTAGTCTTCAGAAGCAGTACTGAAGGGACTGGGAAGGATAATAGCTGAATACCTAAAATACATCAGTCTTAAGGCCTTGAAAGTCAAAGTTTACCATGACTAATGTCGAGTGGTTTCCATGCATAAAGGTGTTTTGGAGCTCAAGTTTCCCATATTCTGAGTTTTTAATCCAAGTGAAGCTAATCGAAATTTGAATGTGACAAGAGGAGACTAAAATTGAAGAATTAAAAAAGATCACCTAATTTTTTTGTAACCTGATTGCTCGTGATATCTTGATACAATTATAACGATCACTGTGAAGAGGAGGAGTTCAGGATCAATACACGGGATGAATACGGTGAGCGGTGAGCACTACAGCACTGTACTGTTCACTGCTAAATATAATTAGTTCAGTGATTTTAAAATTATTGATCACATGACGCAAACCTCTGAATTTACTAATATACGTGAATATATACATGTTTACTTTTTTATATGTTCCTTTTCAAGGAATTTCCGGGTTTAAATCATCCGTATGTTCAATGAAGAGAGAATAATCACACAGATTATGTTCGCGTTACAAGAATCGGAAACTCATTGGTAATCTTAAAGGCAGTTTCAGAATGATAACTCTTATTTGGGGTATATTCACTGCGTAATTTAATACATCTGAACTCTGAAGTTCATCATCTATAGTCACTGATATCAACCAAATAGTTGCATTTTAATTGAACTGACTACACAACGTGACGGTGAAATAGTCTTTTTGTTTGTTAGATGCTCAAACTTTTGAAGCTTTCTTTTAATCAGGCCAGAATTTTTTTATGACATACGTCTTTGGCTACATATACATCTAGTCTTTTTTATGCATTTTACGGAAGTTTCAATTGATAGCAAGGAAAGCGAAACCGAAACTATTGAAGCTTAATCGAAAATTCCATAATTCATTCACATTTATCTACTGGATGAAGTTTAAATCTAATCTTTTAATTATAAAAAAGACTAGTTGTACATATGATAACCATTTGCAAAACAACGGGACGGTGTCTCTTTTACAGGGCCCAATTTTTGTGTAAAATTAGTATTTTCTTCGTTGTCATTAATACATCTATCTCTCTCCTGATATTAGTTGCCTCCTTTGAAAAAGTGGAAGAGATTTATTAAACGGTCACCTCGTAATTGGGTGATTTAATTCGTGTGACTATCAGAATCTGTATCCTTCAACCGCTCCCTTCTCATTGCAAACCTTGCCTATATGTTTGTGTTCACTTAAACACAACCTGATTTTCAACTATTGTTGCCGCTCAATTATATTTCTTTTTAATTCAATATTTTGTCGCAGTTCTTCGAAAATTTTCTTCAATTCTAGTATCTTCTATATCGCCCGTTGTTATCGGTAGCATTTACTAAGTCTTAGACATCTCGGATTTTGATAATTTGTTTGAATTGCCGTATTATTTGTCCCAACAACTAATAACGCTCCTAAAGTTTGTTGTAACCTTGGTGTTTTGAGAAAACGGATAAAAGGAAATTCAGAAATAACATTTATTATTTTCAGTTACAGGAATTTCATTTGCTCTGATGGGTCATTTTGATGACGTGAAAACGAAAATTCAAATGATCAAAATAATAAATATTACACAGTTCTGCAACGAAAATTGAAGATGAATATGAATTCCAACAGTATAAATTCTTGTTCATTTCTTTAATAAACTTCAGTATTGCAATAAATCTATTTCCAAATTATCTTTTATCAGTTTTCCTCAAACAGTGAGGTTACAACAAACTTTAGGAGCGCTATTAGCTGTTGAGACAAATGATGAAGGTATGCTAAGAATGGTACTGTCCAAAACAGACATACCATTTGGTGTCCGGATCAACGATGCTTATCTGGAAGAGTGGACATTACTTGAGTTTGCCCTAATGCTTGGTCATCGACAGTGTGCGAAATTATTACTGCAAAGTGGAGCTACCATTAATGTTGAATGTGAGTATTACACGATTTTGTGATTATATTTTAGTTCTCTTTTCCTTTTTCGATATCTTAAACGTCCTGTTTAAATAAAATCATAAAACTCTTAAACTTTATGATGTTTTTATATAATGTAAAACTTTTTATAATATCTTTATAATATGTTGCTCATAAAAAAAATGAGGTTCGGCTTTTGTCCTATTTAAAAGGATTGATTCTGGAGAGTGAAGGAAATTTGAGTTTGGAATTCTGTCACTAGAATTTAAATGTTTAAGTATATCCGTTAGAGCGTCGTTTGCAACAAGTTCAAGAAAACGTTCAACTTATTACCGAAGAAATTCGATTTTTAAGGATCACCAACGTTCAAAGTGAAGTGAGCAAATTGCATATTATTTCCTATATTCAATCGGATTTACTAAATTCTACACTCGAACTTCAGTTCATCAAAATAAAATAGCACTTGGGAGAAACAATTATTTGAACAAAAACTTTAATTTTTTCTGATTAATATAATTTCTATATAAGTAATATAATTTCTGATTATTTTTGGTTGTATAGAATATAATTCAGAATTTTTCAGGACAAACAGATAAAGTATTTAGAGAGACGTCTATCACAAATGAAAAAAATGAAGACTGTTTTGGAAAATGCTTTTGTTCCTGGACCACCAAATAACGTTGAGGCAGTTGTTTCAGCATCAGATCAGCTAACAGTAAGTTGGAAAGATGTTCATCAACATAATGTGGATCTTGTTGTAAACTTCAAAGGTTTGTGTTTGATAATTCTACCATCAGAATATTAAGTGAAATTATGAAATCAGTTACAAGATTTTATAGAATTTAGAAGACTTTAGTTGAATGGAGCTTGTGCGACGATTTCAACAGTATTGAAGGAAGCTTGCTTGTGGACACTGTTCTGAGAAACTATGCAGTAATATCTGAATTAAAACGTGGACTGAGATATTCTGTGCGCGTTAGTGCTGCATCTATTGGAGGCTTTGGTCATCCAACCTTAGCAACACCTCATTCGCTACTGATTTCAAGTAGTTTATAGAATTTTAATGAAAAATTTGCTTCTAATGTAACTATTTAAATCGACTAAACTCTCATAAATTTTGATTTCATGTTGGGAAGACGTGCCAAACAGCCTACAGCGACAGTATCACTTAGGAGATATTTCGAAACTTCTTGTAGATGTCGCAAAGTATCGTTCATCTCCAGTTTGGCAAACATGTGATTAAGTTTGAGTTTAGATTTATCTTTTTTGGGAGACCAGATCTTTCGAACTCTAATTTTAAGTAATTATATTGGAAAACCTAATTTTATGTTTGACCTAAAATCAAAAATGATTTACAGTGTTTCCCAAATCAAGTGGAATAATCGACAAGAAGAAAAAAGGAAATATAAAAAATCTTTTTGTTGGCGGTTTTCAGTCTCTTAAAGTTATTCAGAGGTGCTTGTGAGATTAAATTTTGATATATTAAATGGTTGTTGATACGCAGATATATATGTGCATATATAGGCTCGCAAAAGCTCAGTTGTTTAAGTTTTCTTTTGACATTCTATTAAGAAACGTGTGCTTTTTAACTTCGATGAAAGGTCTCTTTTAAAAATAAGCTTCTTAAGTGTTTAAATTTATTTTAATTGTTTAAAATCATAAATCTGAATTTGCAAGTTATGTATTGTATATTTAGAATCTTACAGGGGTATCTATTTAGTAAGTATCATGTACTCACAAATGAAAGTATGTACTGTTGAAGATTACCTTCCGGTTATTCTTGTCGATCAAACCCAGTTTTGCATCGAGAAAGTAAGTCTAAATTCTAACTTGCTGGATGTTGCCTAAATCTCAGATTCCTTTAACAGCTGTAAAAAAAAGAAATAAGTTTGAAACTATAAATATCTCCCGCTGCAAGGTGTTCTATTTTCAGGATGAAATGTACTGGGCGATAAAACTGTCATTAGCCTGGGGTGAAATACAGACTTTACAGGAAGCAAATAATTCAAGCTGGTCAAATTTTCGCAGCAAATTCATCGATGCCGCAATAGAAATGCATACGGCTCTTAGAGTAGAAGATATCGGAAGGTTATTATTTGCGTATGAACCAAAACGTGAAACTTTTTTGCAAGTTGACGTGTTGATGAACGTTAGACATAGAAGATTGCAAACGTTTAATTTTTCCAGAGTGTATTATCAGCCAATTGTAGACGAAATAAATTCGGTTTCTTTTATTGTTACGGTTCGTTTTGTAAACGGATCACAAAACGCTCAGGTATCTTTGCATTGTTTTTAGTAATTTTGATAAAACTGACTTTTCCACTCTCTTTGAAGCCTTCCTAATTCCTGCTACACTGCACTTTGATGCTTATAGGATTATTTATTTACTTTTCCTGCTGAAGCGATAAATAGAAAATATAAAAATCATTTACCGAAGCGCTTATAGAAGTATTAATGAGCAAGATTGAATAGAGACTGACCTGTGTATCCGTTTCCTGAAGAAAATTTCAATGCTTTCTTTCAGTTTAGTTGTTGGAAAGATTGTTGATTCACTGCGTTATTTTTGTACAGTCATGAGGTTTTTTTTGAGCATACGTCCCTCCATGTTATGCTTTTACCTTGTCTCATTGTTCACTCTACAATGAGGCTTTCAGGTCGGATTTTGAAGCTTTATATGTCGCTGGTGGGTGCTTGTTTTGCACTCGGTCATGTTCCTATTTTTATACTGTATGAGGAAATTAAGCGATTTATAGGGTCTGACAACAAGATGGTTGCCTCTGAATAAAATAGTTCGCAAAAGAGGAGCTTGTCGGGCGATGGATGTGTTGTTAGCAGAAATTTTTAAGATTATCAATTTTTTCGAATCTTCACATGTACGCCTACGAAGAGGACTGTATATATGTTACATGAAACTATATTCATCGATCAGTTCTATAGACGTCGTCGTGCCTCAGGATATACCGTCCATTCTTCCACATGCTTTGATAAGATAACTTTCCATCTTTTTTTTTCTATTACCTTCATTCTTTTCCTACTGCTTAGTTATCGCCTCACCCTAACCTTAAATCTGAAGTCGTGATTTCCTCCTTCTTAAAGATCTGTCAATTTTTTCGGCATCGATGGAAGCTTAAGGTTTGAACTGGAAGAAAAGAAAGAACCGATTTAATAAGACTTCCAAACAACCAGTGATTTTGAATATTTTTGCTGTCGGTGCCATAGGATTTGAGTCTGACAGGCATAATTATAAACAAAAAGTTCCGAACGCAAGATGGATTTAGATATTATATTGAGAATAAATTTCGATTGATTCATCGACCATTGAATATGGCAGTACGAAGATTTTACTAGGATCTTGATGGTAGTTATTTCCTTATGAGGTGCAAGTTTGCTTTCTTTTTCCTTTCCATACACGAAGTTTCCGCGCTTCAAAGTTTCCAACAAAGCTCCAGTTTCGTTTAAATGAGAACATTGTAATTTAATGGTCAAATGCTTCAGAGATGTTCGGAAGAATTCTCTGATGTATATAATTTGATAAATGTCTTTAAAAAGTCATGCTTATTTTTAGTTCAAATGTATTCAAAATAATTTTGCAGAGATAATCCACATATAACGAAAGAAGAATGGGATTTGTTACGATCCGTTGATATTAAAGCTTCAAATTCGCTAACTCCGGTACAATTTGTTTTTTACACCGCTCTTGTTAAAGCAGCATCTCGCTTACTTAATGATCTCGAGATTGATATTAATTTCATGCCAAATCAGCGCATCTATCGTTTACAAGTTTTTCAGTTACAGTTCGATGTTTCCTTCATAATTGTAAGTTATTTCTAATGTCGACTTACTAGAAATAAGAATTCAGTCTGTTTTCATAATATGTTTACCATGATTGCACTACCACTAATATTTCTCATCCAAAAGTCATGAAGTTACCATGAGTCAACCTTGGTCTGTTGATCTGGACTTTATATATGTTCGATCTCAAAATGTTCTTGTAATCTTCGTTCTGGGTGGAGGAGTATCTATTAAATAGCTTGAATATAATTCCTTTATGATTTCATGACACTTCAGACAGATCATCCGAAGGCCTGAAAAGCCGCGACAATTTGTAAAATGTGATTATAATTAATAGAAAGATCAAATCAGATACTCCCTTGTAAATTAACTTCTTTATAGCTATTACCAAAAATCGAAGACGTCTGTACAGTGCGAAGTTATTCTTCATTAATATCGTCGTCTATACAGAAAGATTGCTTCACACTTCCACTCCAGGTCTTTGAAGCGAGTAAGTGTTTTGTGATTTTCAACTAGTGAACGTGAACCGACCTCTGTTATCTGTTTTTCGTAGTAGAGGGGAAAAATTCATCTGACAAATAAACCTCAAAATGTCAGATTTGCAAACTGTTCAAATTTATAAATTTCACTCTTAATGTTATTAGTCTATCTATGGTGAATTAAACAAGACTATCCTGCTTTGTACGACAAATTGAACTGTATGGTTCCTTTGAAAAAAGTCCGTATTCTTCGTAAAATTTCTTGGAATATATCTGTGACAATGCATCAGAAATTTCAGTTCATTTGTGTACATACAATCCAGACTTCATTGGTACCTATTGTCGGCTTTCACTTTTTATCGAACACTTTTCAACGGTAAACGCAGAGTTTTAGAAACTAAAATTTTTAATACTGTTCTCGATAAATGTTTATCCTTCACAGCAAATCACTATAAAGCTCACTTTCAGTACATACAATACGAACAGAGGAACAGTTTGCTGGAGAAAGATATTAATGTTTATGCTGATGTACTTTCAAAATTGGACGAGTTTCGACACAGGTCTTTTATAAGAAACAAAGTTGATTTCTTTATGAGAAACCTAATAGCTTTTATATTAGCATACTTCCAGGATGTTTCGATTTTCTATTTTAGATTAGAAAGCAGTTGGAAATCAGTGAGATGGGTTGGTGATGTCGCTTCTATTGCACGAGATAAACGTACGAAAGGTGTTGTATCAATGAAACGTTTGTTTGCAGTTAGCAACGGAATGAACGACGAAGTTCGTCACAATGGACAAGGAACAACAAGCTACAAACAAGTAACGTCTACTTCTCAAGATCCTTCTACATCTGTTAAGATGTAGAAGGATCTGACATAGTAATGGCTGAATACAATGCTTAATTTTTTTCATAACTAATATTAAAGCTGTTTCACACACTGCAGGATTCAATGGACCTAAATACATCATATTTTGACTTTTCTAACATGTGGCCACAAAGCGTCATCCTATCAACCAATTCGCTCACTGGACCTTGGTTCCACAATTGTTCTCAACCAAAAAAAACCCCAACCGCAAGAGTAATTAAAGTTCATGCAGCTTACCGATGTGGTCTCACTTGTTCAGTCCGTCTTCAGATAGCACCAACAACTACTGCTAGCGAGATTGTTGCCTTGGTTACTGAACGGTTAGCCAAAGCAGCTACAGAATCTGGAAAAGCGCTCGAATCCAACGACCCAGAAGATTTCTGCTTGACAGTAGTCGTCGGGTCCCGAGAACGCAGGCTACGAGATGACTTTCCACCCATGAAATTGCAGAATCCCTGGGGTGATGGGCGTCTGTTTGTAAGACGTCGCGACAACGTCCTGGCGGCTTTGCAAAGGGGTAATGAAACAGCTGTTTGAAGAATAAAGAATGGTCTGTTATTGTACGACTAAATCAGTATGCTTGTTGACCATTTCATGTGTTGTAAATACACCGTCCACTGTCAGACATTGTTGTATTTGTATACTTCAGTTAAAAAGAAGCAGATGCTTGAAAATATAACTTAATTAAAAGCATCTGAATTCTAGAACTGGACGGTATACAAAGCAGTCAAGGAAATGGTGATATATGTGTTTTACGGATATGGGCGCTAACCCAAAAAAAAGTAACTGGATAGGCGCCACTGAAATAATAACTGAAATACTGAAAAAAGGAAAGCATTGAATGGAAAAACAGTGATACAGCAATATCGCGGGAAAGGACTGAAATTGGTCGAAAAGCTATACAACAAAATGAAGTCTGACAAAGATAAATAGTAATGACGATAAGTCATTTAATAATGCCATAATGAAACATAAGTTTTTGTGAACACGACCAGGTATTTGTGAATGACAAAGTAAGGAAGAAGACAATGATATCACTACAACCAAAACAATCCTGTCTTCCAAGAACTTAGAGGATTATAGACCAAACAAGTCTGGGAAATATTATTATGAAGCACCACAAAATGAGGAGTAATGAAATCCCTAATTTTTCTCTTTAAATCGCGGATCAGCAGCTCATTACGAAATCAGTGATGGGAAGCAATAAAATTTGAAAAAAAAAAAACGCCTAGTGACTAAAGTTATTGCGAAACGAATTAAGTACCTAATAAATTACCCTGTTTCCTTGCTAATTTCAACATTTCGTGCTACTACCCATTAAAGTTTCAAAGTTGTTAAAATTACATGGCCTGAAACCTAAGATACTAAGGGAGAAAAGAAAACACACGGCAGAGCATAAAACATGTAGCGAAACGTCGATGCAGTTCAATGTTTTAATGCCAGAAGTATTTTCAATTGATTGAAATTTGAGAAATTCTTGAATACATTCACATCAGATATTACCAGATGCTCTCAAAATATGGAACTATATCTAGGAAAGATGAAAATGTTGAAATTACATTGTTTCCAACTAAATGGATGTTTCATGTCATCAGCTTGACATAAGAATTATAATTTGATACATCCCTTTTCAGGATCTCACGCACCGGTCCCATTACACGTTCGAATCGTGCTCGATCTAATTTTACACATTTCAAAGGTGTTTTTGCAATTACGGTTGCAGCTCGAGGTCGATCCAAAAGAAGCGCTATCTCACCTGAAAAAAGTAAACCTTAGGATTTATACAAAAATTCTGCCTGCATCCCGAATAATAGAAACAATAACGCATCGACACTTGGAATGTATCCCTTTCTCTCTTTGGAATGTTTCAAGAGCAGTCTCAGTCACGAAATTTATGAGACTAAATAATTTTCAAAACAAAACTTCAAGAACTTGCCAAAATAATCGGACGAGGACAAATGTCCGACGATTTCAAAAGGTGCGTCGTCACTTCGTTTCTGCAATACATCTGCCTGTCCTTCCACAATAATGAAAAACTCATCACCAGGATGTCCCTTAATTCAAAAAAAAAACAGAAGTTCACCAGTTTGGGAAATATAAGTGAAAATATAAAGTGAAGAAAACCATTTCCTAAATTCTTTATTTTAAATATATAAAAAATGCTAAACACATGAAGATGTTTCCCGAAAGGGTAATGTTCCAAACGGAATGAATACTTTTTCTTTTTCAAGAATAAACTTTATGGACAAATTTTATCAAAAGTGAAGAGGTAACTGAGATGTTTTGAACGAAAAGAAAAAATAAATAGTGATCCTAAAAATAAAAAACGAGACAGTACATGCGAACCAAACCTGTTCGACGACACGTGTTCCTGGCTCGAAATCACATCTCTCTAAAGCATCAGCAACATTCGCTCGTTCCCACTTGTCGAGATCAGCTAAAAATTAGTCGAGTCTAAATATAAAGTTCTTAAAACTTAGTCATAAATGAACGAAATTACGAAGCAATTAAATAAATATAGCAAGATTTATATGCATTATTGCATTATTCATAACTCAAATTGAAACTCTCAGAGATTTCCTAAAGTCTTAATTTAAAAAAAAAGAAAAGTACAACACTAACACTGGATAACTACTAACGCATATATTGAATAATCTAGGTCATAATATAACAGTAAGCTGCCAGCTTCTTCATGTACCAGCAAGACAAAGCAAAGTAAGCAGAAACGACCTACACAGTATTTGAACTTTCGACAGAAATTCATCATAAAGCTTCCTCTTCCGCATTGTGGATCCCATGAGGATCTGTCTATAAGTAATACGATCAATAGCCCAACACTTCACTACATCAGATTTAGCAACTACTGTTGCTGCACGTGGAGTCCCATAAATTAGAGCGAGTTCACCGAAACTACCACCTTCTTTGATGGATAACGCATATTCACCATTTACAAATACATCTACCTGGAAAAGAATTACTAAATAAAGCAGCAAGTCGCAAGCCTCAATTTTCATAAAATTTCATCATAAAAAAAGATATAAAATGCTATTTATTTGCATGCAAATCCCGATTCACGAATTTTCTACGGTACTTAATCCCAGCACAAATATAAGGAAACATTTCCAGTGAAGATTAAAAAGAGAGAGAGAAAAAAAGGAGGAAGTAAGAAATAATAAAAAAAAACGGTGGCGAAGACCTAGCAAGTAGTCTTTTCTGCAACAGAAGATCAAGATGAGGAGCATTTGGTTAGTGAAATGAATTATAAAGAAGTGTTTAGAAAGCTTACTTCACCGGAATCAATCACATAGAAATTATCGCCTTCTTCTCCTTGCTCAATGATGGTTTCGTTCTTTTTCTTTTCAACAGGAAACATAGCATCAAATATAGCTTTTTGTTCGTCTCCCTAAAGACAATTTAGTTTTACTTCTGCAATGTTACGGTTTTTGCAAGTGGAGAAGGTACTTCCAAATTAAAACAAATTCGGATTCACAAAATCGGATTCTAAATAAATAACTTAAAATATTACTCCTTCTTTAACAAGTGAAAGCAGAAAAGGGGACACACCATCATTTCTTTATAATCTCGTTTATAATCAATGACAGAAAATATAGGTCTCAGGCTAAAATTATGATCCTTCTCTCACGATTCAAAATACGACTTCCCTTGGTTTCTGTAACTTGTCCCAGACGATAAATTTAAGTGAAAATAGATTTTCATTGTTTTAAAACGTGCCAAAATGTGAAACAAATTCGCTTAATACCTCGAACTATTAACTCGTTCTTCTTCAAAGATCGCTAATATTTCAGGGATACTGTAAAGATAAAGCTTCTAGTCTTCTGGGGGTACTCATATAACGAAGAATGAAAGTGAATGAGTTTCAAATGAATGAAAAAGTAATGGAAGCAGAAACAAACTTCAAGATGCGAAAAGAGAATATTTCTGCACATTGCTGCTTCCAGTGCCCTTCGAGTTTCATCATCTTTAGGTATCACTACTTTATCATAATTCGCAGCCTCATTTTCATCGGGAACCTATAAAAATTCGGAATGGAGATGAACGTTAAACCAAATACACTGCAGCCAGATACTTCTTTGTTAAAAGTTAAGGAAAAACAAACCTCCGCGCTAACAGCAAGACGTCGCCGGTTCCCCTGTTGTATTTTTGGTGGTTCATCAATGGTGTCATCATCATCTGCTGCTTCTGCTCGTGGACTTGACACCTGCAAGAACAGTAGTAGCAAAACCCACAATCAGCACGAAAATCGCAACAATGGATTGAATCAGGAAAAATCTGTGTCATAAAAACTTATTAGTTACTCTCCACGTCATAAACAAATGTTGGCGTTTTGGGGTCTTGTTAGTGAACAAATAAGGAAGGAAAGGATGTGTACCACAGGAGTTTTGTCGCCGAGTTTCTGGCTCTGAATAGCATTAGCTGCACAGGCAGTGGTAATAATAGAGGTTGTAGATGTAGCAGAAGCAGCAGTAGAAGCACCTGCGCTCATGTTGCGACGCCTTTTCAAGCTCAAATGTTGTCCCATTTTCAAAATTAGTAATCTGGAAAATGCCTACATAAACCATAAATGGGCAGCCAAAAATGCGCCGATTGCCCGACTCATATGCGTTTTCGGCTCACTCTTGCAATTGGTGCCTATGTGTATGTGTGTGTGTACATGTGTGCACCCGTACCCTAACAGTGGTCGTCAACAGCAGCAAATAACACTTGCGAGTAGAGCAATAGGAAAAAGCAACGAGAGCTGCAGCAACTACATACTACACACCGATCAATGCAGCATTTATTTGCTTCGTCAATCATCATCCCGCTCGATTTCATTCCGTCGTTTTCAAAATACATAAACTTCCTCTTTTACCTACTGCAGCCTCGCTATAGTCCTTACTTTAACTCTATTTTCTATTTCAACGGGGCTCAGTGCAGAGCAGATCGCTGAGAAAATGGGCAACATGTGGCAGCAACAAGCAGTTTGGGGTTATACGTTATATCTATCTAAAGTGAAATAACAAGAGCTGTAGTAATACCTATGAATACGGTAAGCAGTATAGACTGATTAGTGTTACTACAACAGCTCTCGTTATTTCACTTATTAAATTACACAATTTGATGAAATGCACCATCTGGCTGCCTTTCAGAAAAATGAACGTTTAGTTATAAGAACAACATCCTTCCATCTTATCAGTTGTAAATTCCTAATCACCTAATGATACTCAAAACCTGATTTACATGAACAAATTTATGATAATTAGACATATTCACGGACATAAATAAATAAATATAGATGCAGAGACACAACCAAAGACAATCTCATTTGTTTTTATATGAATTCCATATTCTACGAAAAGGAATCTGAACGTTCAAATTATCACTTGATAATACAAAACATAACAAATTTGGAATAATTCAAATTATAGAGTTAAAATACTCAACTTCACAAAATAGAAACTAGTTTTCAGATTAGTATAATTTTTTGGAATGACATTTTACCGAAAGCCCTCCTAGAAGCCAAACAAAATAAGTGCTCCTATTATCAAAAATCTCGAGAGCAAATTCTAATTATTCAAACTCTGAGCTATGATTACTCTTTTCTTGCAAAACAAACAAAAAATCTGCGGAAGATGTCATTTATGTGAGACACATGAAACAGATATTACTATGTTTCGTTTAAATTGCTCAGAAAGGCATTAAAAAGCAAAGGAATATCAAAAATCAAATTACACGTCGTAAAACTGTCTAAAATGGTGTCCAAAAAGCATACACTAGCCAAAAAATCAGTAATCCAGTGACGAAATACTTTCAACAAGTTAGCAAGGTTCAGACGACCACTAAAAATTTCCATCTATTTTTCTTTTCAACTGAATGCTCTAAACAAGATGAAAAATATTGCCAGGCACGATAGTGCAGCAATTTTTGAAATAGCACATTGTAATGAAAACGAGAAAAAAATTTAATGAAGCTTCCAATAATGGCATACTTTACTTCAAGAATGTATAGAAACTTTACGCATCAGCAGCCAGTGAGAAATGTCGGAGAGTATAACTAAAATTTGTCCCCTTGTAATCCTTAAGAGAACAATACCAAAACTTCCACATCTATTTCAGCTTCGCCATAAATACCTATCCAGCTTCTCTAATCACAAACTTGATATAAAATATCAATAACATGCCTGAGATCGTTGATCATACAACTTTTCGAAATGTTCCTTGAGGAATAAGATCGGGTTTTCAGGTTTGTTTATACACAAGCTAACAATCGCTTCTTTGACCAACTGCTGAATGTTATGTCGTTGCACATAGGCTTGACACTGAGCTAGCTGCGCCTCTTCATTGCTGCCCCCGGATGCCATATCCAAAGTAAACTAAAATTTGAAACATAAATACTAAATCCTGATGCGTCAGAATACGATAACACGACTGTCATTAGAGAAACTAATAAGATATATAACATATTCCCACAATACCGCATGCATTCTTGTTGTATCTAGTATTTTATAGTACAACACACTGTATATCTAGTATTTAAAGGACTTTTTTCGGTATACTTGCAGACTTATATGCACATGATTTCCGTTAAATAAGCTAAATAATGACCAACACTGCATAAGCAACGAATCCATGCATGCAACACCAATCTTCGAGAGATGTTTTCCGAACACAAAAGATCTAACAATGAAGAACAATTCCCTAATGATACACGAAAAGTATCGAGAAAATGTTTAACGATGAATATTATATGAAGGAAATCCTATTTACGTGTATTTAATGCAGTGCATATAATCTCTAGTCACAGAAACTATATGAAATCGAAGCGTGTTATTTTAATAAGTGTAGACCAATTCCTGTCAAACAGTGCAGTCGGAGGGTCATTTACTTTGATCTCTTATGACTCTTGTGACATCATATAAATATGTGAGAACGAGAAAATCAAACAAATGACATGGGAACAACATTACGAGAAAGAAACTAGACAAGTGCGAAAAATAAAAAACAGTGAAAAAAAAAAGTGGCAACGAGAGAAGACAAAGGAGAGACTATTTCTAGATAAGAGTAATTTACCTTTACCAAACATCTTATATCCACCAACAAACAAGTACGACAAAAAACATGGACGTCATTGATATCCGTATGTTTCGTGCGTTTCACAGATGCTTTTTAAATTCATCGCTCTGTATTATCTCTAACGACTAAAAAATGTCTATCTAGTTTAACATCGAACTATTCAACCAACATTATTCACCACAACAAGACACCTGCTAACAATAATTGCATAATTACTATACAGTAACTTTCATGAGATTTAAAACGGCTTCCTTTGTTTTTGATACGTTTCGTTCCTCACTATAAACGCTCTCAGCCAATGGTGGTTCTTTAATAACGCCAAAAGACCTAGTAAAGAGAAGCAGTAAACTGAGAAGCTTTAATGCTGTTATCTAAGGAGGATAATAAAAAACATTTCCATTTTGCTTTAACATTTTTCGAAATCAAACTTAAATGGCAATCTGCGGTTTTATCCTTGGTATCCGCAACCGGGAATGCACTGTAACAATAAAAAATCAAACAAAATTCTAAAGATAAATATGTTTTAATCGAGATCTCATAATTCAAAATTTATTTACTACCAGGCTTTGTAAATGTGTCACTCAACAAAAAGACCATCCCATAATCAAGAGATCTCAGCAGAGTTGTAAAGAACCACAATTTTGTTACTATTAGCATAATCAAAATTACAACAACCGAACGGCACAATTCCTGTAAAGTGAAAAATTGAAGCCCCATCATAGCAACTACACCTGCATCGTCGTAAAGGCAACAGACAAGATTATTCAAGCGTCGAAAACCTAATTAGTGAATGAATTAAATTGAATTACACGACAAGTGACATTTGCAGTAATAGCAACCTTCCACTTTACCGCACAGATAACTTATACGACATGAAAGACAACAACGGTATCAATACTTGAATAACTTTTTAAAAAAGTATTAATGGTAAAGATCTAACCAATTTATATTACTGTCACCCTAGCAGACGTGTGATATCAGTCTGCAACAAAGAAGTAGACTTTTCTTAACTGTAGAATAAATGAACCAAATGACGTAAAATGAATCATATTAGCTTAGGTCCGCAAATGCTAAAGCTGCAATGAAACCTATGACAAAATTTTAAAAGAGATCTATAATCCGAAGTATTCAATCAAATCGAACGAAACAACAACAGTATCATAAATAGTAAAGAAATAACGCATTTAATTTATCAAGATAACGTATTTTATTAATCAACCTATTTTTGTTAAGGAGTATTTTTTCACAGGAAGAGATCATAAACGCTATAAAAAAACCACTGTAAAATGTTACTTCAGTTATTCTAGGTATAAACAAAGATTTTAACAAATGATTAACTGCATCCAGATATGCAACACAGACAGAGTCACAGAGTAGGAGAAAAAATGGTACTGAAATGAGTGAATATGTAAACCACCTCATATTAATACAAAACTACCACTAATCGATAACTGATAAAAAGCAAAACATGACAGGACATTCAGACCTGAAAGCAAATAATCAAACATATGTCCTCACTTCCTCACTTCGGAAGAAACGGAGCAAACGGTGTACGTAGCATGAAACAGATCTAGTGAAACAGATAATCTCACCATTAAAACAGAAACGACAATTCGCATACTAACACATTTTCTGTAACTTAATGAAGTAGTACAATTAAATTATGAAACCAGGGCAAAGTTTTGCACCCGCACGCAGTAGTCGACCAGCCCGTTTACTTTCGTTCCGCGCAAGATACGATGGTAAAAAACTTTGCCTCCCAAAAAATCATAACACCACAACGTACTTCTCATCTTTTTCCTCACAGCGAACATGCTCTAATTGATTGCACGGAGATACATAAATCGATCAATAACAACATGAGTAGGGAAGAAGGAGAGATGGGTCAAATAAATAAGCGTGATGTTGGAAAGTAAACTAGAAATGTTGACTAAATGATAGGTGAAGCTGTGATGCGGAATTATTCCGGAAGAAACAAACCGGATGCATCCCATGGTGCGTATGAAACGTAAAATGTCTAGAACAAGTGGATATGTCAAACCAAACTAGCAATAACCATAGCCACAGGAATGAAAAGGAAGGAATGAGGAGCTAGCAAAGGGAATACCCAGGCAAGGATGTGACTTAGGCATAATACGCACGCTGCCTGCTGATTAGAGAGTAAACAATATTGGACGACATGCATCCTAAACTGACAACGCATACCTATGAAACACAGAAAGAGCAAGAATGCGGAGGTGACAGAACCACCCGAAACGATGACGGTGATTGCAGCAGTCCTAACTATTGGTCTTCTATTGCAGCTGCAGCGTGTACCAAACATGTATTCAGTGCCAGTAACTGAAAGGAACGCTCGCTCCCTCTTGCAGCAGCCGCTCTTTGCTTGCAAGATCACTCAGCTTAGATTCTTGCTTTTTGCTTGCTTCTTGTCTGCCGCAAATGTGTTTCTGCAAAACGGATGCTGCTATTAACCAGGTCGCTCCATTCTGGCAGCCAAATTCAACCGCACATACTTGCCATAAACTCTCATACATGCATATGTACATGCATGCAGACACAATATAGGCATAATTTTTATATATCAAATACATTAAGCACATAAATTGCATGAATTTTGCATGTGTGCGTGTGTGTGTGTATGTGTGTGTGTGTGTGTGTGCGTGTGTGTGTGTGCGTGTGTGTGTGTGTGTGAAACGATGAATGTAAACATTAGTGACGTACTTTCAAGAGTGCTTTCAATGCAAAACCAATTACAACGCTTAGTGCAATGCTGACAAAACAGCTCCTTGTAAACTATCTAACGCTCCGATGAATTCACTCCTTTCCTAATTGAATTTTCACGGTGGTAGTAACCATCCTTCCAAATAAGGAATTAAATAAAAACTGAAGTTTGAATGTGTTTTTCATCACTGTTATTACTGTCACTTGCAGCAACTAAAAAGTACACCGTAAATCGTTGATGAGCACTTTCCAGTTTTTTGTTCAACCCTTATTTACCACCTAACGGATGGTGCTCAAAATTCTGTATCAGCTCTTGAAAAGCATCACTCTCTGAAATATGCAGTACATTTGAAATCTGCTGATGCCTGGCCAAGAAAATTTATACGAAACATCTGTAACAACCATTTAGCGCTTAACGAAGATAATAGCATTAGCGCATAAAGTTTAGATTCCCTTCTGATCTTCCCGATTCACTTCAAACATTTCGCTAGGTATTTCTTGAAATTACATAATGTCCGATGTCTCAGCAATATCAGTTTCGTAGACATACAACTAATAACAGAACAAGAGGGGAAGAGACAAATACGTCATGATTTATTACTACACCGGCTAAGCTAAACAGTGTAATGGAGGAAAGTCTTAACTAACCGACCCATCCCACGCAACGCATATTTTGACTTTTGTTTCCTATTCCTCCGTCATTCACACCTTCAAAACATCATCACATATCATCATTACCTTCCTTAATTTCACTTATTTTGTTCTCTCATTTATACGGGGGATAACGCATTTTTGAATGATACATAACCTTCATTGTATACCCACATCTTTTGGTAGGTTTATTCTTGGGGTCTTTGACAAATATTACTTTGGAGTTCAATTCAGTTATCATGAAAAGGTTGTAATTCTGAGTTTACACAGTCATTTGTCTCAAATACAAAATTTCCAATTACTATATGTTGTTGACACGATTGCTATGATTACATTAAAAAAATATATGAACGTACTTTTGGTCACAGTACTCATCTGTTTTTTTTTTGAGCCTGATTTGCAATAAACTCTGCCTTGCAATGACATTTTTTGCTATTATTTCCAAATATTTGATGCATATTCCACTTTTAACTTTCAACTTATTATTTTTTTATACACAGAATTAAACGAATTTCATCGACCAATAAATTCATTACGCTTACAGGAAAAGTGTAACCTTATCATGTAAATGGTGGTTTCCATCGTAATTTAACGAAAAATGTGCTGTTCCTTTGCGATTTCTATGATATATTCTTAGGAGATGGAAATACCCAATAACTTTTAATTGTTTCTACATATCAAGGATTTACCTGGTTTTGATCTGTGAAGTAATAAAATCAGGATTTTGTGCTTTTCCTAACCTGAAACGAATTCCTTTTTTTGTTTAAATTTTCCTTAAAGACCAGTCAGTGCTCATTATCGCAAAAATTGGTAGTATATTTCTGTGCGCTTCCTTAACAAAGCATGATTAATGTGAGTGATGCGAATCTACGTCAAAAATTAGAGCAGATTGAAGATTACATGCGGAGGAGAAACTTAATCGTCTCGGAATTATGTGTCGTTGTTGATAAAGTCATGTGCCGTTGTTGATATGACTGGTTTAAATATAATTGTTTTACAATGGTACAAGAAAATCAAGTAATAATTGAAATTCAAACGTTTGGTCGAATACCAGAAAAATTAGGCACATCCGGAAAAGATATTCTTGAGACTTGCAGAAGACATTTTATTTCAAAGTCATGTGGAAGTACATTTACTGCAGAAGTAGTCCATTCATATAATAACTCCAATATATCATGTTGAACGTTGCATACACCACTGAAAATTCCTTAAATCACATTTCAAATCATCGAATCCTCTTTTATTATATGACAGATTATTAGAATTAAGTAGAAATTTAAAAGTTCGAAAAATGTCTATTTATTTAATGTGAGGATTACGCTGTTCTCTTGACACGTATCGTTTCATATCCACATCTGTTATGAGGAGCAAACTCATCCAGAAACAAGAATGGGAAGTTTCTCATTTATATCGATTTTTTTAATTTCAATAAAAAAGCTGGTCGAAGTAAGCTTTTCTGAAACTAGCGAAGCAGACTTAAAGAGTTTACAATTAAAATAAAACTAGCATGTACGATTCTACAGCATAACCAACTTACAAGGAAAGCTCGTTCTGGAATATAGGTCTAGTTTTTCACTATCCAGTATGGATAATTTCCTCTGAAAATAGAGATCTAAAAGATATTTATTGGTTAAGATCCTGATTTAAGTCTCTTTAAACATTACTTTAATTCAAGATGATATTGCTTAAGACATGTAGCATGATGCATGTTCCAGAAACTTGAAGTTATGTTCATTTAAAAAGTTCAAGTCACAAGTAATTTAATTATTGGATACATGCGTACAGCACGATGCCTTGCTATCAGCATCATGGAAGAATCTCAGAAGACTGCTTTCTAATTTCTCAAGACAGTTTCACATTTCTATGTTTCATACCACTGCCATAAATGGAAGAGATGTTGCTCTGGATTTTGCTAATATAAAAAGCAGGAAAGTAACATTTTTCTGCATATAATTCGGTTTGGTATCTGTTCGACCTTCGTGTCGATTCATAAAACCAACCATCGCAAGTTCGATCAACGATGCAAAAATGAAAGTCATCCCACTGCAACTACAGTTCGTATTGTTCCTTTTCAAAACAAATAAAAAATGATGGAAATTTCAAAAACCAATTTTTAAGTTTTGGTGGGGGCACATCGGATTTCTATGCAATTCAGTGAACATAGTTGTTATCTTTGTTAATAGTTTCCAATAGTTTTGATTTCAGTTGTCAATTTATGTTTTCGGAAGTATTTATTAATGATAAATAATGCTTTCTCTTTGCTGCTGATATCACATTTATTTTTAAAATGAATGTGAAATATATTCCTTAATTATTTTATGTGGATTTTTGACATAAATGACAAAAAAATTGTCGAAAAAACTTACTGTATATTTTTCTATCTTACTGAAGAAAGTTTTGAATGGCATTTGAAATTTTGGTGCCAGTGAATGGAAGGAAAATTGAATCTGATAAGGTTTACACCTTTTTTAATAGCTTGATTAGACAAATATCCGCAAACATGAAGTTGTCATCTTTTTGTACCGTTAGAAGTTGAAAGGAATGAAGTTCTGTTTTTAATGAACTTCTTTACCACTAAATTCAGTGGCAAGGATTAGATAATCCCATTATATTTGTAAGGTGGTTGCTTATCTGAGTAAGTAATAAGACAAATATAGTCAGTGCTTAAACCTAATTAAACCATAAAGAAATGCCCAAAAATAAGTGCTGAATATTCAGACAAGCGAGGTGAGTGCAGTCATTTCCGGTAATGACACGGTTTTAAAAAATGATAAAAGCAGTGAGATGTCATAAGTAGGAGAATAAGGTTGGCTGATTGTTGATGCATAAATTCCAAAGAAATTGAAGTGAAGCACAAAAAGTAAAACTAACTCTTCTAGTTTACTGATAATAAAAGAGGATGCCAACTTTTTGAGAACTGAATTTTTACAAATATTTTGCAGAAGTTAATATATATATATAACTTAAAGGCTTACCTTAAAACCCATATATCAATTGCCTGCAATAAAATTTATCACTCAATTTCATGTGCTACTATGGGAACTTGAAAGAATTACAAAAGTTTTAGAGTTTAAGTTAAAAATTGTGAAAAGAAGGATCAATACTCCGTGTTGTTTTGTGAAAATTTAAGCAAAAACATCATTTTTTCTTTCCCAGGAAAATCTAGCAATATCAATAAATGTGAAGCCTAAAAGCAATTTGGGAATTCACCTTAATGTATGATACACGTGGCAGATTCCTTATAATGTTTCCAAATTGGAATGTCATTGCAAGCAGAGAATTTACACCAATCATAGTGCGAGCTGGCATTGCTCTCGGACTCATATAAAATGGTATCCATGAGATAAATATCGTTAAATACGTTGGGATATATCCTGAACGATATAAATCATTCTGATCAACAATTTTTCTTCTTTTTTTTTTTTTTGTTGCAAAAAACTCAGCATTTAAGACCAAACTTACCCTGTAAGATGTACCATCCATATCTTCTTTTGAAAGTAAATGAAACAGTAAGTTCATCCCATAAGCCCGCTGCATACTCCTGCAAATTACACCTTAATTGACAATAAATTTAAATTTGAAGCTGATATAGCATGTTTTTAATCTTTAAAATCAAGAAGCGATCATATAAAAAAGATTACAGCTTCAATGACAGAAGTTGTGTAGTTCACCAAAGTAAAATCTGGTAATTCGATATCCTTAAACATCAGTACAGAATGAGGTTCATTCCATTTCATTCGTACTTCCTGAATGTTGTAATTATAGGATTCAAATGTTAGCATACACGATATAGAATCCATTGGAAAATTGCGCAGATCCATATGACACGGACCCGTGCTCTTGATACGCCAACATGACCATATTGAGCCTAAAATACCAAATTTCAGAAAGAAAAAGAAAAGCTTCGCTTACAAGACTTAGATGCAATAACTGATATAATCATTTATTATTAAAATATTAAATGTTCAAATGTCACTTTTCGCTAACTAAAAAAAGACGAAATAAACACTTCTCTTCACTTTCACCATCGTTTGTACCTTTAAAGACAGAAGTTCTAAAACTTTACCATTTGGAAAAACCATAAGAAAAACATTCCGGAATGGTGAACTATGGATAAGTGCCTTTTTGGAATTGATAAAGCAAGTGTTAGGAATCCAAATACTTTCATGGATGCTGTGATCAAAACTTAAATTGCCGTTGCATGGGGAAAGCACTTCGTAGTTAAGTGCTGGATCTTCCCAAAATTCATTCACATACAAATCTACAAAGAAAATACTAAGATTAAGATTATTATAATATTAAAAGCTGATTCAATAAATTTGAGATAAAATATGCATCAGTCTTTCCAGGAAATATCTTCAAACCATAATAATCGTTCGGTTCATTAGTAATTTGGTGTTAGCTAGAAAAGGAGAAAGTGAACTAAACTTAAAGATAACTTTGCAGAAGAAAATTAGAACAAATCAAATTAAAACTAGAGAAAAATTTAAGTTGCATACTATGTGCCTTTTTCTTCCCACCCCATTTCAGTTCTCTCCTATTTTTATAAAATTTTTACTATTTTTACTCTGATACAGATTCACATGGAAACACATGCCAAAACCACTTCCGATATTTTGTAGAACTCTATCAACAAGTGTCAACCAGTTGCTTTTTGCTGAGATATCCAAACTTTCTACTTATAAATTAGTAATTTGGAGAACGGAACTTTTCGGGCGATGCATAATATCATATATTCGTTCTAATATTTTATTCAAGCAAATTTTATTTCTTTAGTTAATGGTACTGGAAAGATCTGTATGCAAACAAAATTTGTTCCGCTTTCTCTCATACGTTTTAAAAGGATTGATTTTTTCAACGAAATTTTAATTGAAGTATACGAAATTCATGCTTGGAAAAGCTTAAAACAATGACAGATGAATCAAAGAACAAATAATAGATCTCTTAATTGAAGTATAGACAATCGAATTTGAAATGAAATAATAGCTGTAGCATAATTAAAATAAATGTATTCCTCATTGCATATGAAGCACATTTCTAACGCTGAATAATTCCTGAATTTCAGCAGAAATTTCATTCAAATGAAAAAAAAAAGTTTAGCAAATGTGAAAATCAGTAAAACGAAACTAAGCTTCGGAAGTTAAGATCTTGGAAGTGATTAACAATCCAGCCAATTTGATGACAAGTTTCAGTTTCATAAAAGATATTCATTCAAGTCATAATGTATAAATAAAATGCTAGCACAATAATCTAGAACCGGAACTATCTATTATTCTTGAACTTGAAAATTAGATTAAAAATTTAAAACATGAAACTTCATGATTCATAACTTGTACAAAATAAATGAAATCACTTGGTTGCGTAAAGATCAGAATCATAGAACGTGTTACCACAATGCACGGGTACATCGACGAAGGTTTTTTTTTGACTCCTAAGAAATTATCATCAAGCTAATTGTCAGACTGGTCTTCAAAAGACCCCATTAAATAAATAACTTCAATACAGTATAATTTTAGTTTATGGAATATTTTGAAAGTTTTAATCTAAACGTACCAATTTCAAAATCCTGAGTTAACTCAGAAACATAAGTTACTTCTTGAATCCACATTTCGATTCGTACAATAACTGGTCTAGACGGTAACTTATGACGATTGTGGCGAAGTGCAGCCTCAGTTAAAAGATGATCCATAACATCAGTATCATTAGAGCAGTGTTCTGGACGGAAGGCTACTACCGCAGCTGCACATAATTGCAGCATTAGCACTTTTTGTAGGCAGCAAATCTGAGTAGAACAGTCTAGAATCGTTCTTTGTGGCATGGCTACCTAAATGAGGACAACCTTGCTTGTTAGAGTTATTATTGTTGGAGTTATCGTGACTACTGAGGATGTCAAAGTAATTCTCCTTTATTTAATCTTCGTTGCTCACTGCTTCAAGCTCAACCCTCTTTTCTAGTCTTCTAAAGGCATCAAAGCAGAAGCCAAGGAAAGAGAAGACATAAGCCATTGCTTGTTATAATCAATAATTTCAAAAGCTAATATCTAAAGCTTCTTAAAAGCAAACTTTATGAAGGACAACATACTTATTTCTCGGCCCCATTATACATTGAAGTATTTCCAGTAAAGCCTAATTTTTGAGAAGTGAGCGGTACAAAATTTGTTTCAAATAACATGGATTGTTTTACTTGAGGACCAACCACCAATCCTAGCTTTCTTCATACAGTGGTCAATAGCATAATCAAACCTCTAAGGAACTATTTTTAATCACTTCTATTCGACCAGAAAAAGTCCGAATCATAATTTTTATGAATTTGTCACATTTGTTCAGCATTCGCTGTTTTTTTGTGCCGTAAAATTACTTTTGTGCAAATCACTGGCTTTTTTCTTAATTGGTTCTTTGTGCAGGTTCACGATCTTCCCCATACATTTTTGCATTTTATTCCTTCACTATAAACAAATATATATATATATATATATTTGTTTATTTACTTATCTACCTGATAATTTATCTACTTACTACTTTTATTGGAATGTAATTGGTCATGAATCATCATGTCATGTGTGATATACAGTACACAATGAGAAGATATGGTTACTAATTGAACTATCGCAAAGAGAGGGCCAGTAATTGCTGTTGGCAATTTTCAAAAGTTCATCAACCTTATTATCCCCTGAATTTTGAGTCGGAATATTATATCTAAAACTCTGTTCTCTGGTAAATTCTCAAGCGAAAAATGCGTTCACTAAAAATTGTTCAAGAACAAAATGTGCTATACTACGAGTTTTCATATTCAAATCTAAAGCAATTTAAAACAGTAAAGCATTTTAATTTTGTCTTTCAACAAGTCAATTTCGGTTTTCCAGCCCAATTTTTCCGAGAAACAGTAGAAAACGATGTTTAATATCTAAACACTTTTATTTTTTTAAAAAAATAAAGATAAGAAAACGAAACAGAGGAAGATAAGAAAAAAACTCTAGAATATATTGGAACTGAACCGAGGCATCCAAAACCATAAAATTATTGCACATAAAATTTCATGTAAAAAAAAGCATTTTTGAATGAAGCAAGTTTCACTATTAATTGCCATTTTAGTGTTTATTCCGCCAAGGGTCATTCGTGCTAGAAAATAGTCAGTTTATTTTGATATGTTTATCGAAAGGAAATGAAATGCAAAATTGCTCTGAACAAATAAAGATAGTGTTGAAGATCTTCCAATAGGTTTTAAAAAGTTTAGTGGCTAAAATTAAAATTTTGTATCCTGTAAATCTGGTTGCTGAACTATTCTATTTCTTTTCGCTTAATGAACTTTGCATGGCGTTTTTATGTTTGCTAGGTGACAGTGGCTCACCTGACCTGCTGCCACAATTTCACTGTCTGAAAAATTTTCAAAAAGTCTCAGAGTACTTATTTATGATTTTTTTGTCATCACTTTTTCGTCAAGTTTTTTCCCCGAAAAGCTCAAATTTTGAAAGCCCTAGGTGAACATGGCATAAATAAATGTCAAGACACGGAAAACATACTGTTTCCTATTTACGAATGTTTGACTTATTGAGCAGTCGTTGTGTTTCGATTGCCAAACCATATTTTGCACTTATAGATTATTGAAAACAAATGACGAGAGGTTATAACGGCTATCCCGAATGTCTCGGAAAATGTTGATGACGGCGATAATGATTTCTGATTGGGTGGGATAGACGGGCAGGTGGATGGCCGTCGCTGAAAAGGTCGAGGCAAAGGACGTGGGAGAGGCGGAGCGCTCATTTCAGTTGGTCGTTGTAGAAACTTGGAGAATGGGTTGCGTCGATTGAGCGACCCAAAGAATATGCTGCTGCTTCGTGGTGTAGCAATCTTGCACCTGACCCTTACCATCAAAGCTGCCACCAGTTCATGTCCACATCTGTGCTCATGTTCTCAGGATACAGTCATTTGTACCGGACAAGGTCTTCTCAGGATACCATCTAGAATACCACCTGATACTGTACGACTGTATGTTTCTTTTCCTATTTATTTTCTGCTGCGGATTACCACAGTTCCACGAATATAATAGGAAACCTTAATGTAAATAAAATTCATGATAAATAAAATTTACGATTAAAAAATAGTTACAGAGACCTTCAAGAGAACAAAATATCGGAGATACGAAAGAATGACCTTAAAGCGCTACGTCGTCTCAAAATTTTGTTGGTTGCATTTAATATACTTTTCAATCATCTGTATAAGTGTCTTCCCATTCCTTGATTTCATTCCGTTTTCTCTTTTGTTTCACTGGCCAGAAGTTTCAATGTATCAAATTTCAGTCCATCAGATTTTGTAATTCTTAATTATTGGTTTCTAATTATGCAGCAAAAGAGACATTTCTTTCTCGATAATTTAAAGATATTGTAATGTAAACTGGCGCTACTTTATTTAGCCGACTTGCTAATGAATTTTCATATTTAATAAAATTAGGTTTACAGACAATTGATGGATAATCAGATTCACATGATCGAAAGTGGTGCCTTCGATAATTTAATAGCACTAGAGAGGCTGTAAGTTTTTGTTCAATCAGTTCATTTATTCAGTGATCAGTTTTGAAAAATATAAAACTTTATCAATGCTAATTTTACAAATCCATTGCTGTGACAAGTTGAAGTTTCAAAAATTAATCAAAATAAATAATCGCTAGAAGCTCAGAACTTAGCAATTAAGCCGTGAACTTACTTTATTTTTGTGATAGAACCTAGTTTAGAATCTCATGGATAGCAATTTTACAGGCGATTAAACAGAAATCGTTTGCGGACATTACCAGACGAAATCTTCATCAATAATGTCAATTTATATCGTCTGTTAGTCATTTCAAGAGTTATGAAACCTTTTTGTGTTTTCGTAGAATGACTGGAATTTTTTTGAAATTGGTTTTTTTGATTAATTTTTTGAACCCAGAAGCTAGATCGTTTACAAAAAGAAACCAAAATTTGTTGATTTGAAGTATAAGGCTTGCTTTTATTAGTTTCAAAATATCTCAACATTGCTTATTAGTCAGTCCTTTAACAGTACATAGAGATTCAACAGCAACAATACTAAAATTACCTCTGTGAAAAAAAACTTGCAGTTATGGTTAATTAAAGTTCTTATTGAGTCCACAAAGTAACTCATTAATTCTTATTAAGTCCTTCGTTAGTTCTTATAAATGTTTTTGTAGCCAACTCTTCCAATCTTTTATTGCTTAGCTGATCCAATATAATTTTATTTTTGCTATGTCTGAATATTTAATGATCCAACACAGCTGTTTATTTATGTTACAAGAGAAGATGAAGTTCAAAGATATTGAAAAAGCCATCAGTAGGAAAACCAATGTATTGAAATATTTGAAAACTTTTTGAAAAAAAAGGTTCCTTAAAAGCTCTATTTTTCATTATCGCATTGTGTTGCAACATTTGACGTCCATAAAATCGTTTTCTTTTAGCTACTATGTTTACTTTTCAAGGACAATCCATTGCTATCAGCACCTTCTCAATTTTTATCTTTTCAAAAAAAATGCTCACTTTGTGAAACATAACAATATTTCCAAATCCATTTTAAACAAAATTTTTGGAATTATCATGTAAAGCAACTGTTGTTGGTTCCGCATCACGACAAAGCAGATCTACCAATTGCATTTTTCAATTGTTCACATTGGAACCAGGCGTTTTAAGATAAAAAAAATAAAGGAAAAAACGCATACATGTTTGTTTGTTATTCATATTAAATGAAGTCATCCAGTAACATAACTGCTAGAAAAAAGAAAATATGGGTGAAGAGAATTTTGTGATTGGAATAAGCAATGAGCAATTGGTGCATATTTTCAGGGTCAGACATTATCTCTCTGGTTTGTGTTCTTCCCTGTTTTCCCGTTTGTTGTAAATGTTACTGCGTTTGTTTGTACTATCCACATCGTGATCAGCTTAATGATATTTCTAAATTAGTTATTACTATGAACTGAAATAAGCTTTTCAAATTTTATTACTGCTTAAGTAATTAAGCAACTTAAAGATATTCTGTCCTTATAAACCAGAATATATTAGTATTTCAATGGTTAAAAATTAAAATTTTTTGACACATATCTAAGAGAACTTCATTTTCCCTAAGTCTGGCCAAATTCAGAATTGCTCAACAATCTTTAGGGTAGTAATGCCGTAGTCTTTATTATGTGAACTTTGTTCGTTCTCATTCATTAGCCTAGTAAAATCTTTAATGACTTGTGGATCTGTTTTGACATATAAGTTCTAGTTGTAATAGTCATATGGGATTAGACAACAGTGATCAAGTAATCAGAATGTAAAAAATGAAAAGTAAATTAGAAAAATTTATGATTTATCTTAAGTCACCGCGTTTATTTCAATTTAAAATTATTTCCACTTTTACGTTTTGTTTACCTTTTCAGTTTCCAAGACTGGCAATGAGTGTGGTTGAAATTATGTGCTGCTTTTGCTCTCTTCGACCATTTCTAGAGAAACTGTTTCCACCTCTTCATTGTCCACAAACACCTTTACCTTCAATGTCGCTTATTTGCCGCCACTGTTAATCGACCAAAACAGAGATAAATAAATGCATAAATCTGCGTAGATGCGCTCTGTACATCACTTGACTAGCATTGTAGGAAACTTTTCGGAAATGTTTTACCTCATCTTTTCTTCATTTCCATCTTTGTATTGTAAAAAGACAAGACCCTAATTTTAAATTTTCATTCAGAAATTATTTTGATATATGTCGGGAAACAAGGTTAACTTGCACGAGCTAAAGCAGTAAATTCTTTACACCTTTATATGAGTTTAGACGATTTAAAGTTAATGCGATCCTATTTTTGACCACAATTACTTTAGTTGTGCACCAAAAGTTTGGGATCTATCTTGGTTTGGCCTAGTAAAAGTACAAATAACTTAAATTTGTCTTGAGGCTTAGAAAATGTGGTTAAAACTGGAGAGTTAAATAAAAGAAATATTAGAAAAGGAACAATTCTGTATCAAATACTGTTGGGATTGAAACTCATTAGTGCATTGAAACAGAAAACTAAAAGGTGTTTTTTTTCGCCAGATTGGTAAAAAGGTAATATTAATTTATTAGGTTTTCAAATTCAACCTTCATCTTTACTTTGCTTTTGCTTTTCTGTTGAATATTCTTTCGTTTTTTTGTCTATTAATTAAAAATTTTGACAGTCTCAACTTTGTTGCTAATTTCATTTTAAATTCTATGTAAAGCGACTTTTTTCAGTTTTCATGGAAATTATTGAAATTTCGAAGGTTATATTGCTTCCTGGAAGAATATGTTGCTAACAGTGTAGGGATAGTTAAGTGATGAGTGTCTCATTAACGCAAGGGGAACAAGATGCCTATGAATTTATAAACAAGCATACTGTGAACAACTGTTGCAAAGTGGAATTGGCTTCTAAAACTAAAAAACAATATGTCACTTTGAGATAGATATTTCTTCAGCTAATTAATTTCTCTGTGTCACTTAATCAGATGCAAGAAATGAAAAACCATATTCGGAATTTGATAGAATTCTCTACAAATATTGTAATAAAAATAATAAAGGAAATCATTAGGCAGACTTTTCACATAATTATACCTGAAGTTTCTGAATTAAAGTTTTCTCCAAAAGAAATCTTGAAAGTGGATTAAAATTTCAGGAAAAGTTTTAGTGTTTTAACGGCCAGTCGAAAAACCTCGAAGAATTAAGAATAAGCTGTGAACAAAGCTCATTTCTTTTAAGATTTTCCCCAAATACATCAAGTTGATTACTAAGATTTTAATTTTCAATCTGTTGCGATAAAATCTTACTGAAGCAATACTATATTGTAGAAAAGTCACACAATATACGTAGTAAGTGCTATGGTAAGCCAACAAAATCAAAGATGTTTGAAATTTTTGATGACCTTTTTTTACTTCTCAGTAATTGGGGCATTACTATGTACTATTTAGTCAAAAATTATGGAGCAAGCTTACGTGTAGAACGTACAACATAGAAAAATTTTCATAATGCAGAATTGCTGTTTTACATATAGGAGCGAATTCCCCGCTCTCAGCTTTTTCGTTTCCTTCCTTGGTTTCTGTACTTTCTTTATTATTAAACATATGTGCACTACTTTTTTTACAGTTGTCAAGCAGTACTTCAAATTTTATGGGCAAAACTTGGTATATTCGGAAAAATAACGGACCTTGAATTATAACGCAATGAAAGAGTTGTGTTTGTTCTCTGCTGTTAACTTCCTTGGTGCTGTTAATTGCTGCATACATACCAAAACCGCTCTTTTTGCATCTTGCTTTTCAAGTGCGCAAACAAAGCAGTGCTTACAAAACCTTAGGGAAATGTAAACCAAGAAGCGGTTAATTAGGAAATATCAACTAAAAGGGGAAACAACATATTATGCTTATATATTGCTAATATTTATCGATTTAGGGATCTGTTTTTTGCGCTTATCTTTGCTGCTTTTTTCTATGATGTTAAGTGATTTGTAATATATAATCATAAAAGTACAGGCCAGTAGTTCAAAGCTGTAATGTGAAGGTTACAATCAAAGAATGAACGCAATATTGATGACTCTCTCTCTTATTGTCCTATAAATGTAAATATATACACCGGAATTCCGAACAGGAATCAGTACAAGTGGAACTCATCACGAGTGAAGCATCAGGGATTAGATGGGATGATATTCAATTCACTTTTTAGCCTTTTTCTTCACCAAAAAAAAGTTACATTCGAGATAAGTTAAATAACAGTGTTGATAAATCAACTTGGAATCCGAAGTTAAATTTAAGTGAACCTGTTTGAGGCCCTAAAATCTTACTGTTCAGGTGATGTCTGATTATGCCTTAAAATAATGTCTTGCAAGTCTAAGACAGCCACTATACATCTGCATTTGTTGAAAATTTCAAAGGAAAAGCAGAAGGAAGTTGTTATCTTTAATGGTAAATTCGAACAAAATAGAATTTTTTTCAATATCATAAGAGATAATTCAGTTTTAAAAATAACAAATATATTTTAATAAGTATCTTTGAAGTGATATTCAGAAAGGAAAGATTTAGATGACAGAGCCAAAAAGTTGACAGAGGTATAGAAGAAGCTTGATGCTAAACTTATGGATATAAATTATTTAATACTTTTAAAATGGACAGGGATTTTATTTGCAGAGATCTAAGTGGAAATTTGTTAACTGTGTTAACTGATGCACAATTACAAGGACCGAAATCGGTGCGCAATTTGCAATTTGATCGAAATTTTCTAACATGGTAACTTGGAATTATTTCTTCTGCCTCTCAGGGTTTTAAGTTTATATCGAAAGCATTAGATAACAGTTTTCTCGTGTGTTTGGTTTTTTCATTAACTATCTTACCTGTTTATTTAGTAATCTATACATTTTTACCTTTCTTCGCGGTCATCCCTGCTGTACTGTGACAGCGGAGAAAGTTGATGACCCGTCGAACAAACTTCAGTACTTTGCTTGGTAGCGCAGGATTTCTAACTTTATAAAACGGTTTTAAATTAGCTGGAGGTCACTTCGCATTTCGGATGATTTCGAAACTTAGATTCATATTCTAAGAATGACAACTTATGTTAGCTTCTTTAGCAGCTAGCTCTTTTATTTTTAGTTACCGGGAGAGAGCAGTTTGGAGATTTTGTTGTTTACATTCAGTGTTTTGTAAAGTTTGAGAACAAAAGCTAGAATTAGGTGGAGGAAAGGATGCACTTAACTTCCTGCAAATCACAAGAAAAATATCAACGTAACGAGAAATGTTTGCTCATTCAGTTTCACATGTTTTTAAACGGTTACGTAAACATAGTTGTAAATGGGCAGAACTGCATCACTGTTAACTGTTATTTCTTTTAATGCCTAAAATATTTGACCAGTTATTGGTTCTGGTTTGATAAATTCTATCATTTATAAAAATAGTTTTCAAAAGTTGACATCCGCTTAATTTCGGAATTTTTTTTTTTGGAATAATTTCACATTAATGTCAATATTATTTATGCAAATCTACTGTTTATAGCTTAGACAGCCATGTGATAGCAACATGGACAGAAATGGAAATTTTAACACTAAATGGCAACAATTTGAGTACAATGGGACAGCTTGGACCAATGCCCAATCTTCGCATATTGTAAGCGAAAACGAAAACTTGAAAAACATGGAAATCCGATCAGTTATTAGCCACCTATCACTTTTAAACTTTTTTTGACACTGCAATCAAAGAGCGCTCCCAGATAATTTCATGTCCTTTCTTTTAAACTGATCAGCATCACTTATTCGAGGAAGAAGAAAAAACCGTCTAAAATTCTAGCTTAATGCGATATTGTTTTGTCACTGATAACAAAACAATATTAGCACTTCAAGATGTGAAGCGAAATATTCAGGAGGTTGGCGGAAAACCCATGGCTTTGTGATTGTCGTTTGCGATGGATGAAAAAAATCATTTCTAATTCACATTTACTAGCTCGAAACACACTGTGCCATCGTCCAGCACATTTGCATTCTCGCATGCTGGGAAATATCAATGAAACGGTATTTTTAACAATTTTAAAGTTTTTTTGGAAGCTCTGGGAAAGTGAAGAAGTTCAGGAGGTTGAAAAAATGGAAAGGTATGGGTGAAACGTGAATTATTTTAGAAAAAAAAAACCAATAATAACAGATATAGGCTCGGTTTTCAATTCTGTAAAATTGGTTAAAATTTAAAATATGCTTCCAGCAATGACTACTCTGTCGTCTGATGAAAAGCTTATGTAGTTACTTACGCGAAAAATGCTAATGATAACAAAGTCACAGTGTTTTATGAACAGAACTTATGCAAAATGTTTAAATTTTAAAATGATATCCAAATTTCAAAAATTAAATGGTAGACTCAGTTATAATTTGAATAGTTTTTACAAATTCAATAAGACCTGAAGAACATTATCGGTTTATTAAATTTTAGTTGATGAAATGCTCTGGGATTGAAAAACGTGCAGCCACTTCATGTCGTGATGCTTCAGTTTGTCCGTCAGTTTGCACCTGCACCGAAACAACGATCGACTGTCGAGATCGTGGTCTAACACATATCCCAGCCAATTTGCCTTCAACAACCACTGAACTGTGAGTTTACATTGTTTCAGTTTATCATAGTTTTTGTGAGTTTTTTGTGGTCTTTTTTATAGACTAGCGAGACTCTAAAGTTCTTTTCCTGAAGCTGTGGAAGTAGGCATTTATCACCACTTTTCTATGTGCCCATTATACGATTAGGAACATTTAATATTTCAGAACTAGTCTGCCAAAATTTTTTAGTAAATTTAGATTTTTAAAGAATTTATAAAAGTTTTCAATTTTTCAGAAGGCTTGAACAAAATCAAATAACCTATGTACCTCCTCGAGCATTCCATAACCTTCATCAACTCAAACGACTGTAAGTTGAAAATAATGTAAATGTATACAAATTTTTTCATGTAAATATGATGTAATGGATAAACTTTTTCCTAGAGATTTCATCTTTGTAGTAGAAATTATTAGTCAAATTAGATTATTAAATAAATAAAATTGTTGAGTTAGTAAAGACTCTTATATTTAGTGATCTCAGTAAAAATAATATCGGGGACATCGGTCCGCGAGCATTTGATGGATTGAAGTCACTAAACTCGCTGTGAGTTCTTTTCGAATCAATTATTGAACTAAAATATGCATCCAAGAAAAAAAATGCACAAGTTAAGTGTGGACTTAATCGATCTAGCAAATATTCGCTCCTCAAATTGCACTCGAAGTTGCAGAGCATTAAGGAGTGTAATGAAAATTGTAGCTTCATGAAGAACAAACAGCACTACTTGAAGTTTGTACATTGCAAAAATATACTAATGAATTTTCAACGCTATAATCAAAATTTCCTCTTTAATAATTCTAAAGAAATTTTCGTAGCCAACGCTATCCAAAGGAAATTAAAAAAAAAAACACTTGTCTAAATTCAATTGGATCGTTCTGATTCAATTTGGGTCGCTATTTTCAAAAAATTTAATACATTTTTTATTTTTACAGTGTCTTGTATGGAAATAATATAAGCAGTTTACCGTCGGAAGCGTTCCATGGGCTTTCTAACCTTCAGTTATTGCTTTTGAATGCCAACAAGCTTCAATGTCTTCGAAGGGATATTTTTTCAAACCTAACGAACTTAAATTTGCTGTCATTATATGACAATCAAATTCATTCCATTGCTAATGGAACCTTTGATGGATTGATCAACTTAACGACACTTCATTTAGCTCGTAATCCAATTATTTGTGATTGCAATCTTGTTAGTTCCTTCATCATCCCTGTAAATTTCAATCTAAAGTTCACATTAGAAATGAGGACTTAATTTTCCTTTATTACGTCTTTTAATCGCCAATTTTGCACATTATAGTTTGGATTTATTTTGGAATTTTGTACATTATCAGGAATGGCTTGCTCATTTATTAGCTAAGAAAGCTATAGAGACTAGTAGTGCACGTTGTGATTCACCAAAACGAGTAGCTCACCGACGTATATCCACATTACATCATTCGAAGTTTCGATGCAAAGGTAATTTGAGGCCGAATAAAATTAAAAAAAAATTTCAACAAGTGTCGAATAAATATGCTTTCGTAATATTCCTTAATGATTTCTTTCAGTAATTTGAATAAATTTTAAAGGGTCTGAAGCGTATGTAACAGCTAACGCAGGTCGCTGCATTATTGACCATCCATGTCCTGTTGGCTGCGCATGTTTAAATACGTTTGTTGATTGCAGGTATTGTGCCTTCTTTAAAGTGTGTTCTATTCTTAATCATCAAATGTTATACTTTATATTGAAATGACACTATTCTGTGATCTGGTCTACTAGTTGTTGGGACAAAAAGAGTTTTATGTACAAAGAGGGCTTTTTCATATTGTAACCTTAATATATTAACTGTTGCAGTAATCAAGGTTGGACTGATTTTCCACTCAGATTACCTCGCTATACGACCGAATTACGTATGTCAAACAATAAGATAATTGCCATTCGTCTTTCAACCAATCTTCACTTCGAAAACCTAACCATATTGTGTGTATTCATCTTCTTTATTTTTTTAAATTATATTTCATTCTTCCGAAGCTACTGTTAAACACTCTGTTCATCTCATATAACAAAAAAAAAGGAAAAAAAAATGAATTTCAGGCTGCTGGATGGTAACGAAATTGAATTCATTGAGAGTGATTCGTTATCTGCATTGGGTAAAGTACAAGAGCTGTAAGATTTTCTCAACCGATTCATTTACTTTGACGGACTTACAATCCTCATTTTCTCAACTCTAGCAGTTCTGCCTAATACACCTGTCGTTACGACTATGTATGAAGAATCCTAGAATGTACTTTACAACATGTTGAAATGTTTCTGTCCTGTCACAATTAATAATATTCCTGCGACCGACTTCTGCTTGTTTGTCCAAACTAATGATTATGGACTTTTTTCAGCGATTTAAGCCGTAACAAATTACAGCATTTTTCAACTAAAGTATTTGGAAGTGGAAATTTGCAAATTACTAAACTGTAAGTTTTGTAAGTTATCAGATCGGTTCTGTCATCCATCGCACCTACCACCACTCATCCTTCTCAACTTTTCGTGATATACGATTACACCCTGGATAGCGCTTATTGACTTAATTATTCGAACAACAATTTTTCCTTTTTTCCTTTTCTTCCTTAGGTTGCTTAAAATATTTTCTAGCTTCAAAGAAAATGGCATCATCTTTTTCCCAAAACAAACTATAATTCTAAATATCAAAATACTTCTTTTAAATCCATCCTTTGATTAAAATGCCCATTAGTGCAAACTATCTGACCTACTCAATAGTCTTGATAATTGCTGCTTATGTAGATATCCGACATGCTTCGACAGTAATCATGTGAAAGGCGATTCCTTGCAATATTCTTAGTATTATTTGATGCATTTTTGTTACGTTCAACTTAAAAATATGTTATTTTCTTTGATGACTTAGGATACCACATTCTCCACTTCCATTTTCTTCTGGACACTTTGAAAATTAATTTGGCTGAATATATCCCGTCGGTATTATTGTCCTATCCGCTTCAAACAACTTATTTTTATTTCAGTATTTCTTCAAGCAATGATTTTTAACTTTTCACTTGTTTGAAAATACTTTTTACAGTTTGATAATTTATGGATATTAAAGCTGAATCCTAACTATTTGTTTCAGAAATTTAAGTCATAATCAGATCAAATGCTTCTCAGTTGATTCGCTCGCACAGCTAGCAACATTAAAATCTGTGTATAGTTTCAAATTTTTTTTCTATTCAAATTCTTTATTCGATAAAATTTGGGATTTTAACCAGGAAACATTAATAAATGACAAAGGTAAAGTTTGAAAGAAAAGTTTTTTAATTCCAATATCAAAAAACTCACTGTTATTTTGTAGATCGCTAGATGGGAACGATTTCATCTGTAACTGTCACATTGTTGATTTTGTTCACTACCTACGAATGAATGGGTCACACTTGCTGAATTCTGCTGTTTGTCATGAACCACTGCAATTACGGGGTCGCACGATGGCATCTCTCACAAGGGACGAATTGTTCTGCACTGGTAATTAGAGCATGATTTTTCAAATTTGATATATTTACATCTTTTAAGCATAATGTTTTAATTCCTGCGCGACCAACCGAAATTAAACTTAGCTTTAATAATGCAATAACAGTTGTAGCGTGAAATAAAATTATGCGTATTGAAATTAACGAAGATCGAAAATTGTCTCGCAAATATGCTAAATTTTGAGAGGCTACGGAAAATGTTTGTGCGGAAGATGATAATTACTGCCCGGCTGATTGCAAGTGTCATGAAACAGTAGTGCGCTGTTCGAACAAGAATCTTAAGAAATTTCCGGCTGGCATACCCGCTAAAACTACTGAGTTATTACTGGACTCAAACGATATTGTCTTTATTCCTCCTGAATTGAATAAATTGAAGCATCTTGTGAAATTGTAAGTTACTGATTGTTGTAACAATGCAAACCGGTATATACTGCTTCAATTTCATACTTTTGTTATTTATTAGATTACGATGGGGTATCAGGGTCAATACACTGAGCAGTAGCTCACTTGTTTATCATAATAACTAGTATTTTAGTGATTCACTTATATATTTTGCCATAGAAATGTCAATGAAACACATACTTTTTTCTTTTATCCTTAAATCATAGTTTGCAGAGATCTAAGCCATAATCGGATTGTTTCAATTGAAAACGAAGCATTTGCAAATTTGACCAAACTGTCAACTTTGATACTTAGTTATAACAAACTTGAATGTCTGGAAGAAGAGGCATTCACACATTTAACAAGTTTACGTATTCTCTCATTGCACGGAAATGATATTTCAGTTTTGCCAGAGTCAGCTTTTGCCAATCTGCATAACATTACACACATGTAAGAAATTCCAGTTTTTTATTAAATCGTACTCTATGTCACATTCTACAGAAATATGTTGAAATTCTATTCTATTTAAATAACTGAAAATTTTAGAGCTCTTGGAAGTAATTCTTTGTATTGCGATTGTCGTATTGCGTGGTTCAGTCGATGGATAAAAAGGCGTTTTATTGAAGCTGGGATTGCTCGTTGTGAACTTCCCTTGAACCTTCGAAATCAGTTGCTCTTATCAGCCAATGAATTACAGTTCAAGTAACTGTATTTATAAAATATTTGTATTTTATGCAATTGGAAGGAATTCTGATCTATGCTAGAGCTTTGTCGTTCAACTTTTATAGATGCACCGAAAAGGTTCCAAGAAATGTGGTGACTAAATGTGATGCCTGTGTTGATAGTCCATGCAAAAATGGCGGCACATGTCAAAGGATGAAAGGAAGGACATTTGCTTGTAAGTGCTCAGCCAGATATCACGGAAAATACTGCCAAAATAAAATCGATGCATGTTATGGTGAGCCGTGTTTAAACAATGCCACCTGCAAGGTAATAATAACTATTGGTTTGTGCAGTTTTTTGTTAGTTTCAGCATGAATAATACCTATTGGTTTGTGCAGTTTTTTGTTAGTTTCAGCATGCATTTTTAAGCAGAACTGATAGCTTCAGATATTCTAATCCATATTCCTTGATATATAGCACCTGGAGTTTCGGGAATATTAATATTTTGGAAATAATTTGAATTATTACTTTGATTTTCTCCCTTTTTTAGTCTGACTGTAGAGAAAAAGGAAAAGAGAATTCCCTTGTTAGGCTTTTAAATGAAGATTCATGCTGTATTTTTACAATTTAAAGATACTTCAAGATGGACGTTTTAAATGTCACTGTGTAAAAGGTTTCGAAGGTGACCATTGCGAGACAAATATCGATGATTGCGCATTTAATAAATGTCAGAATGGAGCAACTTGTATTGATTTAGTAAGTTTATTTTTGTATTGAAAGCGATTCAAGTAGTGAAAACCGCGAATGAGTTCATAAAAGTCCGTAAAAATCAAGCCTTACTGATACTTTTTGCAAAGGAAATATATTTCTAAAAAGTTATTTGCTTTATTACATGCAATTTAGATAAATTCTTATGAATGTAAATGCCCATCAACGCATATAGGACGTTTTTGTGAGGTAAAAATGGAATTTTGTTCGAATAAAATGAATCCATGCGAAAACAAGGGAGTATGTGTACGACAAGCTCTTTCTTACAGGTATTCTCATTGTAATCTGGAAATATTATCCTTCTGTTGTGTTGCAGTTCAGCACTACAAAAAAAGAACATCATACAATAAGATCTTCAATTTCATATCTCTTGGGGACCAGCTTCTTGTTTTTTCGACGACCTACTCAACAAGTGAATAAACAGAATGGTATGATTACCAATGTGGCAAATCGTTTCTAACTGATCCGTTTAGGACCCACATTATATGCAGGTGCGGAGAGTCATAAAGTGATGTCACATTATTGCACGGTACATGAAGTCATCACTGGTCGCCACTGGAAAAAGTGCTGAAAGTTGTAATTGCTAATCTTTTTAGCCCACGTAGTTAAAAATTGAAGAGCTTTTTTTAGATGTAATTGCCTACCTGGTTTCACTGGCACCAACTGTACGATAAACATCGATGATTGTGAGCATAATTTATGCAAAAATGGTGCAATTTGCGTTGTTAGTTTTTTAATTTCTTGATTACATATTTTTCATTTAATTGGTATCCATATATATAATATTCCAGTATAGTCATGGCCCACGTACCAAAAAAACTGAACATGTACATACTGAGTGTTCGTGTAGATTTTAGAGCAAAGACTTTGTATCCATAAAATCTTTCAGGATGGTATACAGTCATACAAATGTGAGTGTATTGGCGGATATACAGGAGTGTTTTGCGAATTATCACCAATGTCAAGTAATTATTATCCGAATACATCGCCATGTCATGCGCATTCATGTGAACATGTGAGTTTTTTCTCCCCGTCTGACTAAACTTCTCTATCTTTTGAATTTGCAGTTATAAGAGTTGTATGATAAGTATAAATCATTTTAGGGTGTATGCCATGAATTAGGAAACGATGTGTTTTGTAAATGCTCTGAAGGATATACTGGTAAGCGGTGTGAACAACTGAGAGCTGCAGGATATGTCCACGATGATTCATTCATCGCCTTGGAACCCTTTAGTGCTTCACCGGATGGGAATCTAACCTTCACTTTGATTACCACTGCTAGGTTATTGTTTTGGTAATTTTGAGTTAGCCAATCCCTATATTTTACAATATCGATTAAAAATGATTGTTTCAGCACCGGAGTCGTCATATATTATGGCGATAATGCACACTTATCGGTCGAATTATACAATGGTCGTTTGAAAATCTCATTCTGTGTGGGCAATTTCCCCGCATCTCACATGTACAGCTATGTTACTGGTATTTTTAAAGATTTTTTTTTAACCGGAAAGGATTTATACTTTCTAACGACGATAATGAAATATTCTTAACATCAAAATAGATGCGCTAGAAGGGAATGCAATCAAATTATTGAAGATAATATTTGAAACTTAATTAAAATATTGGAATATGATTTCACTACTATTGCACACTGCTCAGTACATGATGGACGTCCACATCGGATAGAAATTTACATCAAAGGAATAACACTAACATTGAAAATCGATAATCACGAGCCACAAACTGTTGTCAACAGTGGTCCAGAAGAAACATTCGTATTAATAAGCAAAAACTTCTTATATGTTGGTGGTATCCCAACATCTGTTGCCATTAAAGCAGCCACTGCTTTTCATTTGAAGCAGCCTCATAGCTTTAAAGGTAAATTTCAAGGATGAACAGAATGTTAAATGTTAGATTTCTGCGGGCTCCATTTTTTAACGTCTCCTTTGCTACATGTCTTACCTTCAGTGCTAAGCAATAAAGGACTTTCCGTTGTTTATAAATGTAAGAAATGGAATGAAACTTAATTTCTGTGTTTTATTCTTTCTAATGGATCAGTATTGTTAGAAAATGTTGACCCTAATTGTTTCAAAGTAGCATAATCGATTCTGTAGTTTCAAAATTAGAAATCCTTTGATTTTATTTTATTTTCTGTTCTTTTTTTTTGCACAATAAGTTATGCAGAGCTTATTTAATTAACAGAGTGATTTAAGACAATGGTAGTAAATGACGTGTCATTTTTGAATATGTGAAGGTCTAATCTACTGAACGAATGATGTTATCTTAAATAAATATAGAACAGAATTGTAGGATGCATTTCCGACTTTTATGTTAATGGTGTAGTAGTTGATTTCGATAAGGCGGAACAGAAGGAGAGGGTTTTAAATGGATGTTTCAAAAGTGTCGATCTATGTAGTGGTATTCAGTGCTACAGTGGTACATGCACTACGAATTCCTCGTTATCCAGTGGTTACATCTGTCATTGCCCTCCTGGTTATAGTGGTACGCATTGTCAGCGACGTACGTTATTTGAGTTATATCGTGAAATTTTATTGTATATATTTAGATTATTTTCCTACATACAAAATTCATAAATTTCAGGTGAAATTTTCTGTGCCAAAGAGAAATTTCACCATCATCACGTGGAAGATAACTGCCGTTCGACAGAACAAATCAAAAACAGCCGATGTTATGGCTGGTGTGGTAGTGACAGTAAGCAGTGTTGTACAGTTGTGAAAAGTAAAAGGCGCAGATTGAAAATGCATTGTAGAGACGGTAGTACTACTTCACAGATTGTTCGCATTGTACGAAAATGTCAGTGTACTGGAGAAGCAGCATGTCGTGCTACATAGTTCCCTGGAAATTTGTTTGGTTATTGCTTTGATAAAGATTTCCCGATCTTTAGCTATTCACTATGCCGTTTCATTCAAAGCAAGTCCTAACTCAGAACTTGCTGCTTATGTTGCTAATGCTCGCCTTCTTGATGATCAGTCGAATTACTGCTTCAATGATTAGTCCATATAGATCAAACAAAAATTGCACAAAACTAAGGAGGTGCAGTTTACTGCATGCGAATTCATTTGATGATTGCTCACAGAATATGTGTTTCGTTCTCCTTTCTCAGTCTTCCAGAAAAAAAAAAACGAAAAGAAAAGAAAGGATAAGCTATTAAACAAATTTTATTACTGATCCTTTTCATTTGCTATGAAATGCAATGTGATCCCTAACGTCTGGATCATTTGGGTGACTTCAATTTTCTTTTGTCAGTTACTGCGTATGACTCGATTGAATTTCAAACTTGTCAAAACAGAAGCCATATTTCATACTTTTTGCAACAATAAGACACAGTTTGGAACAATTCTCTCAAACTTTTGTAAAGGAATTAAATGGGTGAAAGGTTTGCCAGAAAGTTTACGGTAGAATTATTATAAGAGGAGTGGTTGTACATGTAATTATTTTTGAGAATAAATGTTCCATTGTGCTCCAGTGAGGTTCATTAATGTACTTCCGATAATTTTCTTTTTACAAACATATGCAACAGGTATATGACATGCTTACCTAACAATGAAACGACAACCACATTTATTCAAATAATGGTGAAGGTCGGTCGTCTTCCCAAACTGTATAGTACAGTAATTAGAATATTTCATCTAAATTAGAATTTTACTTAAAACATGGATGGAATTCTGTCTCTAACACTTCGGAAAGATTCATCTCATTCTGTCTCTAACACTTCGGAAAGATTCATCTGCCAAACACAACGTAGATAAACGAGTTACTGTGAAGTTCGGCAATTCAGTTTCAATAACTCTCTTTAAATGAATTTCAAATATGAAAATATGAAGTTAGAACATATGTGTGCAACTTTAATGATATCCGATCAAAACCTAACCGGAAATTTGTTGAAAATATAGAAGTTAGGGTTGACTTGTTGTGCGCACTTCCAAAAAAGATTTGCAAAAGTAATTTGGGAGGCATAATCCTGCTGTCTTCCGGAAATATATTTCATGCAATTTGTGTTATTTGTTCTGATCCATTCAATCTTTACTTTTTTTTTTCACTTTTTTTGGATCCAGCATCATTTTTATGCAATCTGCCGATACTGAGTTGATAGTTCCATGTAGCTGTTCAGCTTGATTCTACAAATTTAAAATCTTAGATTCTTAGATTACATTTCTCACAAAATTTTTGTTCTATAAAAAATTAAGGCTTCGGAACACATTAAGAAAGGGTGGACATCTTTAAGGAATGATAATTCTGGTACCAGTTCTAAAGTTTTCTAGACTCGATTTATTTAACCTTAATAAATTTACAGATTCAAATCAAGAGAATATTCTTTCTTTATCAGAGTAGCTCAAATGAAAGTAAATTCATAACAGTTGAAGATACTGATTGTAGAAATTCACTTAGCGGATGCAAGCGCTTTGGCTTAAGAAAATTTAATCTTTTTCCAATATATGATGTGTTGATTAAAATGATCTGTACATTTGGATTACATTTCAATTTGGTCAAACCAAACGACAATGCTATTCACATAAAATCCTTGAAGAATGAAATGAGTTGACGCAAGATGAATAATAGAGTAGTTCTTATTATCTTATAAGGATTTGGAATCTGAAATTTTACATGTGGGAATTTCAAATTGATGGCAGTAAGTAATTAACGATTCGTCTCTTCCTGAAATTTGAGATATTTTTTTCTAATGCTTCATCATAACTTCATTTGGAACGATCAAAAAGCTAAAGTTTGTAACTAATCCTGCTCTTCAAGAATACTGCAAATTAATGCTCAGATGACAAAGTTCTTCAGGATATTGGCATGTTGTTTACTAGAAATGCTCAGCAGTTAAAACTGAAGAAAAAAAACATTGTGTAATGAAGGATGCAAAATGCTTCATGTATATTTGATCATATGGATTATCGATAGCTTAAGCATATTTTATATCACTTCCCTCAGCAATTTAATTCCATTCCCAGCACCGTGTTCATTTGGGTAATAAGAAATCTTAAATTTTACTGATCTTCCTTAAATTTTGTCAAATTTTCTGAGCGGAAATTTTATTTCTTATTAAATAAAGAATAAAATGTCAAGATTTAGACAATTACTGTTAATAATCGAGCATTTTATCCACTTCTCTTATTACTAAAAAACACGATCTCTCAAAGTTAATAACCATAATTTCGAACTTTTTGCTTATTCAATTTTAGATAGTCTTGGATCATGAAAAAACGAGCATGAAAATTTTCGACCACTTCAAAGATAACGCGGATTACATAAAGGCAATTTACAGCACTTCTTTGGCATATCTTCGGGTTATTTCTTTTTTTATTAGTTTCTTCCTTAAAAACATTATATTGTCATTGAAATATTTAAGTTTTTTATACATATATTAATTGGAAGCTCATAAAAATTTGCAGGATTATTCTCCTGAAATATTTTTAAGTGAAAGTGAATATTACGACAATTTTGGTTATGGCAACTGTTATGGTTTAACAAATTCATCTGTACAAGTGTGCTAGTATAATTCTTTTCTTTTCCTGATTTACTGTTTATTGAAACCGGGGTTAAAAAAGAAATGATTTTGCTTTAGTGTGAGCTCGCTACCGCAGATTTTAACCTGAAGTCAGTACCTTACAAAAAGCGGTTGGTATGGCATTTTAAAGAGTTTTGTTGTAAAACAGGTGCACATGGAATACCAATGATTAGTCGTGCACAAAACAAGTACTACAGGTTATTTGCCTATTTTTTACAAGTTTTTTAGAATACTTTTTCATGCATTCTGATGGATTACGTGTGTCCTGAAAATTGAGTAAATTTAGAACAATATGGGTATTACTCTTTCTCGGATGCTTGACGATGTTGTATCATAATGCTGAAAGTGTTCTCGACAAATACCATCGAAATGAAAAAATTGTCGATATTCAGCTCAAGTTTGGCAAGTATTTTTGAATGTAGACTTTTCCAAATCTTCAAATGAAAATATGTTAATATAAATTTAGATATGGCGCCATTTCCTGCGATTACTTTGTGCAGTTTGAATCCTTATAAAGCTAGTCTTGCAACGGACGTAGATGTCATTCGCAGAATGGTATTTTTCAAAATATAATTTATACAAGGCAACTTTTTTGAATATTATGCAAGAGGAGAAAGAACAAAATTTCACTTGTATAATAAATATTACTAACAACAGATATTTAATTAGAACTGGGGAAAATTTTCAAAAATTTGGTGTGGGAAATAAATATAGAAACTTTCTTATTGATTTTATGAAATTCTCGTCAGCTAACGGCATTTGACGGTGCACTGAATAAAGCAAGTCGGATTATTTCATCCAATATTAACCAAAGAAAACAAAGATATGCTGGTACTGTGGAAAAGGCTCAAAAAGCGTCAATGTTTGAACCAGTAAGGATGAAGCTCCTGATTTAAATTCCAAAAATAAATTTTCTTGTAATCGCTAAACTAGGTGAATTATTTTACATGTATAGGACACTTTTTCTGCAAATAGATTACTAATGCGTATTTGATCAACTGTTCATTTTCAGACTATTTTTCTTTAATCATATTATAGGGGTACTCGAAATATATATGCGACGATTCGATTGACACTAAAAGAGAATGTGAGGGTGAGAAGCATAAATATGAAAAGCCAAAAAACAATCGTGAGAAATGCATATGCGCGTTTGATAGAAGTACGAAAGATGCTTGGCCGTGTTATCGCGATTTTTACTGGTCAAAGAATATATGCCAAAAATGTGATTCTGGAGCATTCTGCGAGCGTGGTTTTTTTTTAAACTTATCTAGCATGAAATATCGAATTACATTTCTTTGTGTATTTCTTTATGATTTTATTTTTCAACTGATTAGTGTTGACAATGAACATGACGGGACAACAAAATAGCAGCATTCCATGTATATGCGCACCGTCTGGTGTTTTTTGTGTTGCCTATAATGGTGATTCTGATATAATCAATATCTGGGAATATCTGACAGATGGTCAATCAGCTGAAGACTCGACATTTGTTGAAGCAATGGGTTTTGATGGAATGACTGATGAGGTGAGATTTATTCAGAAATGTAACTTTTGTCAAAAGAAATTTAAACAAAGTGAATAAATTTACACTTCTAATCGAATTACCGAATTTTTAAGGTAGCAATTGTAACAAAAGCCAAAGAGAACATCATATTTGCAATGGCAGCCTTACCAATGAAAGATCGGCAAAGAATTTCAACAACGAAACGTGAACTAGTCCATAAATGTTCATTTAACGGAGTCGCTTGTGATATCGACCAGTAATACTTGACTTTAAAAATTTTTTGCACAGTAAAATTCGAATAGGGAATATGATAATTTCTTTTTTTTTTTTGATTTTAATGTTACTACCAAGATACTAGAAGTTACCCAAAACTTCATTTTTTATTCCATGGTTAGTATTAGAATCAAATAAAATTTCCGTTGAGAGTTTGTTATTCACAGTTTTAAAAATGATGAACAACCAATAGTCATATCGATATTCACTTTCTTACTTGAACTTATTTTAGTGATTTCTTAACTCACATTGATCCGAACTTTGGGTCATGTTTTACTTTCAACCATAACCGAAGCATGAATTTAACTACTCTTCGAGCAGGTATGTACCGCGAAAGTAATCTGTCATAATTCTTCTTATAACTGCTGGAGTTCTATGATTTCTGAACCTTGAAATAGCCGCTAGATTTATTTTTAAAAAACTGCATAGGCCCGATGTATGGTCTTCGGATATTGGTGTATGTAAATGAATCGGAATATATGCCGACGACAGAAGCTACCGGAATTCGACTTGCAATTCATGACAAGGAAGACTATCCGTTCCCTGATACGTTTGGGTATTCTGCCCCAACTGGATACATTTCATCTTTTGGACTTAGATTGGTAATATATGTCAAAAACAGTATATTTAAAATGATTGTGAGAATAAATTTATTATGATAGAAGCTTAGAAATGATTTGTAGAAACGGATGACAAGGCACCTTATGGTGATTGTATTCCTGATGGAAAAACTTCAGACTATATCTACGAGAATTACGACTACTCTGTTGAGATACGTTATTCCTAAATTCATTTTAGGTAGGGTATTTTTTAATTTCACTCAAATTGGGCTAATTTTTAGGGCTGTTATCGTTCATGCTTTCAACAGCTTGTTCTAAAGGATTGTCACTGTGGCGATCCAAGATTTCCAGTACCGCCCGGACATAAACATTGCAAAGCAACGGATCCTGCAGCCCGTTCGCTTTTCAATGTCATTGGAAAAGATTTTCACGATTTGAACTCAAATTTAGTTCAAATCTTTATTACATTTATGACTTTCGAATTGGAACCCAAGAAAAGTTTCAGGACTTTGTCTGTATAAGCGCACAAATGAATTAGGCGAACTGAATGGAAGTTTTCACTGTCGCTGTCAGCAACCTTGTAAGCAGTCGATTTATTCAGTAACTTATTCACCAGCCAAATGGCCATTACGTTCCTTGAATGTACAATTGGGCATCTGCAACGGTACATCGGCTGAATGTAACAGACATTATAAGTAAGGTTTGTTTCCATGATTCTGTAAATAGTATTAAATTTTCAACAAACATATGTTGAGATTTTACTTATAACAAAAAAGTCACATATTTATTGCACATTAAATTTTTTAGGGAAAATAGTGCCATGATTGAAGTGTTCCACAAACAGCTCAATTATGAAATGCTTACTGAATCTGAAGCCTATGGTGTAGGTTTTTAAGAAAAAAAAAGTTGAGCTACAAATTGAGAAAACTGAAATGTGAAATGTGTTTTATTGATATAAAGTAAAGGTAATGTTACGAAGAATGCTACGGGAGTGAAGGAAATGTTACATTTTTCAAAAGAAGCATTATGCTTAGGATTTACAAAAAATGGATGAGAAATTTAAGTAACTGTCTTGTACGCCGAAAAGTTAGCTATGAACAAAAAAAACTGGTAGTGCATTCATTCCTTGCTGTGGCAATTCAGTACCGTATTATTTATTTGTCAATTCGTAAATTTATTGGCCGATTTTGGAGGACAGCTTGGCCTATGTGCGGTATTAACTTTCTCACGTGTTGCGAATTTATTTTCCTACTTTGCGAAACAGCTTATATGTCTGCGCAGTACAATTATATCTTGTGGAAGAAAAAGGAAAAAGCGAGAGAATTCGACAATCATAATAATTTACTGTGATTTCTTCTTACAACTTTGTTTATTTCATCACAGCGATAAACATTTTGTTGGGTCTGAATATTTCACTTGTTTGTACAAAACAATTCAAAAGCTTCATCAAATATTTTAGTTTAATCAACTCCTTAGAATTTCTTATCTTTCAAGTTTTCGGTTTCAGTTTCTTGCATTAAATGTTTGTCTTATAGCGTAAGAAAATATCTATGTTACAAAGTAAAGTCTTTTGGGCCTACAATGAATTTGTGGGAAACAAGGAACATTTCCTATGTAGAATTATAAAGAATAAGTTGCCTGGTGATATCTATTTATGCATTTAGCTTAATTCATAGTTGCTAGTGAAATACTATTAAACAGCGTAAATAATTTATGATGTAGTGTTCTTTCAATAAACTGTAAGTAATTTTCCACAACATGTTTTGTGATACAAAAGTTAAACAGTTTTGAAAGGATTAATCTCAACTTTCTCAAACTGAAATACCGCTTTTGATGTACTAGTTACATTTAAGACATTAAAGATATTTCAGCGAAACACCGAGAATTGTATGACTAAAAAAATGGGATAAAGCGCTGCCAGCAACTGATAGCTTTACAGGATGCTGTTGAGGCGATTCAACAGTTCTACCAACAATGAAATTATTGCATTTAATCTGTAGGTAACCCGCATTTTGATCTTTTCAAACAATTGATTAATGCTGCACCGTAGGATCATTTGTAACTTTCTTAATACAGCCCACTGAAAACAATAATGGACTCCAGATAGTTGAAAATCACAGAGTAACCTCGCACTTTGGTATCTACAAGCCATTCAATTTATTTATAATTACATTCGGTCCGTTTCTATGCTACTGTTATCAAGATGTAATAATTAAAGAAATCAAACAAGATAAAGTTTATTATTGATTATTCATTCAGTCGGCGATTCAGTCGATATTTGAGAACTACTGAACGCTGAAAACAGCTTGCATTCTACGCTGATCATATTCAACTACTTTTCAGGCTTAGAGAAAAAACTAAAGCGCCATTTCTAAATTGGATGAGAAGAGAGAGAGAAAACTATTGCTCAGGCTCACTGATGGATTAACGACTTAAAAGAATTTATTGTTGTTGCAAATTTTTTTAAAGTTAAAAGCATTAAATTAGAGGTCTAAGAAAAGAAAACTCTGCAATTTTTTGTAATAAGACTTGTGATCAAATTTTCATTTATGACAAAACGCTATTTCTGAAATATTTCTGAAATGGAAAAGGGTATGATTGATGTTTTCTTATCTCATTTAACGCTGTGATTTTTAATGTACTTGTAAATATATTACCGTTATTAACATATAAGATACAACAAGCTATGTAATATTCGAACAAATGTTCGAGAATGAAGTAGGTGAATACCTTTTCAATGACTGCCGCTAATTGTGACCAGCAATATTTTACTTTTCTTATCATAGTTTTTTTTTTACCTCCACCTTTCAATCTCAAAGATTACCTCTCATATTGATTGAATGATAAGCATATAATGTCGATTTTGTATATTTCAGCGTCCTCGAATTTCATTGAATATTTTCCCGAATCAATATAGCATTTTGCAAAGAAGATGGGAAAATACTCAGGTATTCTGTTTACTTTTACTTGCCATTGTTATGTAATGACTGATTAAACTAAGTGGGCATGAAATACTCCTGTAAAAGAATAGCCGCGATGAGCATTGAAAAGCGTAACAGTACTATATGTCATTGTTGACTAGAGTCTTTGCTGATAGCGTGATAGGGTACGACGCATCTAGGGAAAGAGTAATGTTCTCATGTCTATACAAAATTTTTAAAACAGATGTAAAAGATAAGTTTAAAAGCTTCCAAATATCATAGATCATGGAAATCAAAACTAACTAATCAATCTTTATGATTGTAACACAGTATAGGTCACAACTAGATGGAAATTAAAGGAAATTTTACAATTATAAAAGCTTTTTCTTCTATTTATACTCCTCTTCGTTGAAAATTATTTATATCTAAGGCTGAAAATTTGAAAAAAATCGTATTAAATGCACAAGTTCTACGGTGAAGGAGATCATACTTCTCTGAAAAAAAAAATTTATGATCGAAAAACTAAGTATTACTAATTTATAGACGACAAATGTTTTTCACTTAGTTTTTCTCATTATAATTTGAAAAGCATGTCATTTTCTTCTTAATTTTAATAAAAGAATTTGAATATTTCATCTATCTTCTAATTAATTTAACAATTAAAGTAATTCGTTATATAAATGCCAAACAATATGTAGAAGTTTCTTTAAAGTAAGTAACAACAGCAGTATGCAAAATCCAATGGAAACAATTTATTGAACCTTAAAAATATATATCTTTTTCATTGTCTTATTAAACATAACAAACAGCTGTCTGAATTAGACACTAAACATGACAAACAACTCTTTGCAATCGTTAGAACTGTTGCGTAACATAAAAGTTATTAACAACCGGCATATCCTTAAAAGCAATTATCGGCGTTATGTCGAAAAAGAAGTCATGAAGTTTCCAATTAAATTTTTAAATTCAATGTCCTGCATTTTGAAATGAATTTCAATGTTACTTTGATTTTATGCGGTGTCAAGCTGATGATTGCTGTTCTGATTTCGCTTCGAATGACGTTACAAGTTAGTGGATGGCGTTCTACATTGAAATGTTATTTGTACAACAATTGATCCTGAAGGATTTCTGGACGAAAACCAGCATTGGATCTGGAGGAAATGGTTTGAAAATACTCGTTTTGTTCAGAAAATGATCAATGTAGTGAAAATTTTAGTGTTTTTCATCCACTGAACGAAAATTCGTCCGTGAAGTTTAAGGAAACGAATCAGAAAAAGTGGAGTTAATTGCTGCTACTTAACTATGAAAGCACATCTCTGCTGATTCGGTCACATTTAGTTTTCCAGTCAGAGGATGCATTCGGAGTTTATGTTAAAAGACAAGCTTGCGATGATGGTTTTGGTTTTTGCATGAAAATGGCGTTCACATTTGAAGATAGTGGTACGGAAGTTCAACGTGGATGAAGCAAGGACAATTCATTTTCCATCTGGACATTTCCTTGCAGGAGCTTATGTTTTGAGAAATTAATGTATTTAGCGCCGGAAATGAAAATGTACAGTTATGATGCACTCGGTCGTAGCAGAGGTTCGTTTTTCACAATAACCAAGTGAAATTAGGATAAAGCAGATAATCACTTCCGTAAATTCAAACAATAAATTCAACCCCTATAAATTGACATCACAATTAAACAGTTTTAGTAAAAAACAAATATCAGCTCGAAAAAAATGAGGCAGTGTGTTTGTACGTCAGGTAAGACTGAGCAAACATGGTTTAACAAATGCTGATGAACAAAAATTCCTTGACAAATATATGCGTTTGAATACATTCTTGAAAATGAAGAAATCTGCTGGACCCAAACTGCAGCAAATAACAGATCAGTGCTTCATATCGTAGTGGCTGTTACTCCAGTATTACAGAAAACAATTTCAGGAAATAATCCATGAGTTAATTCCTTATCGAAAAATCCTATAATGATACTGTTTAGAAATAGAAATTTAAAAGCATCAAATTCTGAAAAAGCAAAATTTCTAAATATGATTTGTATTTCGATTTCTATTCAGCGCTTACTGTTGTTCATCTACTATTAAACGAGACATTTTTGTTTACTATTAAACAGGCTAATGTATGTGTTGCAGACTCAGCTGTGGTCAAGTCAGAATATGACGATTAGAAAATGACGACAAGTCAAATGATGATTAGCTGTGCGATACTCCTCAATTTGAAAGTAGCTCTCGTTAAAAAACGATTCTTACCGCGAAACACTGTTGTAAACCAGCACAGCACCGGTAAAAAATAACACAATCAGAATGCCGATTATGACAAATAGAAATTCAGCACCACTGAATTCAGCATTTTGCGTGTAATTAGTTGCTTCATTTATCTTCAATAAGTTACGATTGATTGCACCGCATATTTTTACTGTAAAATCCAATTTTCGCAATAAATAAATAAATTTTTCCTTAACCCATAAACAGATTTCAGAGGTGAAAAATAGTTCATGTCGTCTATTATTTGCTTCCACCATGTTATTAGTGACTTTTTCCAGCCACTCACTCATTGCTCTGCGTGGAAGACAAACACTTTGTTTAAAGTATAATAGAGCGTACGAAAGCCACTTTGAACTATTTTAACATTTCGAACTATTTATTATTTATTTATTATTATTACTATTATTATCACTAAATTTATTACTAATTTATCACTATTAATCTATCAGTATTAGTAATTTTATTATTATTATTGTTATTACTATTATTATTATTATTATTACTATTATTATTATTACTATTATTATTATTATTATTATTATTATTATTATTATTATTATTATTATTATTATTATTATTATTATTAATGAAACATCATGGACAGAACTGAGGAAATCGAGAATTTCTTTGTGGAAAAAGTAACTCCAGCACCTTTGCATTTATAGATACTGAATACAGCACTTTCAGGTACTCACCGTTTCGCTCCATATTTGTTATCTGAAAATTCTAAAGAATGAATGAATAAAAAATTTAAGAAAATAGAAGCAATCTCTATTACTATTATTACTAATGCTTAAATATTTAATCAGTAGTCAGGTGAGTTAATAAGTGATGGCAGGCTTTGAAATGATGAACTAATTTATTTTATATTTATTAGTATAAACTAACTATGTGAAACTTGCAAAATTGAAGAGGAAACAAAGCTGAGAATAACCTTAATCTGTACTGCATCTTCACTGATCGGTAAGCGTCCTTCATTCAAATCAGTGAAAAGCACAAATTTTTTCAATGCTAGCAATAGCTCACGATTCAATTCCACTGCTGTGAAATTGATATCGAGCGGAATTTTCAACTGAAGTTCGTAACGTTCTTCATTTTCAAAACTAGATAGTGCACGTTTGAATTTACTAGTGGAAAAGAAATTTTGCTGCTGTTCGAATTCAGTCCCCTGATTTTCATGACCATTTTGACTTTCTTTTTTTGTTGCAGAGCCATGTTGGATTATTTTGTCGAAAATTTCTTTTAGAAAGGTGATCATGGGGATAGAAGGGACTTCCAAAGCACTTTTATTCCATTCCTTATGTTTTGAAATTTCATTTGCGTCAAAAGTTATTTCACTCTTTGCTTCGTTATCTTGTAGAATGAAATTGCCTGAAATGTAAAGCAAATTTGAAGCCTTGAAGTAAAAAAAAATTTGCAGCATCGCCGATCGTTCCTAGATTTGTAATAAATTTAAATTAGTCATACTGTTAGTTAGGAAAATAGGTAATCATGAAATAAATAACCCTTTCGAAATGAAACGGTAGACGGATAATGAGCAGTTGGTGGAAATTCAAATGGTAGAGAAACAAACGGAGTCCATGCTGAGCCTGGAATTTGCGGAGAGATAAAAAACTACAGTAACAGGTAGTAATATAAATAAAGTGTCACTTAAGTATCTAATAAAAACGACAAAATAATAACCGATTGAACGATTTGTTTTCACAACGATCGGTTTTTCTGATGTATCCATTACTGTTGGTTCTTTGATAAAAAGTGCTGTAAATAAAAAGCTCATCAACATAAATTCTAGGCAGACAATTGGAACATCAATAAAATCAATATATACTTTATAACATTAAAAGCAATTCACTGTTAAGTTTCTTATAGCAAAAACTAATTTCAGAAAATTAACTGAACTTTTAAAACATAAAGTAGATAAGGCTAGAACTGATTCTGTTATGAATTTGATTTTCAATCAAGGAAAATAGCAGTAGTATTTTAACTTACGAGTGTTCTGCAATTCTGATGGTTCTATCTCGATACACTTAGTAGCAGTTCGCATTTTTTGTGGCGTAAGACTTAGTAATGCATCTAAAATCTTAAAATGAAGCATTTTTTGCCACTTTCTACGACTTCACAGTTGACATTTTCCAGTTTATTAAATATGATATATTACCAAACCCTCAACACAGAAGACTAAGTTATCCAAAGAAATTGAGAACCTAAAGGCTAACGAATTGAAAAGAATGACAGGATGCGCAACATAATATACGACAAATCATGTATAGCTATAGGTAAAGAGCAGTAGATCGTACTATTATTAAAACAGCTGCTACACTAAATGACTTGGCAATTCTGGGAATTGCAAAAGTTGCTGTCCGTTTCCTTTAAAGTGTTCCAGAATTTTAAAATTAATCTGACACGCGATATAATAAATCTACCTGTATGCGTTGTGGCGGCAATCATGGTAGTAGCCACTGCATTAGGTACACTGTTTTCTGCAACATTGCCCCAACTAAATTCGATAAACTCAGTCTGAACATAATCGCGATTCTCATCATTAGGATATTCTTTTCCGGAACCCACAATCTCAGTGACATTACCAGGACTACTCGCTGTTGAAGCGCTAATAAGTGATTGTGGGATGTGAGAAGTGATCGGCACCGGCACACTGCTAATAATGACTTCAGCTGTGCGGTTGGTGATTAGTGTCTTAATTGGAATAAGCGGAATGGTTGGGAGTATAGTCACTAGTGAATTAGGTAATAAACTCGAAGGCATAGCTGTTAACGTGAATGAAGAGCTAGAAGATATAGTCCTTAATGTGGATAATGTTCCTGAAGAAGCGACTGTTGACGTATCTGGTGAAATAATTGATGTCGTCGTTGTTTCTACAACTTTTGGCCAACTAGGCACATTTGTTGAAGTACCGATTCGTTCCGTTTCTGTAGCCTCAGCTATAAAACTTGTGAGCGAAATGTTTTCAGAATGCGACAGAGCTGTACTTTCAGTAGAACTTGAGGACGTTAAAGTTTTGCTACTGGTCAAAGCGGTTGATGATGATTCAGGAAATACAAGTGTCAACTGAGGAAGCAAAGGGATCGTAAAGGCTGATTCAGGAATACTTCCGTAAATATGACGATCAGTTGTTGTAACAATTCCAGTTTGGAAATCACTACTTACACTAGCCATAGTAAATGGTACTTGTGTAGGCAATACCGTTTTATTACTGCTATTATCTTGTTCATCTGTGGAGAAATTATGGTCGAAATTATCCAGTGTGGTATTCTGAAAATGATCCTGAGGAGTTAGAAATGGAGTTAACATTGTTGGCAATGATTCTAAATGATTGTTTGCAAGGATATCCAACGAAACGTTGCCGCTGAAAACTTGTAAGTTTATTCTTCCACCAGTAATATCCACCGCATGATGCGAAGCTGTTGAAGCCATCTGTAACACAGGGAAATAAAAGTTATGAAATTATTGCAGAATTCTAAATTCACCTTTGCGCTAAAAATGAGTTTCAAAAATCTCACCAATATAATTTCTATCTTTGCACCTCGACTTTTCAATGCATTCATCAACTTCATATAGTTGATGAATGCATTGAATTGATGAAATGGTTTTTTTTTTTATATTGAAATATAAAAAGAAAATCTTCCAAAAAAGAAAAAAAATGCGAACATTTGTTGAGGTAGTTTGCACTGTAATTTGTGAACGATTTGTAGATGCATGAATGGAGCTAGTATTGCCAGATTTCAACAAAATTTTCAACTGCATTGATAAAAGATTTACATTGCCAGCAGGACGTATTTCTCGACCTCCAACAACGACCGCTTCTCTTCCACGGTCAATGAACACTCTGTGAAAAGATTGCTAGTCTTATGCCAAGAAGCAAGCACAGGAAAGTGAAAAAACTATTTCGAACAACAAACTCTTAAAAACTGTAGAACACAGAATTTTGGAATTCTTTACGAATGTCCTAAATTAATTTGCTGAAAACTTAAATACCTGGAATACTGATCTGTGCTAATGATGATATTTGACGAATTAGGGAGCATTTGTACAATTGCTCGTTCATTCTTGCATTGCACAATCATCTCGTGGTCAGAAACCAATATTTCAAAAGGTGATACAATAGTTTTTAAATTAACCATGTATAATCCTGACCTTATCCTTAGAAAACGATAGTCTGATGTTATTTGTACGGTAATATTTCCATATCGCATTTTCATCTGAATAATGCGGTTTAAGATTTGTAAACTGGAAAAAAGACCGTTGCCGTAGAAATTATGACAGTTCTTGGCAAAAAGTGGAAGAATCCTAGAAAAAATTTCGAGGATTTTTTAAAACAAAAATTGAACCAATATACTTAAATAATTAGTAGTAATTATAGAGATATAGAACAACAAGGAAACCTTAAAAGTGTTAACCTGTGCATTGAAAATAGTCATGTTAATATTGTAGTTACTGCTGACTGAAACAATATGAAGCTGACGATTGAGACCATTTAAAATATTGGAACCGATAGTGATTTGACCGGCCACAGGTAACTGCCAAGTAACAGCCGAAACATGAGCCCACTGACCATTAATTGCATTTACTTCAGTAACACCATTGGAAAAAATTAAGTTGACCTTCTTATCAGCTCTATACTCCATATAGGAATGACCGTCAGTGCTTCGATTTGCCCTCAGCAATATCTGAAAGTCGAACTAATGACCAGTTAATTAACGTACTTCAGTTTAATCAAGACAAAGTAGTTTATCAGGCTTGAAAAATCTAGAGGGCACAATTCCCTGAAGGATAGTTACCAAATTTCATAAACTAATTTTCAATTTATCCAAAAAAGCTTACTTTTCAATAAAAAGTTGACATAATTTGGGAAACTAGTAGTAGGGAGTTCTAATCATTCTGTCTTTTTCTTTTTCCCTCTTCGCTTTTTATTGAAGACTATCCTAATTGATCTTTTAGAAAAACGTTCGCAAATCAAAGTTTGTTATAATAATTCTCAAAGAATGAAGTAATTCTTTCGAAACCATTCATCAAAAAATCAATGGGTCTGCAAATAGCATGCAATCAAAATTTTACGACAGTTACATAAGTAATTCACAAAGAAACCTTCTTTTCATAATGAAGGGAAAACTTATCTGGATTTGCTCGCATTTTGTTTGAACAATTACTTGTGAAAGCTCGAAAATGGAAAGCACATTGTTATAAGCGGAAAATTTTTCAGTTTGTCCATGCGGTTGAAAGTCTAATCTTGAATTGCGCGACCAAACTTTTCCATGCAGAAACTTTTCTTGGAATTCAACTTTTGATTCATCTGAGATGACAACTACCCAATCGGTGATAGAAACATTGGAACTGGATGAATGTACCTGTGCGATCATGATCTTCATGTAAGTCAAATAGGAAATCCAGCACTCTGAGATATCTAATCCTTTGTTTCAAGAACAGTCATAGTGATTTATCCCGCTCCTTTTTTCTAATTCCCAAGGTTTTGAAAGAAAAACTCAGAAATAAATAGAAGGTAAAGGATAAAGAATTACTCCTCTAAAAAACAAGGATATCAATAGCGCTCTGTAAAAGCAACTTGGGCTAGGTAAAATTAACATTGCTTTAGCCTGCGAGACATTTCTGACTTGCAGTTAAATATGGAACATAGTAGTCTGCTCTGTAAAAACTGCTAACGTAACGCAAAAGAAGCAGTTTTATTATAAGAGCTAATGGAAGAATGAAAATGAAATACCACAATATGATCTGTAGGCAGTGCATGTTGTTCGAAATGCTGTTGGGTAGTAACAAGTCGGTAGTAGCTAAGGAGTAGAATATAGACACTGGGAACAAAGGGCAGTAAGTAGCAACAAGACATTCGGTACTAGGTCAGGCTTATGTAAAGGAACGTGAGCATATTGGCGATGCATCCTACCCAGACAGCCATCGACCCCACCTCATCCTTTTATTCAAGCTCTATACGCTCCAATACACCAGTATCCATGGTGATCTTTCGAAATATCTGGCCAACAAACTAGGAACTACGTACTCCACCAACAACATATCCTGCACATTCCTCGATACAGCAACAAATTGCTATTCCCCAACCTTCTCTGAGATTTTTGATAATTCATCTTCAATCTCCCCGTTCTCTCTTCCTTTAGAAGAACTATGCTGTCGGATTCAACTACAATATGGTCTGGAACTCACAGTATTTAAATCATCTGAAATTCGAAAAACCGCAATAAAAATTCGCTGACTGACTACTCTGTCAGCATTAGTCTCACTTCACTTCTAAAATTCGAACTATCCTCTTGGCGCGTCGTCTCTCAATTCTAAAACACCATAAGGACCAATTTCTTACAACTATTTGATGGTTGGTCTAATCGATATACTCACTATATCAAGAAGCAAAATGGAAAAATGTTTATTAAAGTATCCATTAGAACAACATAAAACAGTAGTATGACTTCTTATGATTCCCATGCACTATTACTAACAGCTGGACTTACTCGCTAATTGTCAGATAGAAACAGTTTGAGCAAACCATCGGTAACTAAAAAATAAAATTTACGACAACTTCCAGATACCATATTAACAAAACTGAATTAGCGAATTAACAACGCTGCGCACTTGATAAAAAGAAATAAATTTGCATAAGACGGATAGCTTATCAAATATAAGGTATCCGAATTCAAGAAAAATTAAGATTTAGAAAAAATAGGGATGAAATATAGTATGGAGTCTGCGCATGTATGATGAGGCAGTTACTTGAGATGAACAATGTAATTCAGCACCAACAAAAAAGGCGACACACGTACATGGTATCAGTTGATTGGAATCATAGCAGAAGTAGCTTCAGTCATCCCGAAGAAGTTATTAGTACATTTCAGAAAAAAGAAAACATGTAGATACTAGAAATACGAACCTAAATTTGCAACTTAGAAATGCAAAATTTGAACAGAGTTGAACATTGAAATCTGAACACATTCAGAAAGGTTTACCATTGCGAAGCACAACTGAGGATAAAAAAAAGGAAAACCCGTTGGCAAGCACTGGAGTTAATGTTTTTGAGAACAATATAAATGCATACTACTAAAAGCACCCTGAATCCGATGTATTCAGTAATTAGAGAAGCCAAAAATGGTACCTGTTTACTACTCTAAGTAGCCATAAATATGATATGATTTATTATAACAAACTTCCTTTCCTCATTTCTGCCTGAACTTGGAATAATTTAGCGTATTTTTAGAATAGGAATAAATTTACAATGTCGAAGAATGACTAAATGATTTGCACGAAATGTTCTGCACGAAATATCACGCTTTACGGAATAAAGATTACACAAGGTCACCGTCAACATGCGCAAAATTAAATGAAGTGGTATGTATTCCACCATGATGTAAAAACGTGCTCAACATTTGTGACGTTGTGTTATTATTTGCAAGTAAACTGGTTGAAGAACTGGCATCAATAATATGTGGGTTATGTATTCGACGTGAAGAATCAACACCATCCACGTCGGTCACCAACGACAGTGAATCTCTATCCGTAAAGCTAACTGTTGTATCGCCATTTTCCGATACCTTCTAAATAAAAAAGCTCTACAGTATCCAGTAATTTTATCTCACAATTTCTAAGCCACTGGATTTACCCAGATTTCCGTTTTCATTCAATAATTAATGCAATTATTACATAAAATAAAATATTTCTTTATGATTGTTTTATTTGAAACGAAAAAGAAAAACTCAAAAATGAAGTACTGGATGGTGAAGATTGACATAATTATGCGGTGACCTTCGCAATGTATTCGATTTGATAACATCACCATATAGATTTGCTAAAACCGACAGGTGGGATTTTTCAGCAATAAAAAGAAAAATGAAAAATTAAGGTTTAGTTAACAAATTAAAGAAAGTTATGACGTACGATCAAATTCATATTCAACCAAACATTCCCGTTCATAGTAATTAACTGGATCCACTTGCTGTACATATCCATTTGGACTAACCTCCTCAAAAAGTAATTTCGATCAGTAAAAAGATAAAAAATATGCATTGGGAGTAAAACATGAAACAGACAATATTTGTTGTAACAAATATTAACACATACAATCATTGTTCTCAAACTCTGGTCATCCTCAGAATGTGGCTCATGACCTAACTCGCTTCTGCTTGTATTGATCGAATCCGGTCTGCATAGGCTTTCAGCACGTGTTAACGCTCCATACATTTGTACTGGCCTTACATCTAAGCCTTTATTATTGGCATTTCGTACCATCTCCGTTTTTTCTGGAAAATTATTGTAAAACGAACATCACGACAGCTGCCTTCACTATTATTATTATTAATTGAGCAAAAGTAATTAAAATCTTATTACGATTTCGGAATGAACGAATCAAACGTTACCCAACCTACCTTGCAGCTCTCTCTTCCGTTTTCGTCGATGAATGTAACAGAGTAGAAAGCAATTTAATAATAGTAGAATTATGCAACATATGCCAAATACCATGATTACTGACATAGGGAAAGAATCCTTCTAAAAAATTGAAGCATTTTAGAGGCATGTGTACCGTACCACAATTCAATTCCCTAAAGCAAAATAAGTTCTGGTTTTAAAGTATTAAAGACTTGGAAATCCAAAACACACACGGAATACTACATCAACCTTTGCCGCACTAATAACGTCCATTCCGTATTCATCTTTTGTATACACAGTAATAGGTGGTCGAGAAAATTCTGACACCATGCCACGTTTATTTCGTGCTCGGATCGAGATTTCATACAGACAAGCTGGTTCCAATCCTTGGATTTCTACTTCCTAAAATTTCTCATAAAACCTACACGATATGTATAGAAAACTAAGAAAAATAGAAGCACATTTCATGTCTTACATTTCATGCCTCTACAAAAAACTCGCAGTAGCCGAAAAACTTGTTGACACATGAAATTGTCATCCATTAAACAGCATGTCACCTCAAGCTATTTTATTTAATAACGATGGTGTGAAATTTTAAACATTCCAAAAAACCAACCGGAAATGACGAATTAACGATATGATAAACATTCTCTACAGATGTCTGGTAACGCACTTCAAATATTTGTTCCGAACCTCCATCAAAACCAGGAATCCAATTAAATGATAGAGAATTTTTTGTAATATTTGAAACTCGTAATGAGAAAGGAGTATCTGGAGCTGTTGGCGGACTGACTCGGATCTCAACAGTATCTTCTCCATACCTATTTATTGCGAAGCATTTTACTGGATGCTGGTAGTCGTAACGATCCAAAGAAGAAATATAAAGCACACCCTGAATTTAAGCATTTCTTACACCTTTTAATAACATTAAGCATTTCTTATACCATTAATTTTTAAGTACCAACATTTAAATTTGACAAATTTGCCAAAAACTAGAAAATTATGAAAACGATATTAACCTCAAATGTAGAATAATTCAATTGAAGGGTTGTGAATGAATATTTAGAACTATTACGCCGGACTGGGCTTGACTGGCCTTGAACAATCCACTGGAAATGAGCATCCGGAACTGCATGCGCTCTACAACAAAGTTGCACCCGTCCACCCAAAGGTCCAGCTGCTCGTAAAAGCGATGGTTGCCTAATGATTGCTGGTGCACGATTCACCAACAGATACGCCACAGTGCGATTAGCCTTAAATAATATAAGAATTCTAAAATCCAGCATTAACTCTATTACAACAACCAGCAATTTGTTGTGAATCTTCACCATATTTAATTACAGTAGCAATTATTGGTTAATAACATAGCACTATAGGCGACAAAATTCATTTAAAAGATTTAAATAAAGACTACCAACCACCCCTTTTCCGTTATCGGCAAGGCAGGTATATGCACCACTTGTTTCAAATGAAGCATTGAGTCGCAGAACAGCTCTGGTTTGTCCAACAAATGACACTTCTTCAATAATTTGTTCCTCATGTAACCATTTTACCATGCCATCACGCTTAGGAACGCCATCTACTTCACATTCCATAGCTACTTCCTCACCTGCCGTCGCTATTACTGGTGAGGTTATATGCGTCACATACGCTGCATCTGAATATCAAAAAAAAAAAAAAAAAATTGCTTAAAAGAAAAACAAACACTAATTATGGTACAAACAATTTCACTTCCAGAACAAATATTCCTTTCAAGTTCCTTTACGTAAATTAACAGTTTATTCTTCAAAATTTTCTTAGAAGCAAGCTAAGACACTTCAATTGTGCATTACTCCTCATTAGCGAATAAACCCAGAAAAGATTAAGGAAACGATAATAACGCTTACATTCCACAGTTACATAAACCGTAACATTGACTGTGCCGACACTGTTTCCTGCTATAAAAGTAAAAAGACCACTATCAAATCTAGTGACGGAACGTCCAGATAAGACAGGTCCTGCAACAGATTTCTTAAAATCAGACAACGCACAGATCACAGAAACAAAAGAACATTGAATGGTTTGAAAAATGTACCTCTAGCTGTAATTGCACCCACCATATGTTCAAAATGAGAACCATCTTTTTGCCATCTCCAGGTGCTCACTGGTGGATTAGCACGTAATGTAATATTTTTTTTGAAGTCACCACCCTCACCGATAACAACAGATAAAGGCCCATCTACCACTATTCGTGGAGAATCTAAAAACCATATCACTAAGTGACGAAAATTAAGCAAAGTAAATTTCTTATCTTTCAGGGGGCAAAAAACTGTAGCAGATATTTTAACTTTTTGCACTAACTGCAAAGTGTAACTTACAAAGAACATTCAGTGGATATAATGCAAATTTCTGTTCAACCCACTGCGGATGGGATGCAGTACATTGAACCTCACCACCATCCATCTCTTCCGTTGGAATGAATTCGATAACACTTTCCATCTCATGTCCACCATACTCTTGATTCCTTAAAATGTTTGAAATCGATGGAACCTGCATAGTTCTAGATAATTTGAATGAAAGCGCTACACAGTTGCTCTGGTACTAAATAATACAGCAGCTCAAACTGAGAATAAATGCATTACTAATTCAACTCACGATCGATTATTGCGTTTTTCCTCAAACAATAACCCAGAACTAGCAACAGCTGGGAAAGTCCACGTCAACTGCGCTATAGGATTTGAAGAATGAACCAAGCAAAACAATTTCGTAATTTCTCCCGCTATGATTAGTCGTTTGCTTCGATCCTGACGCACGGTAACTCGCCGTGGTGGAACTGAAAACTTTTTTTAATGCACAAAAATACCCCAACTTCTCCCACCTATTGGTCTAAAAGTTATTAAAATTCAAAAATCCTATCACTGACATAAAACAGTTAAGGATTTTGTAACAACAAGCGGTTCATCTAATGCGCCATTTCTGGCTTCGCATTTCAATTGCTGATTATTCATCGTACGATCAAGAGAAACTGATATAGCACTTTGTGAAATGTCACCCAATGCAGCATTTCTCGTTCCTCTGAGCTAAAAATATTACACAATAATAAGTTGATAAAAGTGCAAAAAAAAAAATGTTTTTGAAAGTTCATGCGTTTCTATCTACATTCTTTTCTTGCAGAGCAATGGGTAAAACATAGAAATTGTGCTATACACTGATCTTTTAAAATAAATAGTAGAGCAGTCAGAAGTCACATCTTCACTTCCGCTAACTGACAACATATTTACTTTTTAATAAGCATACGTGCATGGCAATAAATGCGTGACTTACGCAACTTGACTTACGTGACTTACAACACAGTGGTCACAAGACAAATGCTGAACTACCAAAACCTAACCTCCTTCCAACGAATTTTATTTTTGTGTTTGGAATTTCGCTATAATGACAGAATTTTTGAAAAAGATAAAAAAGAATTTGAAAAGAAAGGAATTTAAAAAGGAATTCAGAAATCTCGCATTCAATAATCAAAAGCTGATTACTCTGAAATATTTGATATTTATCTATAGTGTGGTTTAAAAACTCGATTTTGCGTATAACTTTGATCACAGCCCTGCCATTAGAATTACAATCTAAAAGAGAAGTTTTAAACCTTTTCGACACCCCTGAACCACGTTAACGTCGCGAGTGGATTTCCTCCTTGAGATTCGCATGTAAGGTTAAGAGTTTCACCTTCTAGAAGTGTCATTTCTTCAGATCCATAAATGACCGGTTTCATGGGCGGTGCTATAAATTTTAATAACAATTCCTAAAAGTGTCCACTAAAAATGAAAATTTTTAGCCGTGAGAAATCAATACATAATTCCATATTCAAATAAAAACTCACAAAGGATACGAATAACCAGTTGCTTGCTTGTTGCTCCTTGATCATTTACAGCAATACACTGAACATTAATTTGATGTTTAACGACATTTACATCAGTTGAACTGATGGTTAGATTTGAAACAGTAACAGTACCAGTAGTCTGTTCCAGATATGAATGAATTACTGACTGTACTGCTTGTCCGTTAATTAGCCAAGAAATTCTGGCTGCTGGGTTTGATAATCTAAAACTTACATTCGTGACGTAACCGTGAATTCGTATCTTCGTCAGAATCTATCATTTTCCTAACCACGTGTATTCATGAAATGCACGCAGCATTTAAAAAAGATGAATTTAGAAAACATACCCCGTCCTACATTGTATTGCAACTATACGTCCAGTTCGTGCAGTTGTTTCGCCTGATATTTCAATGCTACGAGGAGCATCTGAAATTTGAAGTCTTTGAACAAAATTTGAAAACACAATTTATTAGAAATCCAAAAACTTACATAAAACAGAAAGACGAATACCCTCAGAAAGAGGTACATCATCGGCTAAATTTGTTGACTGACATTCATATACAGCACCATTGTCATCTGCATCAACTACCATTGAATAAATATTAACAGTTTCCTGAAAATATAATATATAATGCGAAAAACAAGCTTCGCGCTTTTTTGTGGTAAAAAAATTTCTTCAGTAAGCATTCCCAGAACAGCAGTGAAAAGAAAAGGAATAAAGAGGAGTTTTAAACAGAAGAATAAAACAAAATCCAGTGTCCAGATTTGTCCTAGATTTCTAATGGGGACAACTATAAAGTTTACTGGAAGTGAGTCGATACAGACTATCACTCACTTTTGAAAATTACAGTATAATCATGAACATATATATATTACTGGTCATAAGTCGCAAAGTATTATATTTTCGCTTCTATCTTTTTATTCCAAAGAGATATTTGGAACATAATTTATTGCAGTTAAGGTCCCTAATTTGCATACTACCCAAAAAAGAAGATAGCAGACCCAGAGTGTATAGGCACATTCAGATTTTAAGTAACATACTTTCGTTAACTCGTTATACGTATAATTGCTACCAATAAGGTTCCGATGAAGAAACCAAAGAAGTCTGGGTGGTGGATTGCCTCCGACAACTGAACACTTCATAGTGATGTTATCACCAGGTTTCAAAAGACTAGGTTGACTTAAAACATCTATCTTTGGTACTTCTGAAGGATCTGAAAAGATAAACAAGAACTACCGACAGTTACATAAAAACATTTCGATAATAAAGGACCAACTTGTGCAAGAATCGCTCCTTATGGAAAGAAAAATTTAACACATGAATACATAAAACATTGTAATAAAATGTGAAATGTGATCATTATGTCAAGTAATGAATTTTTATAAAATTACATAGAACATTAGGTGTGACATTCACTCTGAACTGACTAGAAGTTGATGGATGCAGAGCTTCACAAGTGAGAATCGCCCCAATGTCACTTCTCCTATAAAAAAAGATAATGAAATTTTAGAACACAAAACTTCGCTTACATATGAAAACCAGGATCAAATATCCACAGTAGTAACTTTTCCGGAGGCACTGAAAACTGATAATGCTATTAATCATGTTATAGTGCAAGTCAGACAAGGAACTTATTTTAATAAAAATGTACCGGGGCTTCCAGGACAGAATTGCGAAAGCGGTGACCGTACGATTTGCATTCATTTCCGTCCATCGTGTAACACTGTCCTCAATCTTCTTTCCGTGAATATACCAATTTATAACTGCATGAGGCTTTCCGTTGGCTGCCAAGCAACTTAGGTTATAATCATTTCCTTCGACAACATTAATAACAGAACCAGGATCAATGTCCCTAATAGCAACTTTTTCCGGAGGCACTGAAAATTGATAACACTATTAAGAATGCTAAAGTGTTGGCCCGGTAAGGAACAACAGGTTGAGTAGCTAAAAGTGTGTTCCTAGTTTCATCATATTTCACAACTAAATTTTACTGGTTAACTTGCACGAACCACGTATCTCATCAGTATTCAAGCATAATGAACTCACAAATTAACAAAAAGAATCGACAATCGAATTCCGAAAAAAATTATTTTTTGGCGTTTTTACTGGTAATAAAAATTTAAACTCACTCTAACAACGCTCTGATAGCTGTCTTTCAAATGTTCTTGGAACGTAATAATGCACTGACAAGTTCATTCAAAAGATGGTTGGTCCCGCAACATTTAGTAAAACTGACCAACAGCTTAGTTGGTCACAACTAATAAGCGTTTGAATAACTGTTGAGGTGAATGATGCGATTACCTTACCTAAGACATTGACAAAGGCAGATGTTCGATAAGCACCCAGACTGGGATGTATCATTTGACATTCAAACAAGCCATCATCCCTCAATGTCACATTTTCAATTTTCAAATGTTTCTCATCTGGACTATGGATCACGTAGCTGAACCGACCTTCATGTCCTGATAATTTTCCTGCACCGTGAAAACTGAAAATTAATATTATTCTTATATCTTTTCTCCGCGTTACAAGTGGCTCCTACGGCTTCCACTTTCGGTGTCCTACTCGTTAAAATATGAAAATAACTCAATTTCACGGAACTCAAATAAGAATAAAATTGGATCAAGAAAAATTCAAGTGAATTGACACTTATATCAGACTAGTTCTGTGAACAATAAAGTAGAAAGTTTACATAGTTAAGGAATGAGAAATTTACCCCAAAAGACTGCCATCATTATTTCGCCACTGGCTGACTAACGGCGACTCATGAGCAGAACATTTCAGAAGTGCATCTTCACCAAGTAACACACTCTGAAACACTACGAAATTATTTTTTCACTCTTAAATTACGAATTAAAAAATGACAAACTCGAAAAATGTTTTAAATTAGTGTGAAATAACCTGATTTCTGGGTTCTTCCTTGAAAAAATTTTGTACAACACCATATGTCAAACGCAACCATTGCAGAACTATAGCGGTAAGCAAAGCAACCAGCATTTCATCGCAATCATGCACACATCACTATAAAAGATTTCTCTAGAAACTTAAACTCGATGACACTGGAAGTCGGGCTGCTGCGGTGAACGCTTCAGTTTATCCATTTTGTCAAAAATGGAAATGAAATTCAAATTGCGATTCTGTGAAGAGAACGATCTGATTATCCAAATTTACGAAAAGTAATGGTAGGACGCGGGAGATGAATACAAAGAAAGGTACCAGAAAAGGAGAAAAGTGAGGGGAACCTGAAGTTTATCAAGGACGATATGAATACAACTGCTGTCACCGGTGTATATTATCCTAAATCGGCACATTCTTATGCTATTTATCAAGCGCTTTAATGCAAGTCAAAAACACCGCTGTTATGAAAAAGCTCTGTTTACTTACTGAAATCTGAATATAGAAAGTGAAACAAACATTCTGAAATCAAAAAAACGACCATATCGAAGTGAAAGTCTGAACTTTCAAACAACTAAAGGAAAACGCACGCAAGTAATGCCTAAAATCTTTAACTTCTAATCTGCCTAAACCTCACCACCATAAAACAAATAATATGCAAATCAATAATTAAAGAAGTGGACAATCGTTCTTTAGGTATCTAATATCGCCTATAGAGCGAAAGTAGTCCACTGCTTTTACGTAACAGTGGACAAAGGCACCCAGATCCGCGCAGCATCCGCGCAATTTGGCTTATGATGAAATCAAAATAAGGCGTTGTCGGGAGGAGGTTGAGAAAGCGGAGATTAAATTCAAAAAAGTGAAAGATTGTTTGTTTCCTGCGTGAAAAAACACGCAGAATTATTCGTCAATATTTTTACATCGTATATACACTAATATAAGCTGAGTGCGGTACGCAAATTCGTATTTGTTTTACTGTAATTTTTTTCTTCCAAAGCACTGAACATTCGCTAGCTGATGTTCCAAGACTGGAGACTGTATCAGTGCTGACGATGTGTCAAAGCTCATGCGCGTATCCTCCAAATTCATTCCTTTTCATTTGTAATTCCAGTCATTAATGCCCAGCTTGAATATGTCTTGCTCGTATGCTTATAATTACTTATACAATAATGAGAGTGTTCAGGAGGAATATAGTTAAATCATTATTGATCCGAAAACTTGGTTTAGAAATTTTGATAGAGAAACCTACAGAATGTTGATAAAGCAAAGGCTGTATTCATTCCTCATTTAAATTCATGTGCTAGAGATAACACGCAAAGAGTTGCATGAAGAGTTGCTGACGATATGATGGAAGCACCTGAAATTGAAGCAAATCTCCTGAAAACCAGCATGTTAACTGACCTTTCTGCCAGCATCCTTTTAAATGCACATATAAGTTATGTGGCAGATTTTGATGAAGGAAAGAATACAAAGTTGGTTCTTGTGAAATATGTTTTGTAGAGGATTTCAGACAGCTCCGCTGAAATACAAAGCAGCTTTCGTTTGGAAATGAGGCCACTAGAAGTTAATTACATTTCTCCCAAATATCCTGTTATGCATTTTATCGAATTTTATCACAGAATTCTTCATTTGCACAATTGATAGACAATAAAGATAGTTCACCGTTTCCGTTTTCTGCTCTCACCATTATCACCGCGTTATGTTTCAGTTTTCCATTTAATTCCTTCTAGAAAATGTTTTATCTACAAATCATTCTCATATTCCTCAGCATGGTAATTTTAGCATGTTTGCAACATTTCTGGAAGAGAATTAGAACTTTATTCTGAATGAGGAGAACGAAAGTAGATCAATAACATTGCAAAACTCTAGTTTTAGCTGTGAAAGAGTTAAGATCACTCCATCTTGTGAAATGTTGAAGTTGGGACATAGACCACAACTATCACACAGGCAAATTAAATTATTAAGACGGATTTAAGGAATTCATGATGGGACGACGGAGAAAACAAAAACATTAATTTTGTTCATTAAACAGATTGAACAACTAGCTCAGCAATGACGTTAAGCATAGATTATATTATACCACAAATGATTAGCTCATGCTGAATGCGCATTTTCTGTAATACCACTTCATTTTAACTAAAGCCACCTCTTTCAGTACAGAACTACTTGCCATCTTCATCTCACATCCGGGACTATTTTTCAGGATGCGTTTTCTAATTTTCAATTGTGTATATTGAATTTCCATCAATCCGATAAATAGTTATCGCAAATGGATGAATCAGTTGAATTGGAACCATACTTAGAATTAGGAAAAAGGAAATGCACTATCTTGACTTTACCGACGAGTTAACATGAATTTAGAAATTAGACAATAAATTTACACCATTCACAGCAGACTCTGATCAGGCAGTGAATTTGAAATTACCCAATCAACGAAACAATATCACTCAATAATTGAGCTTTCCTATCATGCAATAAGGGAGTATACTTATTATTGCACGACCTATATACTTTGGTATTATAAAATGAAGTAGAATTATTCCGTGTTTGTCAAATGTTTAACCAAAATTTTTATCAGACCTGTGAGTAGAAAAGTTCCTTATCATCTACACACAATTTCAGTTCGAAAAGTGAGAAAAAAGGAATCTGTGAAGGGATTAATGTTAAATCAAATCCAGTGGAATGGGTTTTAAAGTTTTAAATAACTTCTGCTATTGTATGCAAATCCCCTTAAGTGCGTTACATATGACTTAAACATGCATTCATTACTCATAACGAGGAAAAAATAAGTGAAACATAAGGTTTTGTTGGTTTCCAAACTTTGAAATGGATAAGGAATTGAGATTCGCAGCACTGAGTAACGCAGATAGCATTTTTCAATCAATAAATTTTTGGAATCATGAAATTCGTGAATTCCCTTTGGTTTCCAGAACCCCATGATCTCAAAAAATTTGCTAAAAGATAGAGAATTTGCTCACTGATAAGGAAATAAAAAAGATATAATTAATGGACGGTACTTCTAATTAATCAGATGTTTATCTTTTACACAGAATTTGAAGCGGGAGGATTCCAGAAGAACGATAAATGGAAGTACAAGGAAGAACCGCAAAAATTGCATTTATATGGAATATCAATAAGATTAACGTCCGGTTACGAATGATATTGTTGTGTGCGCATTAAGTGGACTGATATTGTAATTTTTAATTTGCAAAAATAGTTGGGACTATCAAAAATTTCAGGACTTCCAGTAAAGATAAGGAAAAGCGTAAATGGACCGCGCAAAGAGCAAATCGGCGAACATCTGCTGGGATGTTTAAAAGCAGCGAGTTAATCAAACAGTGAGGTCACATGGGGATTAACCATTAAAGAGTGCAAATAATGCTATGCAAAACCAACGAATAACATCTGGGTCATTACACTTTACATTGTCATCTTTTTCTTCTTACTGACCTTATGTTGTTCACAGTTACTTTGTACCCCCATCTATTCATACAGATGTTTTGATTTTGCCATCCGTATCTTTCGGATCAACTAATTTGCCCCGTTGGAAAAAAAAATCATTTGAGGATTTAAACTGTATTGAAAATCATTAGTTTTAAGAAATGAATATATAAAGATTATCCACAAAACTGAAGTAACATATCAGAAAAGAGCGTTTGAAATCCACCGCTAAATTAATATATTATATTAAGGCTTACTAAAGCTCAATAATGCAGAACGTTTATCTGGTAACGAGTAAAGTTATTGGCGACCAAAACAGACACTTCTCAAAAACAGTTTACAGGCATTCCCAAAAACTCTGAAAGAATTCCAGAAGTAAAAGCCTGTTCGAGACAGGATGGATGCAAAATGAAAATATTGGCTTAAGCAAAAACTTAAATCAGAAAAGCGAAGAGATTACCAATCATTAATTAGGGAGCTGAAAGAATTTTAACTGGGAATATTGCTGATTAAAATCTGCGAGAAGTAAACTTGAGCAAGAAAAGTTATTTCTTAAGTACTACTGAAGAAAACAAACTTGGTACAGGGCTTCAAGAGCTCTTTCCTGAATTCTTTGATTTGGTTTCTTTGTTTTGGTCCCATTGCTAAATTATTATCTTCCGTCACAGCACTGTTAATTAACTTGTTAAATCTATATAATCCTGAATTTCCTTATGCAAATTAATGTAAATTAGAACCGACCTTCATGTTCAAAACCACTAAAGAAAGCCATTTAAGAGACAATCACGATAAAGTCTTGGGTAGTTAAATAAATTCCAGTAGTTTGAAACTCCATGGTACTTCCATCACAGTATTGATACCTAAATTTCAATATGACATAAATGTGAATTAGGATCGACCTTCATAACTATGAGCAAAATGTAATCAGAACTAATTAAAATCAAACAGATAGCAGGTAAAGGAAAGACAGTCGTCTTCTGATATAAGTTGACGCAAAGGAGCTTTTGAATGAACAGAATTGTGTTATGGGCTGGATGTGCTCATTTATCTATGGATTATGCTTTCGTTTGTGGGATGTGTTACATACGCATTACAAAATGATCGATAAAATCAGAATCTAATTATTCACTTAATATCTAGATTAATATCATTGTACGAAAGTATCTCGTATTACAAACATTTATTTTAAATGATCTATTTCAAATCGATTAATCAAATAAGTTCCTGAATAACGAACTGCAAGATAATTTTGTATCGAAACGTAATATTGCGAATCAAATTAGTTGGAATTTAATGTAGCTTTTGGAAAGAATAGGAAAAGGGAAAGTTAGCTAACTAAAAGTGAACGGTGTCTGTTGTTTAGTGATATCATAGGATATTTTGAAAGTGATGGGTTAGTGAGTGTATGCATATTTTTATGTGTGCGTTTGTTTATTCAAAAAATCGAACCACTTGCCGAAAGCAATTAGAAAGTCGCAAATTGCCAAAAAAAGCTAAAAGACAGATCAATGAATAATGGATAGGCAGAAGGATGAGCATTTGACGATGGAAAGTTAGGACTAACAGTGAAATGCTTCTCCATTACACCTTTTCCCAAATGAAAAATAAAATTTCGGAAGGAATTTTTTGTCCACTTATAAAAATTATTGATATTTTCACGCCCTGCATTTCTCCAGCTTGAAGTAATCTAGATTTTAAAAACTTTCTAACTTATGAATTTTTGTTTGGCAAGAATTTTTTGACGCCAGCAAAAGTAGCACAAGTATTTGACGCTAGTAAAAGAAGCACAAATCAGGAGACATGTAAATCTATGAAATTAAGAAATTTCAAAAACAGTGACACACCAATGAGAAAAAAGTTCCATTAGCAGTATAAATCTATCCTATGAAATATCCCTGAGTGACATGAAAAAGCATCGAAATGCAAATTTAGTCGTTAATATGTCGGTTTGCATATCCAACTTGAAATCAATAGCTAACCTTTGGAGCTGTAATGTCTATTTTCAACTCCTAATATTCTAAGCTTCCATGAACTGCTTCTCGATAAATATTTATACTGGGTATACAGTTGCCCAAAACTGAACGAACTTGACAAATTAATTTTTTGGAAGTGAGAGAAAGATCTAATGAAAAAGGATAATCTGTCTGTATTAACCAAATAAATACATTTCTTCCAGATGAGAAAGATGTCGGATCAACATATTCAACAGTGCAGCATTCTCTACAGAAAATCATAGATTTTTCAGCACTCTTACAGTGAACTTCGCACTTGATGACAAAATCGGAAAATGCAAAAATTGTAAATGACCGTTTCATCGCATCAGAGAACAAATAATGGAAAATTGCTCGATTCTATTTAATGGACCATTTCACTTCGTAATTGGTGCAAATTTTAGCTAATTTGCACTGCAGATGGCCATATACTCTCAGTAGCAAGTAGAAGACGAATGATACTGAGAGTAAAAACAGTTGTTGCTGAGGTGACTTCCTGAACTACCTTCTCGAGAACTTCAGGAAACTAAGGAAACCAAACAGAGATAGATCCATTGATCTTTTAAAAAATTATAAGAGATAAACAAAAGAAAACACGAAGAAGTAGTAAAAACATGAGTGGATCTAACGAAATTTTGATTGATGATTATAGGTATGTAGGTTGAAGTACTGTTACGTTAGACAGTTTGTTTGCAGTTGACTTAAACTGAAGGCTTAGAAATGAGGGCATAGGGAGAGGTTATCGCGAAAAAAAAAGTGGACTAGTAGAAAAGTCTAAGTTGTGGAAAGGAAACTAATCATCAGAATTGGGAGAGTCAAGATAAAAAGACGGACGATTGGATAATAGATAGCCATTTAATTAATTCATTATAAGTTCGCATAAACTTTCGTTACCTACTCTTTTTTTCGCTCCCTTACTTTTTTCATACTTTTTTTTTTCATTTCTTTTATATCTATAAACAAAAGTAACACTACAGAATGAAGATGAACTCATAGTATTTACTGGTTTTCTCACCTCCAAGATTTTTATTGATTTAAAGAAGCTATCTAAAGCTGATATAAGAACATAATAACACTACTGAAGAACTGGGCCAAATTTTCATTCGGAAGATTTACGAAAATTGATTAAGAACCGCAAAACAGTATGGGATTTTCAAGTGTCAGGAATGTAAAGATTTCTGTCATAAAAACAAATTTAAAACCGGGACCGTTGAACGACAAAATGTATGGGAATTGATAGCAATTCTGGAACTATCTGATTAGAAACATCAATAATACATGAAAACGAAAGTCAGAGCAGAAAGTGTTTGTGAGAGAAAGAAGTTAGTTACACATGACATATCAATAATGACGATATGAATAAGGTGATTCGATGACAAATTTAAGGTGAATGAAAATTTTTAGTGACCTGAATAAAACATTCTGGCATATAAATCAGATGGAAGACGAGTTGTAAATAAGCGATTCTGTTTGATTAGAATAAAGTATGAGAAGAAAGCAGATATAGTCGATTGAAATGGAAAGGGGAATAAAGGACTGGGAGAGGAGAGATGAACTGAAACTGAAAATAGAGGTCGAGGATAGGTTACAACACAATATGCTAACCAAAATATTATAAGAAAATTAGAGCAGCTAGAGAGGTGGCGCACTTCACTTCCTCTCCCTCTGAGGCCAAATGGCTTGATTTAAACCAGCTGCTCACTTCTCTTCCTTCTTACTTTACAACTTGGTTTATATTCATCAGCCAACCCGATCACTAGAACTTCTGTCCACTCACTAACAATCGCTGAACCTAATCAAAGCATCCATCCGAATGGCAGTTTTACACTATTGGTTGGAGCCAAAAATTAGAGCGTAAATGCTCTCAACGTATTTAAATTTAGAAAAAAAAGCGGAATCAGGAAGTTTATATAATAAGCTTGGAACATATCATCATAAAAGTTTCAGATTGAGAACCTAAGTCTCAAAATATTCGGTATCGTTTTCTGAAGGTTGATGTTTGGGTCAGGTATGATATCCTGCTCTTTTGATACTTTTTAAAAATTTCCTCTTTTGATATTCACTATGATATGCAGGGTAGTTAAAAATATTTCAAAAACTGAGTGCCAAATGGAACATAAGAATTAATAGAGAAGCATAAAGGTTTTTTAGTTGAAATTTGAAAGCGAAAACATGTTTTGGCTTCACATTTGCCTGAACAGAAATTGAAAAGAAATTGTTTTAAATCCAAATGTTTTGCGAACAAAACTAATATTTGGTGCCGTACGACATTACAAATAAGTTTTTTGTATCAGATGCGCTTTTCGATTAAATATTTTAAAAGTTTAAACCACTATGAGCTACTTACTGGTATAGTTTTATTGTCAAATAGGAATTGCGTTCAGAAGGATGAGAGGAACATTTTAAAGCTGAGCCTTATTTCGTGCAGCTAAAATGTTTCTCAGTTTGAAAGCACGTTAAAAAGGATGGTTCATAAGTTGTCATAACTTGTGATTTCAAATTAACCAAAGAGCAATGTCACTTAGACAAAAAAAGAAAAAAAATGTAAAAAATATGACCTATGGCTGAGATATGATTCAGTTAATATTTTATTTCCAGAAGATGAATCAAATCTGTATGAAAAAAATTGTTTTAATAGTTGCACTGTAGTGTGACGAATTTTTTCATGCAATCTCTTTATAACATCACTTTTTGCCTTTTCTATAAGTCCAGTTCACGGTGTTAATATTACTTCTGGGATCACGGCTGTCGAAAAGTTATTTTGTTTCTTTAGCTCCTTTTCAGATTCTGGATGTATTCTTGCACGAAGCAGCGATTCTTTACTACATCCATCTGCCTACATATATTATGCAGTTGAATGTGTCAATAAACTTCACGTCTTTTTTTTCTCCACGCCATGACTATTACCAATATTTCACAACCATTTATGACATAACAAATTAAAAATTTCCAATATTCAACTGAAGAAATAACGACATTGCTGCATTGTTTACTTTATTCCATCTCTTCCAATTTTCATCTACTGCAATAATAAGGTTGTTTAAATAAAGTTGTCCAAATTTTCTGTTTTTAGATTATTTTGAAAGTTTCTCTTACACTGCAAATTAATTGAGTGTATCCTTGTTGCTTCAAGATTTTAGAGTTTATTTTGAATTTGAAGTGCAATTTCTGAAAATGTGACACGGAAATATTCAGTCTGTCCATTTTATGAGTGATCGAAAAGGTAGAAATGGAAGCCCAAAATTTTTAAAGCTATTTTATGGAAAATTCAGTGTTAGTGAAATCCATAAACTCCCAAAGCCTTTAAAGCTCAAAAAAAATACTGTGAGTTAAAACAGTTCCTCAAAGTTTAATAAATTTTTAAGTAAAAGGATCAACATCGAAAAAATTAGGGGACAAGAAATGGTAAAACCGAAATTAGTAGCCCACACTTTCAATGGCGAGTCCACTTCATCCAATCCCATTTTATTCCCAAAAGATTCTCATTTCCTTCTTTCTCCGTCTTCTCTATTCCTGAAACTAAACTTCTTGTTTCTTACACTAAAACAACACGAAAAAACAACTCACTCTCAAATTCTAATTTGCACAAACTAAAACTAACTGTTTCCAACTACAATTTTTAATTTTTTTTCTCAAATGTATAAAATTTTTTTTCAAACAGCAAATTGTGTTTGGTTTCCTATCTTTTACATTGCCTCTATTTCGAATTAGTAAATTGATCTGCTTAAAAAGGTTCAGGGATGGAGTCATAAATTTGTCAATCGTACAGAGAGATCATATCAAATTAAAGTGGCATGGAATGTGCTAATGAATCTAAAGATCTTGTTGTGTTAGTGAAATAGTACTAAGGTTTTTAGGCTGAAAAGCGCAGAGATTATTATGTGGAAATTATTTTCAATTCTACTCACACATGCTTGCTTAAAATTACATCATTATTAATTTAAAAGTTATTTAAATTTGCAGGCGTATTCATTTCACAACTACTGTTATTCAACCATTGAAGGCAATTCATTATTCCTTTAAAATTTGATATCCAGAAAAGCGACGAATGTCTATACGACAATACGAACATATAAATAAATAAACTGAAATATCATAAGTATAATTGAAAAAGATTTCAACGATGGAATTTTAATGTAATCATGTGCAAACAATTAAAAAATCTTTGATACTATATCAATAATAATTCGGCTTTAACTAATACTCATCGTTTCCTTCCTAATTTTTTGTTGCAAATGCTGCTGCCTTTCAATAATTATGTCATTATTGCTCCTCCAAATCATTCTTATTACGCAGAAATTTGTTTTTAGATGTTCCATCTAGACCTTACAAGGTGTAGCGTTAAACATATGGCGAAATCAAAGATTGGACAAATTAGAAAAGTGGCCGTTTATGATCAATATTGAATGAGAATAATAACATCAACAGTAATTTTCAAAATCCCATTATATGCAATATGTAAGAAGATAATACCACCTTCTTGCTGCTTTCATTAAAGCACAATATACCGTACAAACAAAGGACATCTGATAAAACGAGTTAAGTCTGAATTAAACGTTTTCATGAATTAAAGAGCTTGATCGATCTTTTGGGAATCAGCGGATCTACAAAGAGATTTATTTTCAGGAATTTCCAACATTTCTTCAAAAATTCTAGTTTTCTAGTCGTATATCACGTGAAGATCAAATTAGTTTTATTGTAGTTCCGAACAGTTGTGGAAATGATAACGGAGTCTCTGCTGTTTTCTTGATGGATGATCACAAGCAGTTAAGCCCTAAGATGCAAGTATGTGAACGTTTTCATCTTTTCAAAAGCTTGGACAGGATTTTTGGTATTTCAAAATTAGTAGCGGTTCAGAATTTGTAGAGAGATCCAGTGTACGAGAATGCAAAATGAGCAATCTTGGAAGTTTTATGTAAGCTCATTCTGCTTATGAAAGAAGAAAATGCTTTAATTTGAAAGAAATTATATGGCGTCGTAACTCACTGCGGTAATGCTTGAACTCCAAACGGCGATAAAACACCACAATATGACTGATATTAAAAATAGCCGACACGGTTTGTGTCATAGCTTGCAATAATTTATAATGTAGACCAATTGTATGATTCCTATATTTTTATAAAACGAATGGAAAATGCTATATCTATGGTAATTAATGTCATTTCAAAAATTGTTAAATTGAATTATATGATAGAAATTCATAAAAGCAAACTTCTCGATTTTTTGAGAACAGATCACTAAAAGTTTCTTTAAGGTTATCTCCAGTATCGTATGTTCGAGATGCAATTCGAAGGACAATAAGATATTTTGTTACTTATGACTGAAACATTATTCTTTTCAAAAATGTGATGCCATCGAATTCCATTCTGAATCTTTTCAATATAGTGAATTTCGGTTGGAAGAAATTAAATGTGCATTAAAAAAAATATTGTCCAACTGAAAGCAAGACACTTTACTCGGTACTGATTAATATACACGTCTTAATTTTCGTTTCATTTCCGTGTGTTCTATTATGAAATATTATATTTCTTGAATAATCAAATTCTTTTTATTTCATTTAAATTTTGGATTGTCTTTAAACTAAATGAACATTGTCTTATTATTGTGTATTTTCGTGTCTGAACTACTTTTTAAGCTTAAGCTTTAAATTCATTTTAACAGCATCTAATTCAATAAAATTCTCAAAGGCGAAAATTTTCATATCACAATGTGTTGTTTTAGTGGGATTCAGAATTATTTCTGTATTAAGATATTCAGTAGAGCTGAGATTGATTAAAATGATCATTCTTGGATGAATTTTACTAACTATATTTGCCGAAAATATGGCAAGCAGAGCTAACCAGAATATACATTACTGAGGTGAAAAAAACAAAACGAAGTCGTATGTCTATGCTAACTAAATTAATCAGTGTTTTAATGATTCTCAGATAAGAAATCTACTGTCGAATCTATGTAGTAAAAGCAATATCTAACTAAAAGGATAAACAAGTGAAGAAGGAAAAATATAGAAATGCCACGAATGTGAAGCAATAAGCAAGTTTTAAAATTCAAATTAACATTTAACAAGAAACTAGTTTTAAAACTCTCAAAACCATGACCCGATGAACAAGAACAGTAAAAATTCATAACAATTTTGAAATTAACTAGAATTTTGCGTCCTGTATTTAATTAGCAGCTTTCTTATTATAATTCGATATGTTAGCTGGCAAGAAATTGTTTGCTCAGAAAAGCTAAGAATCTAAAACTTCATTTGTAAGTGATTACGACATTACAAACATTTGTAAAAATCATTTTTCAATTTAAGAGAGATTTCTCATTTTGAAGTGTGAATGCTTTCGTTTTACTCAGAGTTTGATCTCTTAAGGTCTACTTAACTTCTTAAAAAAAAAATTTCCTTCCATAAATTCCTGGTTAATCACTTGTACAATTGCTTCAAATATATCCGACATAAAAGTTTGGTGTAGAATGAGAGATTGATACAGATTAAGGTTCTAAGTCTCATCTCTATACTAACAGCTTAAATCGGGCTAAAAATAAGTGATTAAACATTCGGTGTCGTTTTCTAGAAACCGATGTCATAGTCAGGTCTGATATTCTGTTCTTTCAGCACTTTTTAAACCACCAGAAATTTTTTTTAAATATTTACGGTGGATATATAGCGAAGTTAGAAGTATTCGTGACTTCTTTTAGGATTTTAGCTCTCAGTTTTTGTGAGATATATGCTTAAATATTCCTTGCAGGACTTCCCAGCAGTTAACCCATTTCATTGCATGGTATAAGTAACCTATGAGACTGAAATATTGTTGTGAACATATTCAAATAAATCAATAAGAGATTTTCAAACAAGCGGGAGTACCACTGATAAGTTACCAGAAAGATATTATGCGCATTCCTGATTCATAGTTTTCAAAAAATTAGTTTTTTAGTTCTTATTAAATAACATCTTTATACTCAATACCTAACTTTCATGATGATGTTCTCGTCTTTGAAAAAATGATCCAAACATATGGAAACGATCATTTCAAGGTCGTTCATTCTATGTAATTACTACATGCGATTAGCAGTAGCTAGAACTACGATATCAATAGTATCAGTAACATAAGCATGCAAGTGGATAATGCCAATTTGCTATGTCATTGTGATTGTGGAAATCAAAAAAGAGAACGAAATGATTTGTTTTTCTTTAAAGATGAATATGTAATTTCTAATCGACAATCACGTCATGTGCATAATGTACGGAACAAGTTATTTGCAGTATTTGAAGGATAGTTTTTAAAAGCAATGAAGTTCAAATCGTAAAACCTGCATTTGTTCAAATTCAATATTTCCAATCAGTTCAGTTCTTCACTTCTGGATAACAGCGAGCGAATGACATAGAGAATATGATTACAATACGCATAGAATTGTGCGATTTGTAGTTATACATCTTCATCACTTACGATTAATTTTTTCTTTCTACGGGGTTTTGACAATGCCACGAGAGTAGAGGATTTCCATTTTTTTTTTTTTTTTGGGCTGAACACGTGGGAATTTTTTTTAATTAGAAAAAAAAATTTCACAAAAAATTGCCAAATTGGTTCTCTTGTGAGATGTGAGGAGATGTGAGATTTGTGTCTGTTTAGTTTTCAGTGAATTGCACATACTTTTCACAGGATGCAGTAAAAACCCCCAAGTTTTCCAAAAATAGCTTTATTTTTGAATTTCGCTAATGCTGTAAACCATCACTGAAGAGAAGTTAAGAGTAGAACATCATCCTACCTGTTTTTTTTGGAATTTCTGTGTCGGATTATGTACTAATATTACTGCTTGTGCCAAATAAGTTTGTATGTTTATGCCGTGATTTGCATCAACTTCATTTTTTACTGTTTTTGACACATTGCAATCTTAGTTTTACATCAGGCTTAACTTTTCCGAATCTTTACTGGAAAATTTGTGATTTCATTTTTAACTGTTGAAGCAGTATAGCAATTTTTATATCTTAGAAAGTTTTTTTTTTTGCTTTTTAAAGATAAACTCGCAATTCACCTGCAATCGTGATCTGAATCACTGGAGGTGATCTTAGCTCTATTCAGTTTTCGGAGATGGAACGAAAAATTTTTTGTCATTAATTTGCGATTTAAAATTGTTGTAAGTTCCTGATCAGTTTCGAATTACAACTCTTTTGGTAATTTTAGGCTTCTAAGGTTTAAAAGTTCAGTCCCAAATTTCAGGGCGAATACCGTTATGTACTGCTCCTGTACTAGATAATAATGATAAGGAAAGTTTCAGAAATTTGTTTAAATTATAATAGTTGGGCAGCATAAGGTTTTAACGGATTTTAGAGTTGTTCGCAAAGTAGATGTACCTACTCTTATTTACATGATTATTTCAATTGTTTCAAATTGCTATTTCAAACTACTGGTAACAGATGAAATGAAATAGTTGATGGTAAATTATCAAACACTACAATTTTAATTCAATACTTGTGGAGATCACTTACATACTGTTTGTATACAGTGGTTAAAGGGTCTATCCTTTTGATAGTACGAATATCGCATTTACTTATCCACATTTTCATTTTCTGGAAGAAAACTGTGGATGATCACTTTGATCATCATTGTTTGTGAACATAATTTCACGGACAAGTCTATTATGCATTCATAATGGACTCGTCCATGAATTTCTGAAAGGCACAAAACCGGGTACCAGACTGTTTTCCATTATTCCAATAGACAAATCCTTCTTTTATTAGTGCGCTGTGTTTGGCATAGTGTTTTACATGTATTCATTTATAATACATACGGTTTCATATGTTATTAATCTTCAAGATGTAATTTATTTTCTTCAAACAAAATTTTTGCTGATTCCTGTTTGCATTTAATTCATACAAGAACGGCATTCATGCTATCCAATTTAAGAATCACTGTCAAATTCATTCTGAACACATCCTGGCAAATTCATGCCAAAACACTTGTAAGCAACATTTGAGATGTTGCAAGCAGATTTATGTAGTAGAACAACGAATGGTTTACTGACGACAATACAGCCAATTGGGGGATAAAATAATAAGTCCGACTCCATAATTAATATATTTTTGAGATTCGAAACTTGAATTTTAAGTAGAAATATCGGCAGTTGGTTACATGATCACTGATGTGTGTATGTAGAGTAAGGCCAGTTTTGAAATTTACAAGAAGGGAAGGGAAGCGTTTCTCCGGGGTTATGAACCTTTTCATTTTGCGGAAAACGACTAAATATGTCGGGACGTCAATCGGTGATGGTGAGATGACTTCAGCCAGTGAACTTACTCTTCTTTTCTCTTTTCTTCTTTTCCAGTCTCATCGGAACTCTGAAACTCTCGCCACCCCTTCCAGTTTACAATCATTCCCGACTCATTAGTTTATCATCAAGGCCAAACCAAATCATTTCAATCGTCCCGATAAAGGCAAAATGGGAAGATGAGTGCAGCGGGAGGATGCGAGGGTAGAATCCATTTAATTCTTGTTTCCTGCTCCAGTTTTCATGGCATTATCCTTGCGCAACCTCCACCGAATGGCGGCCACGGCTACGGTCACCTTCTTTTCACCGCCGTCATGTGCATCCTTCCACCAGGAAATGAAAGTTTTCGTTGGTGAATATAGGTATGTACACTCCCACCATTTGCACAAATGCACGCACACGCCCACACACAAGGATACGCACGCACACACATGTAGCCACTTAATAAAAGCGAAAATTCCGATGAACTTGGACGAGAAGTTTGTGTTGTCCCGTTTAAATTGTGCTTTCATTTCCCCGCACATTTACTGTACATGAATATTTTCACAGTGAAATTATCCTTGACAACGTCCGATTTGATTATAATCATAATAACTTACTATTTCAAAGATAACAATTCTTGCTTATGTACAAGAAAAAAAACAATATTCCACTGAAATTTGCGAAGAATAGTGCCCAAATAACCTGTCAATATTAATTCAGTCAACAATTTTTTCTAATGAAATTAAGGGAAACAACATTTCGATCCAAATTATCCCTTTGTTACATGCATTTTGTGTGGATTTTAAAGAATTAGTAATAAAACTTGATAACAATGCAAATGAGAAACATTTGCAATGTGCTGCATATATATCTCCTAGCCTATTGTCATACATATTTCCTTATCTGTAAAAATTGTTAACATAAACAAGAACCGTAGAAAGCACAGTGCTGTGTTATACAGCTATCACCATCTGGCATCAACGTTATCGACAAAAAGTCAGACCGGAAGTTCATCCATACCATACTATTTCCGAAACATGCATAGGAAATCAGATTATTGCTGCTACAGAGTGTAGAGAACGATAGATTTTATTTTCCGGAAAACTAATCTTTGAGTAACGCGAATTAATTGACCAGAAATCCAGAATTCTTACACTTTTTTAATTAGTATGCTAAGAAATGTTGTCATGTTTCAAAAAACAGAAACAGTTCCGAGTATATCATTCCTTGTTGCGAGATAAAATTTTTTAATTCATAAAACTGATAATAGAATTGCCAATCACAATGTTAGTTGGAGAAGCATCATCCCTCGTGTTTGTTAATCAGAGGAAGCAGCGAGGTGTCAGTTGAAAAACAGAAAGTAAATTGCAAGACACGTATATTCACACACTGAAATTTAGGAGCAGTGGAATTGCACTTGCTTATTTGATTTGCATATGGCTTTGCAAAGAATTTTGTTGACTAAGTGATTTGGCTGGAATGGACTGTTCGTTTGAGATAGCTCTTTTTTTGATACAACCATTCTAATCTTTGTGAATAAAAAGCCGCTATGACAATTTAACGAAGCATAGCTGGATCTACAGTGAAATAAAAAGCCCTGTCGTTTGTCGCCAGCAGCTTGAAATTATTATTTGTCAATGAAATCTTCTAAAAATAAGTGATGAAAAACTTCTGTAAAGGGGATTTAAGAGAGACATGACATGCATAGTGATTCTTCAGTCCTGAAAAATTCAACTCCCAAAAACGCGCCATTATCATTATCGTTCTGTCAAAGGAATTATTAAAAGTGTTCAGAGCACTACACAACATATGTTCAACAACTGTCCAACATTAAAACAGTTCCTATTTTTGTATGGACTGGATCAAAGCGCTACATTTCAAATACACTGTGGTGATCACAATGGTTCACAAAATTGTTATCTTGTTAGCACAGCAGATGATTCAGGAAGTGAGTTTCGGCATCCACTGCTTGCATCCTTGTCACAGACTCTGAGTTGAGGTATCATTCAACCAAGAAAAAACAGGGGCGGAAGATGAACGGAAGGAGGATAAAATGACTGAAAAAAAGAACAGAACCGGGAGACAAACGGCGAAAGAAGTATTAGTATGAATGATGAATTCATCGTTTGCAAATCGTTCGTCATCCATCATTATTATGATTATTATTATCATTATTATGATATTATGATCACGATCATCGTTACCATAGAGAATCCCAAATGATTATGAGATGATTATGGAGAAAAATTTTATAAGTAACTTTAATTTTTCACTGTCTCTTTGGTCGCTAATGATAATGTTTTGCTTTGGAAAATCTTCAAAAACATTATTATCTACTTAGATGGCTTGAAACTTTCAATGCATGTTTGATTATTCGTCATTTTCCACCACTGTTAAAAATCATAATAAAATGAGACGGAAATTTAAAAAAGGAATTATTAATAATGTATAGTTATTTAAGAAAAGATTGTTATTTTCAGTCTTCTATTTAGCAAGTAACTTCATGAGGTTATGCAACAGAAAACAGGCAACGACAGGATGTGCCATCTCGACATGCTCCTATATCCTCTTCCTATTGGTATAGGACCAACTAGAGCCAAAGAAATTCCAAAGATGATTGTTACGGAAATAAAACATTTTGCTGCGAAGAATATAGTTGAAATTTGTTTGATTCAAATCCAGTTTTCTATAATACAATCCAGGCTTTCAGAGTTCCGGATTCCCATATTTTCTCTATTTTATTTTTCACATAAAGATTGTATATTTAATTGGATCTTTCATTTTTCTTCACTAAGGTTTGCCTTCATTTGATCCTGAAACAATGAAAAACTGATTTGATTATTGAGTATTCCAGATGAAAATCAATTTCAAATCAGCGTTCTAGCAATTCAGAAAAATTTGATAGGAAGGGAAAACGGGATGAGTCGTAGAAACGGACCACGGGAATAGTATGAATCAGGAACAGGAATGGAACATGGGGGAAAGTAAGGAAGAAGAGATGCGCTCTTTGTGGAACATTTATTAAGTGAACGTTTAATAGTGTTTGGGTTTCAAATGATGGTTGCTGCATAACAGTGTTGACGCTGTCCCTCCTGCCTTCTGTTTTGCCATGGGATTCATTCTGTGGAGGCTCGTGACCTTCGGCAAAATGAAAAGTTTAGAAAGATGTAGAAGGGCGGGCGGTCGGCCTCGGGGGAGACGGATGTCGGTCGCCGATACCCAACCCAACCGAACCGAACGGGAAAGAGAAAGAACAGGGGCTTACTAGAACCACCACCACTACCATTTACTACCACAACATACATCACCTAAGGATAGAAGAGCGAGTGCTGATATGCCTGTGCAGCAATGAAAACTACCCACATTTTGTAATCGTCCTCCAAACTAAATTCCGTTTTCTGAGTAGTGCAACTAAGGTCCAGGGAATTAATTGTCCTACTGTCCAAAATCCACATCTGTCCAGTTGCTACGCCCAGGACTCATTTTAGTAGCATAGACCTCTTGTCTCGTCATTACCTCTCCCGCCTCATGCACTGATGTGATATTATCATCCCAGATATCTTCTAATTAGTAAACATTCTCATCTGTCATGTTCATAACTTCTCATTACACTTGAAATAACATTATAAATTGTATGCTTGGATCTCCCAAAGCATGTTTATTTGTAACTCATTGTATCCTTTCCGATGTCAAAATAGTTCGGTTACTTTTGAGAGTCTTGCTGCTTCTACTGATTCTCGCAGAATTAAATATTCAACAGTAACATATGGGATGCTTGACTTTTTTAATTGTTGTAGTACCTTTTCCAACCGTCCATAATCAGAAGCTTTTTATCTTTCTCTTCATTTCCTGATGCACGTTAAAAATGTCATGATAAAGTGTAAGCAAACAAAATCTGTTTTATTTCCCGTTGAGTGTGCCTTCTGGGGGTGTCTTGAATTGTTTGTACTGCAAACACGTTGGAAATTCTAATTAGCTCCAGTCGCGAACTTTCCAAAGATGATATTACAATTCCACCTCATTTCCCCAGGAAGGGAAAGTTACGCTGACTTCTCAATTTACACATCCCAGCAATGATTTTTTTTTGATTTTCTGAAAATAGAGTATATCATGCAGTAACTTGTAACTACCATTTAATCCCATTATCCATAAAACTTTTGCAATAACTTGACCGTAATCGATTCCAGCTATATAATTATAATTTCTTTGGAGGAAAAGCAATGGGGAGGAGAGGACAAGTGGGAAGACGGGGAGAGATCGAACAGAGCCGCAAAAGAATCGAGTCCCTCAAGGGTGGAAAGAAGTAAAGCAGTGGTGATCGCCCAGATTTTCTTCACTCAGAACATGTGCCTCTTGGTCGGGGGAAAGTAGTCAGAACAGAAAGTTGATAAGGAAAATTAGGTCGACTCGATACGATTCGTTTGCCCTAGTGTATCAAGTTCACCCGTCGCATTTCCCCGTACAAAACAATCATCCGACCTTCACTCTTACGCCACCACTACCATCCTTCTCCCTCCTCCTCCTTCATCCGTTTCGCCGTAACTGGTAATTCATTCCCTACTTCCAACCCATCCTTTCCCTGCCCATGATATAACCTGATATGTGATTAAACTTTGGAATCTCCTGAAAGACATTTTAAGAATTCAGAAAGGAATTATTATATTAATTTGAATTCTAATTTATAAGTTTTGTTTTCCTGCTAACAACGAATCTGTGGGGATGTAGATCTGTGAATTAGCAAAACAAGATAATCACCATGATGTGATACTCATTATGTATTTGTCGGATGATCGCAATTTTACATACTATTGATAATAAAGTGGTGCTCATAAAGCTCACAAGGTTAAAATGATCGGAATAGTGATGGTGATAGTGAGAATGATAGTAATGACAAGAATGATGGTCATAGCGACAGAACAGAAACAATGATAACGATGGTTTTGATGACAACATCGAAATGATAATGTCCGTCCATAATGACAACAATACCAAGGATTGGAGGTAATAATGTCACGTGAGTGAGTCATATAAGCTAAGCTCTCTGATAACTGCGAACTACTGCTACAGCTTTGAAGAGTGGTTAGCAGTCGGAGCAGCAACTATCAGTTCCCTTGTTCATCATTGCTGCAAGCTGAGAATGAAGAAGAAAAAGGAGGCAAGCCCGATAATGGCTTTCGATGTCCCGGATGGATCGCTGGAACAGACCATCACCACTTTCCCAAACAGCAGCACTAGAGCTGTCTCACTGTTCTGTGTACTGTTATTGGCTCTGCGCGTGTTTCTAATCTGTGTGGTGTGAGTTGCAGCATTTCTACTCTCAGTCAACTCGAATCTTCACACAGTTTCCAGTATGGTAGCTTTAGCTCAATATTCTGTCACTCATTTACTCCCTTTTTACCCTCACTCATCTTGATCACTGCGCCATTCCAATCAGTCTCTCATCCAACTTTCCGATCTCTCTTATTGAAACTGCTTGCTGTGCTGCTGTCCTTCAGCACTAAATGCGTTTGTCCAAAATTTTCTCTTTCAAAGAATATAAATAATTGCAAGGCTTATCATCATTTCAGAAGACATTGTAAAAAAAAGGGCAAGGAGTTTTATGTTCAAGTAGTGATGCGGAAGGTGTCACATACAGGTTCCTCTCTTCCACTGTACCTATTGTTAGTTAGGATCTCGGTATTGCTACTATGATTGTGTACTTCTATATGAAACACCTCCCACTTTCCCTTTTCTAATGGATAGGAACGATTACTCGAGAATGTTGTGAAGTGTATACTTGTTTATACGATCATGCAGATGTTACAAATGGGAAGGATACGAAATGCAGCATGATTACTACTTACCACTTTGATGAAATGAAGATTAGGAGGAGGAGAGAAAGTAATCTAGATGTGATGGAAGCAATACTGGAAGAATGCATATGAACTGTTTTGAAAAGCAGTAGAGAACAGTATAAATGTGAATGGAGATTGTACAATTTATTGAAAAGAGTGAAGGAAGATTTGATCTCCACTTTCCCATTCTCCCACGACGTTTCATCCCGGATCGTTTTGGATAATCTTGATTGGGGAGGGGCGCCAAGGTCATTTCATGGACGTTCAAGGATGCGATGCCTTCCACTCCTAGTTGCGCACTTCATCCATCCGATCATCGATGATTTTCACTTGGACATAATCTACCTGTTTCTTCCCTTTCTTTTCTCATCTCCCACACACAGACACACACACACACACGCACACACATATACACACACACATACTCATATACATAACGCATTACCCCCACAACGCGTTTCCTGTTTTTTTCTTAACAAATTTTCCCTTTAATCTCTGACCAATTTTATCCACATTTCTCAAAATATACTTTATTATCTCCACTGGAAAATCGAAATAGTTCTCGAAATTCCTGTAATCTTCGGGGGTAAACTACTTGAGTGAAGTTCGGCTTCCACTGAAAAAACTTTTTGTGTTGTCCATCTCATCGGCAAACAACTTAGTGTTTTCTTGATCCCGACATGTTTCAAATTTCCCGATACCTTTTTCTTTCGTGGCAAAGCTGTTGGCACTTATATTTTGGCTGTGTACATTTGCAGTAAAATTTATTTTTTTCCTTAGTCAACATAAATACGAGTTAAGAATACGAATCATTTCTCATCCAACTCATCATTCGAGTTCTACATTCTTCGAATAACCTAAGCTATCTTATCCAAATGCCTTATATATTTATGAAGCATCACGTTGTATTTCAGTCTTCCTCTCATCGTCATTCCTTCCCCAATTCACCTGTTTTTAGTTTTGAACATGAATTTGGTTGGTCGCTATCCCCAACTTTCTAGATTTTTGAAATTTTTCTATCACTGTGTAACAAAACAGTATTTTCATTTGACGTCCAAGATGATTCACGTACCTTTCATTATTCTAGAGGTTATTTTATAGGATTTGGTCACACATAGATAGCAATCACGGCACATACGATCAGGTCGATTCTTATCTTCTCGCCCTTTAGGTGACTAGAAGTGAGCGACAAGATTAGCCAAGTGAAGGTAGTGTATGAATCGTGGAAGTCACTAATCGTTCTCCATTTTGATACATCTCAGCTACAGATACATAAAGTAAGTTTTTGAGATTTTTGTTGCAATTCATCTTTTAAGTTTGAATTTGAATCTTTCCCCAAACCATTATGATTCAACGCCAGTCATCAACAAATTTCTCTTTATTTCCTGTATAGATGATCCACAACAATTCTTACATATCTCTATTTCCTTCACGATCTTCGACACTTTGGATGCCAGTGATGAATTTTCCTCTTTTCTGTCTGAAGGGTTTCATTCTTTAAATAGTTCCGTTTCGGTCTGTCTTAATCCCGATGTTAATGTCTGTACCTTTAGGCTACTGCTGACAGTCACCCGTCATAAACTCTTCCCTTCCCCTGACTAAAATTTCTTTTATTTCTAATGGACCGTATGACTGTGGAATTGGTTTGAGTGAAGGACAAGCTTCAAGTTTCATCATAGATATAGATTACGCCCTCATAGTTGCCTTAAACTGGAACCAAATTTTTGTTTTATCGAGCGTATTAGGGAAGTAGCACGGATGAGTTAATTCGGATTCTTGCGATTGTGAAGAACATGATGGATAACAGACAAATAGCATCAATAGTAGAAGCGAAAATGATGGTGTAAAGAAAACTGATTAGTAATAAAGGTGTGGATTACGACTGATCATTTCCTCCAGTTTACTTCCCAAATGGCGTAACTGGTTGGAGTAAACAAGCAGACGAGTTGCTAAAGGGAGGATCTCACGACGGATCGAAGTGTGGTATGTAGAGGGGAAGGGCATGAAAACACGGGCGGGGACATTGTCTGCCCAGGAAGGTACCCCGGGTGTTGAGCCCGTCGCGCATATAGCTTGTTATCTGTGAACAGAGATCGACGTCCAATTCACCGCCAAACACACTAACACATACACACATCCGGATTACGGTGTTTGCAACCATTTAGACCTGCTTTGAAATCCTCTCTCCTCTTCCATTATCAGCTACACTCCATTCTCCATTATATCTAATGTATGTAATAGTAATAATAATAATAATTACTCATTATTATTGTTTTTATTATTATTATTACCGGTCATTATTTTTATCATTATTATTACTACCAATTATTGTTATACTGATATCACATATATGTATTTATTTTATGTACACCACATTTACTTGTCTATATCCACTGCCTTTTGTTTTTAAAAAGCTGTTTTTTCTTTTCGAAGACAGTTAGTTCTCCATCTGCCTTTCCATCCCTCTCCATTGACCATCAACAGAAAACACTTCATGCATTAAAGTTTTAGATCTCGATCCTGACGATTTATAAACACTGTATTTTCTGGATTCTAAAACTTCTTGATAAGCCATTTAAGGGGTTATCCTATTGCTTTTTTGAGTGTACCATTGTGGCTTCATGAACAAGATTAATTTGCTTATAACAGAAGAAATTTTCTGCCATCTAATATGGGACATATATTATTGCGCACAGCTTTTGTTTTGGCTTTCTGATATCTCACACTTCAAATATCTTCGAGTGAGAGAGGATAGCAGTAATAGGGAGTTCTTTTGTTTTAAGTCATCGGAATATTTCTTACCATGACATTTGATCCCGAGATTTTTTTTGTATTTGGTACATGGGCAACGTTTCTCCAATATCGGCACGTTGTTGCTAACTGGGGTGAGATATAGGATACGTCCGCTGCTTTGTCTAAGCTTCGCACTTCCGTTTTCCTCTGAATCTGCTTTGAACGTTGAATTATTGCTTTCATTTGCAGGGTATTTTCCATCCCACTTCATTTGTCATTATAAGGTATGTGGTATTAAATTCTACAGCGGGAAACTTCCTAAGAAAAAAATAAAACCTGGGAATAGAGGGGAAGAATATCAAATGTGATCTACATGATAGTAAGTAGAGGTAATCGTTTTTACGGTGATTGTTGCGGATTGTTTGCTTATTTGATGGCGTTTGGTTTGGGTCGTGAGGGACTGCTCTGTCACAAGGTACTGTTGTTGGAGTCGAGGCGGGTAGCAAGGAAGTTTTGGATTGCAAAAGAATAAAGAGATGAAGAATTTGCACTACTGCAATTGGTTATCTGCTTGTTTACTTCCTGCGTTGTCCACTATAACTCCGTTGCTCCAAGACGTAATTCCTTTGTCGGACACTCAACTCAACCTGCCGTAGCTTAATCGTCTCTTCCTCAGATTTTTAGCTTTGTGCTGTTGCCCGTTTGCTCCAGCCTTCCTTTCTGTCTATTTCCCTGATCGAGATTGTCTTTTAGGATAGAATGGGTTAGGAGAAGGAGTTTGAGACGATAACAAGTGGAAACAAGAGAAACGCAAATAAGATGGTCAGTATACCTGTGTTCACAGAAGGAAGATTGGAGGGAGTGTAGCACTGAGCAAGGACTTGCAGCCACAAATACGGGAATCAAGGTCATATTTCTCGATTGGCCTTCCGAACAGTTTTCCAACATTCGCTAGCATCTCCATTTCTTTTCCAACTCTGTTTCATTCTTCCTTGTCTTCCCACATTGATAACGCACTAAATTTCAAGGTATTATTACTCTATTGCACTGATATAGAACTACCTCAAACAATAACAACGGTATTACTAATGTTAATGTCATTGGACTTTCTGTTGGGAATTGAATTTAGTTCAGTTAAAATCTTGTCTACTTTTGAATAATTTCTAGATCTACATCGACATTCTTCTTTCACGTCTTTTCTTCTTTCTGGTCTTACCCCTTGGTAGGGCGTCACCATGATCAATTTTCTCTGATTTTCAAAACAGTTCAGATGATGTTCCCAAACAAATAATAATTAAATGTTTGAAGTGAGCGATCCCTTTCCAGTTTATTCTGGTTGGAAACGAAAGTGAAACGACATCTAGCATGCTCGTATACAAAAGTTCTTTTAATCGTCGGATGATAAGGAACTTTTTTATTGAATAAAGCGTCAAAACAAAGTGAATTATTTAGGACTATTGTCGTAAACAAATATGCATGAAGAACAATGATAGTCGATTAGTACAGGAAATCTCACTTTCCTGAATTATCCTGACACATTCTCGTCGAGAAATTTTTGCCTTTCAGTGCAACAATGTTCAATCTTCCAACAGTTATTTTTCAGGTCAAATTTAAAGTCCATTTAGGGACCACGTTTTTCCATTTTAACGATAATATGTTTTTTTTTTCTGAATCCTGAATAAAAAAATATTGTTATGAAAACTCACCTGGCGCACATCTCAACTATGCATTTTCTGCTAATGAAAATATTTCAACTTATACTTTAGTAACACCTTTTGGCAGTACCCATTGAGGAGAGGAAAGACTTCTTTCGTTTACGGAATATGCAGACCAACTTTCTGACTTATTTATATGGATGATTTATCTAGCTAATCATTGGTTACAAATCTTTTTTTTAGATATGGAGAATTCTGTCTTCATTTCTGTTTGCATTTAGACATTGCGTGTTTTGTTTTAAAGCAGAGTTACACATTTTGATTTACTGAATGTGATAGTAAATATACTTTTGTAGCTAATTTCTAATCCTATCAATAACTTTATTTACCATATAAAAATACTTTTAACATTATTTATTAAGGCTTATGAAACTGAATGAACTGCAGTGCAATAAAACAAATAAAATATATTTTTTAAATACTTGGCAATGTCGTGGCTTATTTTAAGTGAGTTATTGCTTGACTTTGGTGTTACCTTTTTTTGACCATATGCTTATTTTGCAAGGTAGTATTAATGTTTCATGACCGGTTTATATGCTCGTTGGTCCATTATAGAAAGTGATTGGTATCCAAGCGTCAGCCTCATTTGCCGGGCAGAACGCTGGTAAGGTGGTGGTATAATTAATAATTACATGCTTTTAAAGTGAAACATAACTGTTGTTGGAATGGATACATAACTAAAGATAATAATGAACGTGTTTCTTACTGGTCCATATTAATTAATAAATTTTTATTCTTGTACATGTGTTCATAACCAAGTGCTAGCCACTGACTAACAGTGATTAAATCTATGCTCGATTGTGGTATTCCATATCTTGTATATAGAATGCAAATTTCATATTTCTTTTACTGTCGCTGCATTATACGAAAGTTGTTGCTATTTTGCTATAGTGAAATTAGAAGTAGCGATGACCCCTGGGTTGTCAAAACTGTTCGGTTTTCTACTATTGACCCGATTCTCCTGAGTGGTCCAGCAGTTGCAAACGAGTTATTGCTGTGTTAAGAAGAATGGCTCAACATTAATGAAATAGCTGGAAGATAATGCCGCAGAAAATGCTAAGAGAGTGGTGAAATAGACAAAGTACGGGTACTGTGAAAGAAGTTTCTTAATGCCATATATGAAATCCTCTCGTCCATTTTGTCTGCCATTCAGGCTATCATTGCTTCAGTGAGGTTCCATACGAAAATAGATGATCTAATTTGCAGATGACGATGGAGGACATGAACGCGTGCACTCAGTGCGGCTTTATGACAAATAATTTTGCTGATTTTAAGGAGCACATTGAGCAGCACGAAAATGAGCGGCATCTTACTACTACCACAAATACTAGTCGGCAGGTTTATCTTTTGTTATGCATTTTTTTTTTTTTTTTAAATAAGGGTGTGTAGTGATTCTCTTTTTTGTTAAAATGTTTTTGTTTAGTCTCCCGGGACATTTCCATGTTTGCTATGTAATTGTGGTAGGGCATGTAGTTGGGTGGAATGAAATGGAAAGAATCTCAAATTCAAATTTTTTAGAATCTTGATCCCTTGTTGAAATACATTTCTCGGGAATAGAAGATTATATCCGATATTCAGCAACTGCATCATGAAGCTTTCGAGTTTACTGGTTATGAAGACTGGCAGTGTTTCTAGTTTGATGGGTCGTTCGATTTGTGGTGTTTTGAACTCTGATGCAAAGCTTTTAAAACATAGGTTGTCTTAACAAAAAAACTGCTGTAGAAGAGCAGCTAATCATTTGTGTAACCTTTAATCTTCTTGCGTAATTGACGATTTATCATTAAGAACTGTTGTTTACATCTGTTATTTTCCATCAGAGGGTATTGGACAAGTTTTTTATGGGTGTATTTAATAGGCTGGGCCAATCATTTGGTTTATGTGGAAATTTTGTTGTAAACTTATTCAGGATTGAAATGTGCTTTAACTCAAAACTAATACTTTTTTGAAATTCTTGGTTTTGAAAATCAAAGGAATATAACATACTTGATATTTAGGTGAAGGGAAAAGGGATGAGTATTTTGAATCAAGGTGAAGATTCGATTGGAAAAATAAATGAAGGGAGCGCTTTGCATATGATCTCGATTTTATGTAGTTGTGCGCTGGTCATGAGGACTGGACAACCAGTTAGTTTAGTGCGTGTATTGTGGGTTGGAAGGTGATACGATTTTCAGGAATGGAACGAGGATTTGGACGAGTTGTCATCGACGCCGAACCTGTCATCCCCCGAGCAGTTTTCTCCGGCGGCCGCCTCTTCACCACCAATCTCCGGTAATAATAGCACCTCCAAAGCAAGCACCAACAGCAGCAGTAACAGCAAAACTATGCACGTTTGTCCTCACTGCAATTTTGAAACCTGCATGTCGCAACATATGAAAAGTCATTTGGTTAGCTTTGATTATTTTATCTTCAGGCGAAAACATTTTTTTAATCTTTAAAAGTCCTCCATTTACCTGGAGGAAGAGTGATTCCGCTGAAAAGTCTCATGCTACCCTTTCGGCTTTGCGTCACTTTTCTGTACTATTCGACGTCAATGTAACGATTTCCTTGTTTAATTTAAGGTTTGAAATTTCGATATTTATTATCTTATATGATAATTTTGTCATATTTCTCGCCTAGTGAATATTTTCGAATTTTCAGAGTATTGATTCAGTGCAAAAGGCTTTCCATATTAAGAATGAGGTCTGCTTATCGCAGCACTAATATCGTTTTAATTTCTCTTGTGGAAAATATCCAGTTTAAATTCATTGATTTTCAAGAAGTGTTTTTTTCAAGTTCTGTATAAAGTATGAACTTGTTTGGACCTAGTATTTCATATCAAAATTGTGTAGTCATGCAGTAAGGGTATCATGGCGTATTTCGTAGTCGCATGCTAAATATGCCAATAAGGTATTATTTAACTTACCTGTCCGTTAAATTTTAGGTTCGCATCATTTCATCTTGTCGTTTATAATTCTGAAGTTTTACAGGATGCACACGAACGCCATCAAGGACAAATGTATCAGTGTGATATTTGCCATATGCAGTTCAGCCAGAAAGCAAATATGCATCGTCATCGAATGCGGCATACCGGTGTTAAACCATATCAGTGTCGGTACTGCCTAAAAAAATTTTTTCGGAAGGATCAGGTTCGCATATTGACTTTGCAGAAATATTGTTAAAACATTAAAACGTGGCGTGCATCTATGACTGAAAAAAGGTACCATTCGATGACACACTACACAGTTACAACTGTATTTTATGCCATCGAGGTGGCCAGTTAAAAGTATTTAGTGATTTTTCGGCCATGGAACTTTTTTTGTTATATTGTGCAGTAACTTTCATATTTTTTCGAACCACCTATTGTATAATTTAGATGCAAGAACACTCGATGACTCATATAAAGACAGGTGCCGATTTTGATTGTCCAGTTGCCCTTTGTGATAAACAGTTCAGTCAACACTCAAGCTTACGAACACATCTAGACGAAGCGCATGCTATCGCACCGTCAACACCGGCATCATGTAAACGGTGCTCACTACTATTTGCAAACTCGCGGCGACTTCTGTTGCACTATCAAACAAAGCATGATGAGGGTGATGTAAGTCTCAAGCTTCAGAAGTAAAAAATTCAACTCTTAAATATTTTCAGAGTAGTCGTCTTTTTAGTCTTTTGATTTAAGCTTAGACCTCAACAAATTTTCAGAAAAAAAAAAGAATTAGTAGATTTAATGCAAAATATAGCGGGAATTTTTGTGTCAGTAGATTTAAATAGCGGTGGAATATATAGCATCTATAGTCCAGTTCTATCGATAAGATGAGCTTAAGCGCTGAGGTAATTGGTAGAGTAAAAATTTTCAATCGTTTATTCGCGAAGTCTGTGGTATATATGGCAAGTTTTGAAAAAAAAGTTTCTGAATCTTCATGTGGAGAGCATTGTTAGACAAATCAGTTTTTTGAATTTTTGTGTACTGAGCGGTGAGCAACATAAAGGATCAGTACATTTAAATTTTGTGATTTGAATTGTCCTTTATTTTCTATTTTTCGGACGAGGAGATTGAGATTGAGGGGTGATGAAAGCATTTATCAGCATATTGATCAGAATTGTTCATTTACATTTCAGACATCGAATGTTGTTGTAACGTCGCCAGTAAAATCCATATCTGAGAATAGTGTAAAAGATATTTATGCTCTTGCGTCACCAGTGTCCAAAAAACAGCGACGGACAAATGCTCAAACTATCGTTGCCGCAATCCAGGAGCAATTGAAATTTATTAAACAAGAGTCCATGAAACCATCAATTAATGAAGATATATCTCGATGTATGGATTATGAACAGGTACAAATATATCCCAAAAAAAAAAAGCCTTTAGGGTTTTTAAGATCGAGCTCCTTTCTGCTTTTCTTATTGCCACTGCTTCATGTTTCAGACTGGATATGGTATGATGACAAATGAAGAATGGTTATTGTCTCTATCACATATCAACACTCCAACACTTATTACAGTAATATACATTTCTTAGAATATTGAAAATAAATTGTAATGATAATTATTTTGTTTATTCTTATTATTCCAATTTATTGACATCAACCAAAAACAAAAATTAAGAATAGTTATTGTCCCTACTAAATGTCAACATTCCAACGCTTATTACATAATGTATATTTCGGGACATAAAGCCGGAAACAGCACTACAACAGTTATGGACACGAACTAGTAATGCTGGTAGTGAGAACACGGAAGATCAGTCTCATTCTCCCTCAGTTGACAGCGGAAGTAGTAGTGCCACCGATGGTGAAGGCGGCGATAAAGAGCAGCAGGTTAATTTTTTGAATTGTATCATTCTTAGTATCGTTACAGTGTCCTCGAACTTAGAGCAACCTAATTCTTGTTTGATATAACGATTATAGATAGCATCATTTGCATAAATTTTATTTTAAGGAGTGCATGCATTGTGGGATGATTTTTATGGACCAGACATTGTACCTTTTGCATAAAGGGTTGCATTCCGACTCAGATCCTTGGAAATGTAACTTGTGCGGTCATGGTTGTGGCGACAAATATATGTTCACGACACATGTTATCAGTTCCGATCATAGTTGCTAATTTTATCCTTACAATTTCAAATTCTTTGTTATTTATAAAACTAAGTAACCAAAGACTTATTCGTAGAACAGTGCCCATGTCATTTGTGGCCTTATTCATGAAATCAGACAACAGTTTATCAAGTTTTTATCAGAAGTAGATTACTAGTCTTCCAAAATATTCTCTCCATTTTTTGACAAATTATCATGCTGAGATTGGTTTTATGGAGATGTGCAGAAAAAATGGAGTGTCATTGAATTTCTTTTATTGACATGTAAATTCATAGTTTTTATTTGTTTTCTTTTAAAAACTTTTAAACCTCTAGTGCATTTTTATGCGCAAAACTATCATTCCTAGAAACTTATCTTTTTTCCTTGTTCTCTCCTTTTTGCCATTGATGTATAATTTAATTCACATGTGATAATACAAAGCAGTAAATGTTAGCCTCCTGAAATTGCCGATTCTCATAGATTTGTAATTTCATTCGTTGATTATTTATTCATAATTAATAGGCTTTTTTATGTGTATGTGTGTCTGTGAATAAGAAAGCTGTATCCAATGTGTCTATGTATATAATATGTTGCTAACTTAACTTTCTTTCCTTGCATTAATTTTCAGAAGATATTTTTACATTTGTAAATTTCATGTTGTCGAAGTGCCAGTGTGAATTTTAAAAATTGCGAGATTTTTGTACTTCGAAAAATTTCGCAAATGCGGATTAATAATTTTCGAAGCTATGCTTCTTACTTTTTGTGGATTTCTTAATAACTTTCATTTTTTTTTTCATTTTGTAATTAAGAATTGTTTTTTGTTATTTAAAGTGATACTTTTCATACACTATTATGAAGTTCCGGAAACTGTTTCTACTGTCTACAGATTAGCTGGTAAAAACCAGGAAACAAACAGAAGCTTATATTTTAAAATCATTTGAAATATTACCCATTGATATATGTTCAACTCCCTAGCAAACGCTGAGAAATCTGTGTGCCGTTTGCATATATGTGAGCTGAACAGTATCCAATCGTAAAAAGTAAGCAAGTTTTCTTCGATTTGCATTTGTTTCTTTTTCTCTAGGTTGTTACATTTTATAAAGTAATATCCAATTAAATATAATATCTTCAGGTTCCCATTAAAAAATTAGAAGATGCTAAAGTTCATTTCAAGTCTGGTTTTATCCGTAATTTCATATATGTAGTGGACTGTATCTTCACTTTTCCATATCTTTGAAGGTTTTTCTTTGGAAAGAATGGATTTGTTGCTGCATTATGAGATAGAAATAAAATAGAATAACTGGGTATTAAATAATGAATAGTAAGAAAACTTTGATTTACGTGATAGGAAATTGCGGAAAAACGATATCCCCACATAACTTATGTGTTTTACTCTTTTTGATTAAGTTTATTGCACTGCATCTTTACCAGTTCGACGAAATTTGGTTGGTGCTCCTAAAACAGTTTCGAGTCGTTGGGCTGAGAAATTAAGTCTAGTTTTAAAGTAGGATAACAGCAAAGGTCACTGAAGTTCTTAAGCAGGATTAACTAGCTATGCTTCAGCGAATTATTCGCTGTATTTAATTTTATTCTGTTCTTCACTGTAGAATTTAGAAATTTGATATTTTTTGGTGATAGCTGGCTTTTCTATGACTGAGGAAGACTGACAACATATATTTTGGTCTCAATATCAGAAGGCTTTTTTGTTTGTTCAAACTGAAACTTAATTTTGTATATAGCATGAGAATTGGAAAAGGAAAGGATGGCAGAGAGGACAATGCGATAAATCAGGAGAAACACGTCCCTACATCTCGGTTATGGTATTGGGGGATGATTGATGCGAGGAGCTGATTGTTTTCCACTCGCGAAAACTTTTCCACTCCCATTAATTAATTCACTGGAACATTTCAAACCCAGCAATTTTTCATGAACTGCAACTACTCTACTGCGACTACTTTTTGACTAAATCAGCTGTTTGTTTCACTTTTTAACCAGGACTTATGAATAATACACATTTCAGGTTCCATAATGATGGCTAGTAATACAGTCATCTCTCGATGATAGAGCAGCAGTTCATCTGAAAATCGCCTTCTGTAAGCTTTATAAAAAGTGGTCTTGAATTGTCTCGATAAGTTAATTTACTACTTTGTGTCCCATAGTAATGCAATGACATGCATACATCATCACTTTCAATCAAATAATCTTTTAACAAATGTTTCGGAAAGTAAGGACGCATCACTCTCCGTTCAGTTTTGAAAGGCATTACTCTATCTATTAATAGATATTCCAGTTAAATTGATTCAGCTGTTGTACAACAGCTTAATTTTAATGAAAATATGACCTTACTAAGTCGCCGAAAGCATCAACAAGATAGGACTTTCCTCATTAGTTGAGGGGTCAGATATAACTGTCTTAAGAAAATTTTCAGATAACGGTTGTCTTGTGATAATGCAAAACAGAACCCTCGAAAACGACAGTTGACACTTGAGAAGTCAACGAATGCAACCATTCTCTTTGTTATTAAATTATCTATTCATACTTAAAATTTGGAAGTCTAATAATAGTGACTGGGAGATTCAGACTATAAGAAATGCTCATATTACTATATTTCTCTAAAAGTTCCTGAAAATTTTAAAATATACGTATTATTTAATTTCACTGAACTGTTATAGACAGAAAATAATGTGACATCATGATGAAATCAATAACATTTTTTGTTTAAAAAGAACTTTCATTATAAATTACAAAACTTTGTTTAAGAACAATAAATGCTAGATAATAAACCTGAAAAATACGAAATTGTTTATGCGGTAGTTCTGTACTATAAAGTCAATTGTACTCACTCGTCATATAAAGATACGTTAAAAATCAAACAATAATTATGTCATCTCAAATATCTTCTGGAAGATCTGCGAAATTCCAGAAAATGCTGTGAACATTGTATGAATCAATTAGTTGTCCCACTCAGAATGCAAAAAAGCAAGGAGTGTGGTAGTACGCTCAGGGTGTGTAGCAGCAGTTGTCGGTCGAGTAAAATATTTCCCATACCATGCACAACTTAATTCTGCTCAAAATTCAAAAATTCCATATCTGTTTATGTCTCATTAAATTACGCCTTCTACAATTCTTCACTTTTAAAATCATGTGACTTCAGGATAATGATGTTTATTGCTAAAATTCTATATCACTTCTGCGGTTGCCGAAAACAACTGTTTTAGTTTGCTTGCTCCAGTTCTTAAATCAGGGATTGAGAGAAACTAACAAGTATTCAAATATCCCTTTGTGATTACACATCCTGTGATTTGCAGTGATTCCTTCAGTTATTATACTCATGACAGAAATGAGAAGATTTTCCACCATTGTTACCTAAGTATAACAAATTTAAAATACAAATCATTTTTTTCAGCTACTTCACCAATCTGTCATGTTATTTTGCAACCTAAATTTATTGGATCAGTTTACTTTGAAGCATTTTTAATTTGGATAAATAATTTTTCGTTTATTAATTGATGTAGGAACATAACTGGAACATTTGGATGTAAGATAGTTTAGCCTTGATGATATAAGCAAGAGCGGAAAATATTCAATATTATACTCGACAAATATTAACTATATGATCTTAATAAATTAATGAATGGATGATCTCGCTTTCCTGGTTAAAGTAACCGAAAAGATGTATTTTTTATTTTTTGAGCAGAGAAGCACAGCCATCCGCCGATTCGCATCATCGCATCTCAGTACACCTGTATACACCTCACTTTAATTATTATTGCACTTGCCAATTATCATGCTTGCGTATTAGCACATAACTAAAATCATAGCTTTCAAGTGGTGTAGTATTCGTTGTCTATGAAGGGGAATTTTTAACAGGGCAAGTTTTCTGAAACAAGCTAGAACTTTTTGAAAAAGGGTTCATTTTAGTGATAGTTTTAGAATTTGACAATCTTCATAAGTACAAGACGGTAACTCCCTCAGATTCTCTTGATCTCGTCAATTCACACCAGTTCGTGCCTTTGACCGCAATTTTTATAGAAAAATTCAACGGAAGGAAAGTTTCGAATCATTTCTTTTAGATCCCTTACCATTTGTAGCATTGTTATACTCCTATTTTCCTAATGTGATTATACCTAACAAACTTTTATTTACTTCATTTCTTAAGTTAACAATAGTTTGCAGGATTTGTACAATATGCACAAATCTTTTCACCGCTTAAAGTTGATGTTCATTTTTCTGCATTCAGATCTGTTTTCCTACATTTTGATGAATATAGTTGAATGACAACTAACAGACTGAGTACAAGGATAAACAAACAGGTGAGAAGGAACAATGAAGATTTGGAGATGACTGAGATTAACGTATAGAGAGATGCATAGGCATATAATCACTTATATTAACTCTTTTACCCATTCTATCCCACTATTAACTGAAGACTAATTCTCCTTTTTCTTCTATAATTTTTTTACCTACGAAATTTTAAAGTGCCTTTGCAAAACCTTTTAAAAAGGATGTTTTGTAATTCACTGCTTGACTTTTTCTTTAGGAATTAAACTTCATGTGAGGTTTAAGGGAAAGATTTTTTCACTCTCTAAAATTACCATAAGACTGTTGATCACTGAACACATGATATGTTTATTCGCATAGTGAATATAATGATGTTTTGAACTCTGTTTCAGATATCAAGCCTTTCTGCTTAGTTGGTAGTTCGACTGCCTCATTTTGGCAAACGTTCAGCAATAGTTTTTTCGATTTGCTCAAACCTTCCTGGAAAATACCTAACCGTTTAACATCAGTTATAATAACTGCTGTTGTTGCATTGGCTTGATAGGGTCGTGCTACAACTTTTACCTGCAATATATGTGTTATTGTTTATTATAGCTTTGGTGTGCTGCCATATTGTATCGATTTAGAATGCATTGTGACTTCATCATTTTGTGCAAATCTCGCATTACTGTTTCATTCTCAAGCATTCGGAAACATTTCGACCTCACCTTCTATTTATAGTCATTTTGCAAAAATGGTCAAGCGAAATGTAAGCTTTTTAATTTTAATTTTTTGTGAGAAGTTGAAATAGCTGATAGCGGTCTGTTTACTTAGATAGGAGACGCTAAACTTCACACTGATGTGTTTATCTTATTTAAGATAAGATAAGCACATCAACTTATTTTAAAGAAAAATCACTGTTGACTGCTGTCGGAGGTTGAGTAATAATTTACCCGTGAATACTGATATGACGAACTTCTTGTCATTACCTCGAATCTAGCTGTTTTCCATTGATCACTGTTGCTCAGCCTGTTATCACTTCTTCCGAACTCTTGACCTCTTCATCTTTAAGATTACCATACTTCTCGTTATCATCGTTAGCAGACAGCCATCTCTGCTCAAGTCAGCACCTCCTCAGTTCCCGAATAGTGAAACAAGCCTGAATGCCTCCTCTTGACACTTCCATCCGACAACCATATAAATTATCACATACACATACATATATATATATATATACAACACATACATACATGCACAGACACACGACACATGCACACACGCACATACATGCACATGAGCATACACATGCATATACATATACACATACAGACGTACATACATGTTTCGATTATTAATTGATCCACTGATTGTAGGTTCATATGGTGCTTGTGCAGCCGCGTCATCCTGATAACGTACCCACCTCTGCATAGCCATTTATCTTTTTTTCGTAACCCAACATGCCTGCTACGATCGTTCAATGTATTGTTTTGCTTTTTCTGCTTCAGGCTTCTTCCAGAAAAGTTTGTCTTATCTGTCTAATGTTCTCAACAATTCCAGTCAGTTAATTTTTTGCTTCTCAAATTATGCCTTCTTCAAATGGCCATCAAACTTATCGCAGATTAATTGAAATTTCCATATTGGTGTAAATAATAAGAGTCTTTAAGATTTACTAATGAATCTTCCCTGATTATTCTTTTTTCTCCCCTGATTTTTCTTCCCTTTATCTTCCCTGATTATTCTGTCTAGGTATGAGATTTTTTTTGGGTTCTTTTTTTGTTTTCTATAATGTTGAAGAAATTATCCAAAGCTGTTTGATTCTAAAGGAATGCGGTACTGTGCTCTACTAAAAGATGGTCGATAGTAAATTGAGATAAAGATAATGGGAGTAATGCTTAAATTGAGAATGCAAGTTTTGATATCATTTAATTTACTCATTTATTTTCGTCTGTTTAGATTTCACTCAGTGTTTCATTTGGCTGATCTTTCACGCTCTTCCTTATTCTGCTTTTCGCCATTTGCATTTCCAGTAAAGCCGATATTGCTTGATAAATGCACATTTGGAAAATGAGATATGCCATTCACGCCTTTGATGTGAACGCACAGTTGCTGACAAGTTATCCCCGAAGACCATCGACTCAGTAATCTGTAATAAAGCCTTTCGCTTTTGTCTATAGATTTGTTATGACCATACATAAATACTTTTACTACGCTTCATTTCAACAAGGCTCAAGATTGTAAACGAATTTTGAAATTTCGATTCGATTCCAAATCAACAGTATATCCTCAATCTCAGTCTAAGTGGGATTTCTATATCCTTGATCTAAAGCAGTCAAATTTCTAATATGTGCGAAATCCATTGTACAAACTAAGTAAAGTAATGAAAGGACAATGAAATTTAGGATTTTGATAAAAGATTCCGGAAATTTTGACAACGAATTCATACAACAATATCTTATTAATTTATATGGAAAAGATTTCAATGAAGTGAAGATAAGTGGATACAATGTTTTTGAATGAAAAGAATGATTTATGAAATATGGATATCAGTAAATCATCGAAATTGGCATTGGAATGGGAAGTAGTAAATCTCCACTAAACTATCACTAAACTGTTAACTAATCGAAGATTAAGAAAACTCTCTTTACTGATATTTCAAGTTGAAAATAGTAGAAAATGGAACTAAAGTGGAAAGGGAAGAAGAGAAAAGTGGTAAGATGGGAAGAAGGAAGAGTAGAGGGAGTTAATCGGAGCCCAATATATACAGGATGATGCCTGGAAATGATAGATTGAGCTGACATTGGGATTGACATCACAGATGGTGCATATGTTCCCCAACGGTCCATCAACGGAGAGCCTTAAGAAGCTCAAAATTTCCAGATTTTCCTCCTCTTTTTCCTCACCCTTCCTTCCTTCCTCTTCCTACTCTCTCTCTTTTTACTTCTGAATAACTACTCCACATTCACTTCCAACCAGTATATATTTTTCAGCAGGTCTCAGTTTTGAAAATATGCAAATTCTTAGTATTTTTTTCTTTTCCCCCCATATTGCGACAAAAAATAGGATTTGCTCTACCAAATAAAGTCGTAAAACTTCACATTTAGTTTCTGAGCCTGAAGACGTGAGATATTTTTCTCACGAACAAACGCAATGGAAAAAACTAGCCAAGAAACTGAAAATGAAATGAAAACAAAGATACTCTGCTCTTCTGGGAAACGACTGGGTGGGAAAGCCCTCTTAGCAATGTTAGGGTACTGAATCTGAATTGGTAGTAGGACTTGGAGATGATGAAGTGCTGTCATAAACCTTTCCGTATCGCTATTACCATCACGATCATTCATATTGTTAATTCCATCAATATTTGCTTTGTAAAATACACATGTAAATAAGTTCATTCATTTGCTTATTAATCTGTTCTTTAATTATTCCGTGTCTTGCACGTGAAGACAGTCACATTATGACAAAACTGCTGATCTGTTACTTTCCTGGAATTGTTTTACACAAAAATTTCATACAATGAGAGTGCACTATTGCGCCCACTGTAGCATTGCTTGCCGCCCTTTGCGTTTCCGTGGTAGCTTATATGTTTCCCTTTTAATCAAGATTCATTAGTCCAAGTACAAAATCGAGCTTAGAATCTATACCAATAAATCTTTACTGGTTACCATAAAGATAACGAACTTTCCGCACTAGCAACAACTTTTTAATTGCTTTTGAGAAAGCATTCAACAACTTTCTAAATGCATGTATGTAACTACATATTTTATTGAAGGTCTCAGAATGGTATTAATTGTCGAGAAATTAAAGCGAGCAGTTGAAACGGCTGTTTTGATGTTACGTGCATACTCTGACCTACCTATAGGAGCAGAAAAGTATGCTTGTGATGTAATCGAGTTTGGCATTCTTCGGCTTCCAACAGCATCAAATAGACGCCAAGCAAATGTGCTAGATAGACATATTAATTTATGCCTTATCATTCATTCATTCATTCATTCATTCATTCATTCATTCATTCATTCATTCATTCATTCATTCATTCATTTATTACATAACTGTTAATCGCAGTTATGTAATATGTACGTTCTTCACTTCTGAATTGTTTTACTGGATTAATTTTATCCCGGATTGCAGAAAAAAACATAATATAAACTGCAAAAGACTACTACTACTACTAGCTAGTAGTAGTAGTAGTAAACAGTATTTCATTTTTGCGCAGCGATTGCTGCAACAACTCAATATCAATTTCAGGCAGTAGCAGCAGCACAGTTGTCAATAAAGTGCCAGCTGTACTAGCTAAAATTTGAAAATTTTTTGCATCTCTTTCTATTCCTTATCATTAACATCAACTTTTTCTTAGCTATAGTTCCCAAAATCCAAAAATATTAGGTCATATTGCCTAAATTAATTGGTGAAATCTTAATGATATGAGGAAAGAAAAGTGGATATGGGCCACTCAGAATAGCAGCACTAATATTTTTATTTAGTATTTTTATTTTTAGTAGTATTTTTTTTTAGTAGTATAATAGTAGTATTTTTATTTTTCTTTTAGTATATTCGAATGGAATATATAATGTTTTACTATTTATAAAAATTACAAAAAACAAATATGCTAATGAATAGATTAAATTAAATACCGATTTCTTGTGGAAGTTGTTGAGTAATTTCTGCTATACCAACAGAAAAACCACGTGCCAATGAATTTGCAAATGCAGCACCATTACTCATACCACCAACAAAATTATTCATCAAATTACCAAATATTATCGTCCAGGCCACTGTTGCCACATCAAATTTTGATGCACTCTGTATTTATATTTTCTACTTAATATCCATATGAATGATGTTTCATTGAAGTTTGTTACCCCTTCCCCTTAGCAGCCGTCATGTATTTAGTTCACAATCGGAATATCGTTTTGTTTCAATTCAACTTCCCTCATTTTAAACTGTTGTGAATTGTATGTATCCGAAATGTTCTATTGGCATTTACAGTATAGAATTTCAAACTGCTCAAATTCTCTTTTAATTTACAAAAGTTTCAGACTCCAGCATTTCCAATGCAATTAATCATATGCTTCACTTATCGCAGCAATTCCAGCATTCAAGAGAGTTGCTAACGTATTCATTACTTATAAATTCACCTTCATCAGCTATGATTTCTGAAACAGTATCAGTTCTATTCTCGTCACCATTAACATTGTTATCGTTGTCGGGATCACCACTACCATCAACATTATCCCGAATAATGACTATTATTTGGATGATCCGTGCAACATTTATTCTGCTTATTTCCTACTCTATTTTAATTACTCCAGGTCAAGCTGTACTATCATATGAACCACAAATAAGTAAGTTTTCAGCACTGTACACTTCGCGGTTAATCCGAAAACAAACTGTCATACAAGTTTTTTTCTTTTCTGCAAGTTTTCCCTCCTGCAAGTTTTTCACGTTAACAGAATTTCTACTTTGATAGAAATTTTATGTAATTCGCATATTTGAGGTTATTTCGACGGTGCAAGCTACTTAGACAACTGTAAGTCGAAATTGGAACGTCGTGTAACTGCTCTGTCCGGTTTACTGATATCACATCAATTATATGGAAGCATTCCATATAATGCATCCAAGAATTGCTTTCTGCTGATAACGGCACCATCTGGTTATCGTATACGCTTACGTGTGCTTGATTTCAATGTACTCGGTGATGCCCATAATTGTGATAAGGATACGCTCCATGTTTTCGATGTTTGTTTTATATTACCAGCAATTTTTCTACCAAATTTTTGCATTTTGTTTTCTAATAAGCTGGGAATTTAGTATTTCAATTGTTTAAATTTAGAATTATGGAGTTAAAATTGCTTGTCTCAACCTATTTTTTCATATTTCCAGCCATAAAACAAACTTGAACGAAAATTGATTTCATTAGTTTATCTTTTTACATGTAGTTGAGTGAATTGCTATAACCAGTTGAATTTAAACTAAGTCTGGGGACATTTTTAGCGTTATATTTCTTCATTTCAAATCTGTATACTTTGAAACCAGTAGCTAAATAAAATGATTTAAAAATTTTACTTGCGATTTTGAGAAATAAAAAAAGTTTTAGCATGAGAAACCAATTGATCCGCAAACTTTACGAGACGCGACCCAAGAAGATACTTCGCCAGGACCCATTCTTGGTCAGTTTTGCGGTACTATCCGAAATGCTAGTGAATTGGCTGTTTCAACCGAGAACGCATTAACGCTATGGTGGCATACAGATGCCGAGTTACCATTTCATCATAATGGTGACGGATTTCGGTTACTTTGGTCCGCATTTCGGAAATCCAACATCGGTTAGTTCTATTTTGAAGCCTTTTGTTAAATTCTTATAAATTTGTAACATTTTTTCTTCTACTGTTATTTAACTTCTTGCTTTCCTAATGTATTAGTACTTGTTATAATGGGAGATATTCTTTTGCATATCTGTCTGTTAAAAATTTGACAAAACACTCATTTCAATGCTATTCGTTCTATGCTTATCCAAATAAGATATTGCTTATAATTAAATATTAAAATATTAGCACTAGAGACCTCTTTCAAATATAGGATACTTGCGTACATTCGTACCATCAGTTTTGATAATCATTTCAGCACCATGCAATGCCCAACGGGAATTCACATGCAAAAATCAAGAATGTATTGCTGCAGAACTTGCATGCAATCGATATCCAGACTGCAAGGATGAATCCGATTTAATACGTGAACTGCAAATTGCTCACAAATGCGATTGTTTGTTTTTCATCTTTATTTTTGAATTCTAATTGAAAATATATTGATTGAAAGAATATGAAAATATATTAATTAAAAGAAAAGGTGCATGCGAAAATAAAATTTGTTTTAATTCTATTGTGATATTTTCAAGCAACAAATTTGAAAGAATTCAGAAACACAAGTTCTATCTTAACAGATGCCTTGTTAAAACTTTTATAAGAATTAGAGAATTCTGGTAAAATTTGAAGTCGTTTCAGTTTTGACTAATGACCCGTTGGGTTCATTAACTGGTTTGACGCTCTTACTTATCAGTATGGCTGCTGTTAGTTTATCCGTATGCCTATGCATATGTGCATGTATCTGCTGCAAATGTATGAAAATTCCGGATAAAACTTGCACTGCTACAACTACAGAATTGCCCATTGAACGGATACCATGCTGTACTGCAACAGATACCGCCGGATTGCAACAACCAACAGCTTCTGGATTTTATCCACAATCTCCACCACCCATGCTACCGTTAGTAGGAAGAAAAACTCCACAAAAGGCTGCTATGAATAGGTACCTCAATTTTTTTTTTACTTTTTAAAAAAAATTTGAAAAATTTGGAAGTGCTTTATCTCATAGAATTAAGTGTTTACAATGGAAATAATTGGCTTAAAGTCTCTAAAATATTATATCCTACAAGTGCCTCAGAGGTTAACCAAGTTCTTTATGTCGTTCAATCATTGTGTCTAATCAGGGGTATATCAGTGGCATCAAGCAGTTTCTATAATCTAATCACTGATTAAGCTAGTGGTAATTACTAGTTTTTAATTACCAATTACCAAAACTGTTAAACCATACGGTTATTCAGTGCAAAATATTTTCCAGTGAAGGTGGAACTGGACATCGGGCACAACCGTAGATCAGAGACATGAACCATTGAATGTACTCGCAGATCAGCTGTCGGGAGATCAGGATTGCAAGCATTCGTTAGCTAACACTGTAATTAAAAACTTGTGAAAAACTAGAAGCATATCTTGCCTTACTTCAACAGTTGACTATCCCAGTTATTTCTACAGCATTGTTCAATGGTTTTTCGAAAATATTTACAATAAAACTTAGAAATGCTAACCAGAAGAATCTTTTTGGCTTGAATTTATTATGAGAAAACCATGATGTAATTTCTTCTTCTAAAATTTCGAGTTTTCATTGAATTTCAGTGTTGTTTTGGAGCGAGATCTTATCAGACAACTGCATTACCACAGCAGCTTTACAAATAAGCAAGAAACACCATACTCACATTTACTTATTGCTTCATCCAATGAGTACAGCAATACGCCAGTGCAGAAGAACAGCGATTGCACGTATGTAAAGAACGAACCACGACACCTGCTGATATATTAATAGTTAATTGGATGTATTTGTGCATTTAAGTTCGAAGCTTTTTAAGATCTCGTTGGCTCGAATGGGATTCTAATTCTTTCTAATCCTATAATATCTCATTCTAGATAATTTGCTACCTTAATGTCTTTTTGTCAAAATATGGGTCCAGTTTCTCTTCATCTATCTGCATTTAAATCTTTTTTTTTTTGCACAACACAGCAGATTTAAAAGGAATACAGAGAAAAGGGTCTCTTTTATCCAGTCTAGAGCTCCCGTAATATATTATTTTAATATGTATAAGCCAAGAAAATATGTTGGGAAACACCTCAGGTATGTTTGATCTAACTCGTCGTTACCCATAATATTGTCGTTTTGTTTACAATTTATAGCGTAGCTTTGGCATACGCGAAATTTTCCAGAAATTACTTTTTCTTTTCATTTTTTGAGAGAGTTTAATTGACTAAGCTGATTCTCTAAAACTGATTCCGTGGAATGCAAAGTATCTGGATTACTGAATTCAAACATAATTCTAAAAAAATTTAAAAGCTCAACGAAAAGTTGAGAATTTCAAATTTAAGCTTCCATCGATGTCTCAGTAGTTGAAAACCTCAATATTATTCAATTGTGATTTTATTTCCTCAAATTCTTGTGAATCTCTTCCTTCAGTTTCTACTTCATCTTATTGTATCTTTCGAAATGCTGGGAAGTTGAGTAAAGCGGAATAATTTTTTTCTCCCGTTTTATTTTGAACACATTTGCTCTGAGTTGTAGAAATCAGTTTTAACAAGATTGCATGATGTTTTTATACTTACGGGTATAGCGATTTATAGTTAATTGTCAATCAATTAGCCCATCGTCTTATTTTTTCCTCTGCTATTTTGTTGATGTTATACTTCACTGTATCCGATATGTTGCGATCACACATCTATTGTTCATTGTCCAGAAGACATCACCTCATAGAAATACATGGCTTGCTGCTATGCCTTAAAGGTGACCAGTTATTCTTTTCTAGTAAGTCATTTGGATCAGGTTTTGACCATCAGTTGTTATAAACTTTTTGAAGCAGCGAGTTCATCTTGAATTCTTTATTATTATGTAATCCTTGATTTCATTGTAGTAGAATATGGTTTTGAATACCTTTTAATCTTCGAATTTTCTTGTATTGCTCCGCACAGGGTAATGGGCATAAATGTTTGATTTCAAAGTTTCTACTGAGAACCATGCAATGCCTATATTTCAACATTTCAGATTTCGGAGAGTTGTGTTGTAGACTTTATTCTGCATGACAATAGATTGCTTACTGAGATATGGTTGTGATTTTTAACATTATTAAGGTCATTTCAGTCAAATCTTGGCCAAGCTTGATATCTAGAGTGAGGTTGTTAATGGAAAAGAATTATGTGTACCTGCAGCAATATGCTAATGTAAAGCAGGATAATTAAAGTAGACTAGCAAAAGTGAAGCATTTATAAGGTAACCAAATAAGGCACGTGAAAAAAATAAGATCCAAGGCGCTGAAATCTGGTCTGATATAAGTTGCTGCTAGCATTGCTGATATCGATATCAATCCCATTTTAATCAGCGTGAATGGAAGGTTCTAGTATCTTGGATGCAAGTCAGATTCTATTCTAATAGTACAACATAACTGTGATGCAGAAATAATGATTTTTTCTGTTATTAAGGGGACAGAAAAAACTGTTTGAGCTCATAAGATCCGTGTTTTTTGGTTACTTTGATTGTGATGATGCGTAAAAGAATAATACTATTGTTGGAGAATTTTGCCTGCATCAACTGAAAGAAGTTGGATTACATCTAAAAAAATCTATTCCACGTTAGTGTGTTTTGGCGCTGGAGATAGAATACATGATTAAGTCTTGAAATACTACGCTACTCGCCGTTGAAGTGGTAGTTAAAAAGAAAAGCAGTTGGCACGAAGTCGATTTGTAAACAGACCACAATGTCTCTGTCCCAACACTGCAAGCAAAAGTTTGTGATCAGTTGAGAAAATTCGGTCATCGATCATTCAAATGGAACTATCTGTGGACATTACGACAGGTCCTTTTCCATGAGATCTTTTTCTATCAGAATGCAGTTCTCACCTAAGGATAGAAATCTGAATGCATGAGAAAGTGCTTGCTCACTGCCCTTGGGAGGACAAAGGAAATAACTTCGATAGTATAATTAGAAGTATCTGGAATTATGACAATTGGAACATGCGGATTGTAATTTGTTCAAGTGCTTTTGACATAGTGTGCACCAAATGAACCTAACATTTTGGAGAGAATATTATCGAGAGGAGTCTAGAAGTTGCTAGATTTTTTGAGTGAGAAGTTTTAGTAGTTAATTGAGAGGTTGTAATAGTTAATTGGACGGAAAAGAAGCAGTGTGTGAAACGTTGACGGTAGCTTGACGCCCGATAGAATCAGGGTGTCATTTTACCAGGTGGTGGCAAAGATATTCCATTTAGATACAACAAAGGGATTTCCTACGCAAAGTGGACAAATTTCGCACTTTGGAAAGAAAAACTTCGAGATTCTTTTAGAGTTTTGCTTTGTCTTTGCGAATAACCATGTCATCAAAGTCAATAATGCTGCCTAAGATTGTTGGATGTTAATTTCATTTCAAAAGTAGACGATTGTGGCGATAAAGTCTTTGGTAACTATTGATAATGAGAATTCTTTTCTAAATAGTTTAAGAAGATAAACGTCAATTAAGCGTTAAAAAGATCTTGTCTTCAGATGCAATAAAATAGTGGTATATTTCGACAGATAAATTTGAGCTGATTTGAGTAGTTTTATGGTTTGTTACGTAATTATTGAATTATTCATGACAAAATTGTAAAAGTAATTCTTGTATTATCAAGTCTATTTAATCCAGTTCTATTAAGGGATTGGACTAGACCCTTCAAGTGAAAAATAGTTTGATTATATGGAAGCTATTCGGTTCAAACTTCAAGAAATGTGTGGATATATTTAAATTTATTTAAATACTCTACATAATTACAAATTGTAATTTAAGACAACGGATTAACCTCAGCTTTATAACTTTACAATTCCTTAAGACAACTTTTCTAAAAAAGAAATAAGTCTAAAGCATCAAAAGCAGATCCCTTTAGGGTTCGTTGTCAAATCGGGAATTTTAACAGCCGCTGAAATGAGACCTATTATTTTTCTAATTGTCGAAATTGACTGAAAGCAAGTTTCTCTTCTCATAATTATTATTGATGCTACCCTTAATAGTCAGCCAACTGAAATGATAAATATATTCTAATATTTAAGGAATTGTTTTTATAAAAACTGTATACTGGGACACAGCAGAGAGAATATGTGTGTCCATTCTTAACAATTTTGTTACTACATCGCAAAGCAAAAATATCTTCCAGGAAGTTTATCATTAAAAGTTTATATACTACAAGAAGGATATGAAAGCAGAAGTGATGCAGACAGATATTTCCCAGTTCATATATTTTATATCACAGGTTTTGAACACCCATTAGGAAAAATTGTCCCCGACAGCGTTACCAGAGACTCAAAGTCCCGCAATAAAATTAGTTTACTTGGCTGATGAAATAATAAATAGTTGCTAAATCTTCTCCATCCCTCCACGACACTTGTTGCTTTCAATAAAATATGGCACAATTTCCCCCAATTTTCGATAACAAATAATACCAGCAAAAACTAAATAAACGCAATCTTGTTTTCTGTAAGGATGAAAATTTAGATTTTCCAACAAAACCAATATTTCCGAGATACCTCAATCTCTTCCTACTAGGTCAATTGAAAAGTCCCCGGCCTACCATAGTAAAACACACTTTTTTGACAAAATTCGATTTTATTATTCAACATAGTTGCCTTCGAGGGCAATACACCGATTATAACGATCTTCCAACTTTGCGATACCATTTTTGTAGTACGATTTGTCTTTAGCCTCAAAATAGGCCTCAGTTTCGGCTATCACCGCTTCATTGGTACCAAATTTCTTTCCAGCGAGCATTCTCTTGAGGTCTGCAAACAGGAAATAGTCGTTGGAGGTCAGATCTGGAGAATACGGTGGGTGTGGAAGCAATTCGTAGCCCAATTCATGCAATTTTGCCATCGGTCAACACGTAGTTGTTTTTGGTCGATTGTGAGCTCGTACGGCACCCACTTTGCACAGAGCTTTCGCATGCCCAAATATTCGTGAATAATATGATGTACACGTTCAGATGATATCTTCACAATGTCTGCTATTCTTTTAACTTCAAAATTACTTTGTGGATTTTTTTGATGTTTTCGTCGGTAACAGCCTCTTTTGGGCGTCCACTGCTCTTTTGGGCGACTTTTCGCCGTCTTCGGTGCTCATTTCACCACGTTTGAATTTAGCATACCAATCTTTGATGGTTGAGTTTCCTGGTGCAGACCCCGGAAACTCTTTATCGAGCCAGGATTTTGCTTCAACTGTATTTTTATTCTTCAAAAAGCAATATTTTATCAGCACACGAAATTCTTTTTTTTCCATTTTTTCCACAATAGCAGAAGTTGATTCCCTGAAAATGCTATAACGAATGAACCAATCGACCGATTGCTGTCAAATTTATATATGTATTGTTTGAAGGTTGGTATTACCTAAAAATCATATAGTTTTAATACTAGTACCACTATGTATGAGTCAGGCCGGGGACTTTTCAATTGACCTGGTAGCTCTTTATTTGAGTGGCCTAACCAAGAAATACATGGTACTGAATTTTCCAATTCATTAATCATCTAAGTAATTGATATTAGTTGTAGTGGCAAAAAATGTCTATATTTCAATGCGAACACCATCTATATAAGCCTATTGTTAATAAACATCACTGCCCCGAAAAAAAGCATGAAAAAGCGAGTGAAAAAATAATAGTGACTTCTTTTTCCAGCAAACATTTAAACCCACCCCATTTTGGACATTTTTCAGAATCCTATCAGTACCTCACTCGTCCTACCGCCTTTTCTTTACAAAATTAACATTAGGCAAGTTAATATATAAGATCGTCCATGAAGATTATCGTCTACAAAGATAAAATATTGACCATATTCGGCAACTTAACTACTGCAACAAACATCTTTGGTGGTCTCAAGTTGTCAACGCATCGTTGTGCTGGCGACCACCCACGACGTTTCTACTGTAAAATCATTTAGATAATAAGGAACCATAAACGCATGTCGCAGTTATATGTGAAATAGGATAATGGATTCACCTCTGCGTATGATTTAATTAGAAATCAGGTTAGGTACTGGTCATGTAAATATCTTTGCTGCATCAATCAATGCATCGCACTCTTCTTTGATGTTTCTGCAAAGATACTGTGCCATTTACATGAAACTACATCACGCTCATTGTTAAACTATGTTTGCCAAATGCAACTTTTTGTTTGGGATATAATATATTCCGAGACTCACCGTTGTGTTTTGTAGAGAGTTCTGTTCACAACGTCTAGTTCTGTTCACAACGTCTACGCAGATGTTTTATATATATATATATATATATATATGAAAATTAAGCTTGTATGGAAATTATATTGGTACAAAATAATTTAAGTAGGAAAATGTGGGAATTTAGCAGATTGATACTCGGAACAAGGAAAGCAAAATAATACAAGGCAAATAACATCAGTCAGTGCTCACAAGATGGAATCCCGGAACATACTGTTAGCGAAGCACTGTCCACAACCGGTTGTGTGATCTCAAAACACAAGGCACCGGTGTACCGGAATGGTGAAAACGTAAGAGCAAGCTTATTAATATTAATGTTGAAATGAAACTTACATATACAAGACTCCTGCAAATAGTAATATAAGGGAAGAAGCTACAATTAATTCGTTTTATTAACTTCATGGATTGGAAGAAATAATAACTTGCAACACTTCGTTCTTTCCTGTTCTTTCCGAGGAGGTAATTACTTCCAAACCTAGTTCTTCCTTGTTCATTCTGAAGAGGTAATAACTTCCAATACTTCACCCATTCTTGTTACTTCCCCTTTCCTCTAGCTCCTAGTCAGTCTTTTACCAAGCAACACATATATCTACAAGCAAAGTTCATAGGCTGCCGAAAAAATCCAAATATGATAAATGGCCCTTTAATTATTTGTATATTAATTTATTTAACTATATTTAACTGAATTACCGGAGAAGAGTCGAACTTTACTTATGGGGAGGTACGCAAGGAATATTACAAAAGTGATGCGAATGAAAGTGATGGTGGTGGTTGTAAGAAAGGCAAGACGTTAACAATTTAGATTTCTCTATACTAGCAAAGGTGACTCAGGTGCAGCGCCTATCGATTCGTATGGGTAGGTTGCATTAACAAAAGTTCAAGACAACTGCTGCTATATCAGTTAAATATACGTGAGGATTTGGGCATCGTTGCGTTGCATATCTCTCATAGAAATTCATTTTCGCTGTTAATGTTGTAGGAGGTATCAAGTTAGCAGTGAATAAATGTTCAAGCAAGATATTAGTATTCGGGAGGAAAGACATACTGATTTGGATGATGTTACTGGCTTACTGCGACTTCTTTGATGGATGCTGTTTAGACTGAGGTGAATTCATGCAGTAAAACAGTTGCAAAGATCTTGGGACGCATTCTTTGAGGTTCCTTAATTTAATACTAGAAAGAGATAAAGTATGAATTAAAATAGAGTTTTAGAATTGTCCGGCAATATCAGAGTGATAGTTTAGAGGTAATATATTGTCACCTTAACAAAATACGACACTTTGTTAGTAAGATCTAGAAATTTTCTTGTGCAAACGGTTCTATACGTCTTCGGCTTCTAGTTAAAAGCAAACATTGCAGAATCGCTGCTTGATTTCATAATTATTGTTCATTGAAGCTTCTTATAAGACGATTTGATTATATATTAGACGTCGACTAGGAAGACAAATGTACAATAATCAAATCCAATGTTTCCCCAGACCATTTTGTCTTTTCATGCAGCACTGTGTCTTCGACTTCTAACTATGAAGTCTTTCAGTACCAAATACGAATAAGATTCATGGCAAATACTTTGCAATTTTCACAATTCTCACATGGAGATGTCTGAACCTTTACGATTAAACCAAAAACATACATACAAATCAGTAGTCTTAAAGCCCCAGTCAAAAAGCCGAAACGATTAAAAGTGATTTTTCAAATCATTCACCTTAACCATGAACTCAATTTCCATTATTTTGTTTTTTATCAGCCCCAGTTTTTCTTCGACAGCTTGCCTTCCGGACGGCCGCACGCGCCAAAAATGTGGTATATTTAATAAAATTTTTGGAAAAAACGGTTGAAGTTCCCAACTTCAGATTGTTGCCCAATAGTGAGCGCTTATTTGGAGACGGTTATTAATAGTCTGTTGTCCAACATATGAATCTCAACAACTTTACGTTTTTTTTTTGGAATGATATCAGCTGTCAGAAGATTGTTAGAGGCAAACAAATAATTGAGATCCGTTACTCTATTTTTAACAGTTGAATGTTAGGATAGGTGTTATTTGCTAGATAATCGTAACACGTTGCAGATCTGCGCATCCTTCTGATAGGACAGTTTTTTGAGCTGACAGAACAAAATTCCGGCACATGTAAAGTGCCGGTGCTATGAGTGATACCAGTTCAATTTTTGTGACAATTATTTGAAATATAGAATCCCAACGAAATACATATAACTTGAAATATGTCGAGTTGACACTGACTTATGTAGATTTTTATATTTCAGTTTGATTCTAACCCGACTCCTTTTATCAATGTTCAATTCATCATTGTGAACAGAAGGAACACTTTTCTTTCAAAAAAAACATTAGAGACCAACTTAGCTCCTCATGATAAGTCATTCATTTAAAAATAGCCAGTATTGTCGTACCAGACGATATTTTATATAAATCCTCCGATAAGGAGATCCAATGTATCTTATTTTTTCAAAGCAAAACATTTTACTCAAATGGTATCAAGCGTTAGCTTAAACTTGAAATAACACTCTATCAGTTAATAACAAAAAAGAAATAATGCATTACTGTAATGGTATATAAAGCCTTGCGATGCACTTGGTAACATAAAAAACAATCAACAGGATGCAGGAAGGCAGGAAAACTCACACATTCTGAAAATTTAAAAAAACATGTTGGAAATAAATTAAAAGTTTGGCCGTATCAGGTTAGATTGACTGATTTCTACCGAACGATTTTTTTTTATTGCAGTAATGTACTTTTTGTGTATAAAGCTACCCTAAATTTCCATTTAACCAAACGTAATCTTTCATGATTAAAAAACACTCGCAAAACTTGCCTGAAAAACTGCGAATTTTGGCATCTTTTTAATATATTCCACTACTGAGGTAGGTCAAAAAAGATGTGGGAATTCATAAACCTATTCAGATTTCCACTGTTAAGTTTCAAATAAAAGTCTAGAATCCTTTGGTAAAATTCGTATTTTAGCACGAAGAATCTTTGGTCGCTACGCCACACAACAATGGGACAGAAGAGGAGTCACAAATTTTGTCCGATGAGTCGGATGATGACCATGCGACTGATTCTGCGACAGCATCAGCCATCAAGCAATTTGCAGAGGTCCTAGAAGTAACCGGTTGGGAAAACTATAGAAAACGTCCCCAGGAAGTTCCGAAAGAACCAGACCTGAATAATGAATAACCTGGACACTCGAAAGGAGGGACAGATGAAGGAAATGTGTATTCTGTCATTCAGAAACTATTCATAGAAGTTACCAAGGTAGTCATCAAAATGTTAGAGAATGAAGTCGATGAAAGCATAACTAAGTTGATTAGATTCCTCAGCTTCACCAGCATAACTGATCGCGAAATCCCCGCGGTTGTTCGAATCTGATTTATCGTTGATCAGCTGTTGAAATAACTGTTTTAAACCATTTTTACAGTTCGATTCCACTGCGAATGTGATGAGTTGCAATAGTAGCAATTCTATCATTAAGATCCAAAATATGAAGTTAAAGCATCTAAAATGGGATAAATAATAGCAATAGACAGCTATGCACAACTTTAATGTCATTCCGTTTTTTTTCCAAAATAGTCTGCAATATCATTCAACTATCCTTGATGAAATTCCTTGAAATAGCTAGTTCAAAACTCTTTCCAAGCTCAATCTTATCTCAATCGAAAATCTTTCACCTTGATTAACAGTCTTGAATGATGTCTGTAATAGCAGTTTCCTACAATGACTAGAAATCTTATCTAACATTATCTTTTAGTTTGATATGGTTAACGATTTTTGGGCTTTCACTCATCTGGGAACAGTGTTATTGTATGTTAAAAATTGATGAAATGAAAAACAGCAATGTATTTGACAATCGATAATACTAAGCTCTGAAAGGATAACTGATTTCTAAAATGTTCATGAATCATAGATATGGTTCATGTACACTTTAATAAAAATCAAATAAGTCTTAATAGTTTTTTGAAATGAATCATAATCCGGATGGATTGCTGATCACTTACTGGTAAAATCAACTTAAAAGTAAAAACAGTGCTATAAGCAGCTCGAAATCCTTTTCTTTACACTGGATGTCTTTCAAATATGTTTAAATCTTCGACAAGATATTCTAAAGACTGGCACTGTCAGAATCTGCTGGTGAAAACACCTCCAGAGTAAATAAAGCTTTCTTTGTTTCAATGAGATATTACGTAGTAGGTCCATACAAATACAGTACCATTCAGTAAAAGTTTCATGAATGAATCAAATATGTGGTAAACAGCACTTCGTAAGAAAGAAGGAAAAACGAATGGAGAAAAGTTCCATTTCGACATGAAACAAAAAACAATTGGATCTGGAGTGAAGCGTATTCCACTGCTATCACACAATTTCTGGAGAAGTTATAACTTGATAAGCGCAAATATAAAGCATAAAAAATTACAAAAATGCACTCAACACTCAACAGTACGGAAATTTTTACAATTTCGAACTTCAACATTCAGTAGTTTGGAAACGACAAAAAAAGAAATCAAATAAAATCTGAATATTTAATGCAAGAAGTCAAAAACATGAATTCGGCTAAAGAATTACCCAATTCCATTCGAAGAAAGAGCACAGAGCAGAATTTAACTCGAAATGAAAAATAAATGTAGGAAGACCCTACATTAAAAACAAAGAGATAAAAATATTTAAAACGAAACAAAAAAAAACTCACTTTCTTCGTCATGAACTGGTAGAGAGGTTTACATAACAAAGTGATTAGTTTAATTTACCTAACTACCTGCGCTGTGTACTTATCACAATTAATGGTATCTTATTCGGCGCATTCTACTACGACTATTTGAGGAAGAAATATTCATGAAAGATCTTTTATTTCGAGTAGTTCGCAGTAGTAAATGACGGAACATGAAACAGATGGTTTCTTTGTAGCGACAATGAATACAAAAGTGAAGAGTCAGAATAACTGAAACTACCGTGAGATTTGAGAAATGCTCCCGGCTTCGTTCGATCTGTAAAAGTTATATATAACTCGAAATTACTGTACAGAAAAAAAAAAAGGGAAAGAAAGGTAATGAACGCATTGCCCGCTTCCTGAACATGAAAACTTCGAGTATTAAATATAAAAATTTCTGACAGATAATAAACTTACGATGTACCGAATTTTAGATGTATTAATAGGAAAATTGAACCGAATAAAATACAAACGCCACTAACGGTAATGTATGCAATACCCAAAAATCCATTTTTACCACCTGCCCAAGATGTTGTACTTATTATAAAATATTTCCGACCACCAAACACTGTTACTGGGTAATCTGAAATTCATTTCATACTGCGACTCGAAAGAAAGGAAAGGATTTGATATTTAACAAAGGAAAGAATATAAATATGCGATAATATTAAAGGGCAGTCGAACACTGCCAGCATCCTGCCATTTTGACAGTAATAATTCGAGCAAAATCGAAGCATTATGAAAATTCTTTTAACACACTTCCACCAAATCAAACATTAATAGCCTATGCATTGTGGTAATGACAAAGACAAAAAATACAGAAGTTTTTAGTCTTTACGACGTCCACATGATACGCCGTATAGCGTTAATGTATTAAAATTGAATAATTACTGTTTGCTTTCCGATAGGATAACTATAAAAAAGTTAGAAAACTAGAAAAAGATAGGCTTGAATGAAAAACATTAACGTATCATTTAAATGTAATAACTTCACCGCCGCATTGCATCACTTTCTACGAAACTAATAGATTTTTCATATCAAAAATAACTTACTACTCTTGATCATAAGCTTGTATGTTCCAGCAGGTAAGCCATTTTTATATATTGCATTCTTGGAACGAACTAGAATACGATGCAGTTTCCTAAAATCAGGTAAAGCTGCTGTCCTCATCCATACGATGAAATCGGTATTTAAAAAGCCATTATTGTCAGAATGGTCCGGATCTAATTCATATATTGCCTTTCGCCAGTTAGGAGGTTTTACAGTATCCTAAAATCACAAAAATTCGTAAACACATTATCAAACGAGACTGCACAGCTATAGAATTATAATTGAATATTTTACCAAAAAAAAAAAATTTACCGCAAAAGCTTGCTTAAGATCCTTTCCAGGTGGATTCCTATATTTTCTGTTCTTATCAACCGGCCAAACAACGCCTTTATATGTCCAAGGCACTGACTCATTGTTGTCGTTACGAAACAACGTGAAAGAATCTGAAATTTCTGGGACAAACCCGAAAAGAAATTGCGATAATTGATGTTTAAAAAGGAAACATAAAAATAAAGAGCTCGAACTACTTTTCTAACCATTAAACATGGAATTAGCAACTGCACCACATGGAGCAATAATTTTCAGGCCTGAGGACGTGTTCAAATATGCATATGGTTCACAGTCACCTACATTCTGAAATTTTACAGCATTTTTAAACTTCCAAATCTGCATTCAGATTATGAAGAACTGCATTAATTTCTATGTCTTTTCCTGTCATACTTCAAGCTGCAAAAATGCCTGCCTGAAGATCACCCAGAAGCTGACTATCACTGCGACTTTTCATATACCGCCGATGATTTTGAAAGTAATTGTCCAATGCATAATAAAAATAAACATCACCCTGGAATTAATTTAGAGATGCACAAAACTATAATCAATCAGATAGGTTGGCAGTCTGAGTAATCACTAAACTACATAACGGAAATATATAAAACAAAAAAGAGTTTAAAAAAATAAAAAGCAGAAACCTGAAAATCGCTATCCAGTTTAATCAAGAATTCACAAGATTCATGTGTAGGTGCACTGCACGATGTATAATCTGTGATCGACTCTTTCACTACAATAAATACTAATTTCAACCTGTGTATCTGATATTTTTAAGTCTTACACGAATTATAAAACAATCTCTGCATCTAAGGATAATACGATTAAGAACCAGCGATTATTGCCCTTTTCGAGTTTATGATTGTCGATTTACCTCTTTCCTGGAAATTGAATACAACGAAGATCAACCTTATGATGGTAAATTATATCACATCCTAACAAAATCAAATTAGGATAATGTCTTGCCTCCTTGACTAGCTAACAGTAAAGCGACACCAATAGGCAGAAAAACAATGCCAATTCCAAAAACTGTTGGTATAACTGTTGATGCAGTTAGTATGGGCTGCCATGCAGGTAATTTTTGTTGGCGAAGTTTTGTATCTGCAAGTTGCGCCATTAAAACTGTACACCGGAAGTAGTAGGAAGTTACAAAACTGAAGAGTTAACTAACCAAACAAGTTGTGCTCCTCAACCTGATATTTCCTTTTTGAAAACATTACAGAAGTGTAACCGAAATCCACATTAACGATGCAATGTAGCTTGGCTAAACAAATAATTCCTGCCCCAACATGCACTATCAATTCTTCCAGAATACACCAAAAGTACTTTCCATCTAATATGAAGAACTGCACAACATAAATCTCACAGTATTGTCATGCTTTTACAAATTTAAAAAGCTTGTATTTCGATAATGAAGACGAGGCAACGTGACCGTGCAACTGGTAATTAAAATAAACCTTCAATCTTTAAAACCATTAGAAATTTCAAATGCATCAGTTAAAAGTTCGATGGAGCTGCAATGATATACAAGTATGAAATGTTCATGAAAAACAAGTATAAGTTGGTACCAAATGTATGTCTGTAGATAAATGGCCTAATTCCACTATATTTCCCTTACAGACTGCTACTTCCTACTGCCTTTTTCACTAACTTTTCTTTTAAAAGGGAATTTTTGTATGCTGTCCTAACGCAATCCATATCTCATTACCACTACTAACTGGAATTTACCACTCTTCAATGATTCTTTATTTCAGTAAGTGACAATAAACAGAGTTCACCTTACTACTCCAGAAGTCTCTGTGGATATAAAAAAGCACTTTCTAGCATCTAAAAGTGGACAGCGCACTGAAAAAAAGAGAAAAGCCATCAAAAAGAGCTGCTTCATTTTTCATCCAACAGTCAAGGAAAATACTAATATCATTTTCAGTAAGAAGAATCAATTTTCAAAGAAAGTTTTACACTTCAAAAATTCAAAAAAAAAAGTGTTGCTTACAATTAGTGCTTACAAAAGATGGTTCCCGTACCCAATGTCGTTATAATGCATGTGTTTTACTGAAAATCCATTCTTGATACAAAAAAATAATGGTCACAACAAAATAGTGACCTACTCACAAAACTCCAACTTTTTACGGAAAAGGATGATCAAAAGATCAAATTTAATTTTTATACATGCTACATCGACTCAATGAATTATTGGTACAGAAGAAACATCCAGTTCGGTTACTGTTAGAGCAGAATTTGAATATTTGCAGTATTGAATCACTTTCATCATACTGTGCAACCAAAGTGTTTGCAGCTGTTTAATTAATAAGTGCTAAAAGGCACAACATGAAATTGTGATATTTTTTGGTTCAGATATAGGCTGTTGCAGAAGTACGTCTAGAAATAAACTGGCTCAATAAACAACCAATAAGATGAAGAAACTGAAATTTCAATGCAGAGAAAAACTGACCACAAGGTTTATTACGCCTCGATCTACTGGTTGATTCATTGCTATTGACGATGGTAGCTGAAGATTGTTGAATATCCTGGAGTGGGGAATTTGACGCGGTGAGACGTTGTGGAATGGATGCCATTTCGAGCCTCGCATATGGATTCTTTTTTAGAAACCAATTCAATTCAATATTTAATGCGGGAAATCCACTGGATTAGTTATTTACTGATAGCGAGACCACTGCCATATATTAGTTAGACACTAATCTGCTCAAAAAAACGCACTTTTTCAAGTCCAAACCTTTCTATTATAATTTCACAATTACCAGTCGGGATACTCAAATGAGAATAGCAATGTGAGCACATTGCGTAAAGCAGATAATGCTCACAGGGTCGTCGGAATCTGTTGAAAATCACAGACTTCACTGATAGTCTGTAAATACCTCCCAACTTAAAAAGCAAATTTGCAATTTTTACGGAGACTTTACTGTCGCACATCGCTTGTACCTGACTAAGACGCTGAAAAGGAATGAAAGAGAATGAAAAGCAGCACTTGTCCCTCACTTCCTACCACTGCAAAACATGGCAAGTAACCAGTAACCAGGCTAACGGGAACTCGTGGGATGAAAAGTAGTCATGTCGCGTCCTCTGTTAAGACGTTTTCACAGAAAAGCACTTGGGAGGTAAGGTGGTCTGCTCGGGGTGGGAAGAGATAGGAGTGGTAGGCGGGGGTGGGACCTCATTCCCTTATCATTCATTTTTTCAACATTATGTAAAGCTTGTGTGAACAGTTTGAATTTTCTTTTTTGGTTATGCAGTACTCACAGTAAGTTGTGGAGAAAAAGCTCTTCAGTTCAGTATCTGTTGAATTTTCTCGTAATATTTCTTCTAATTTTCAAATTCTACATCACTTCCCACTGCAGAAAATGTCGTCTCGAGGTCGAAGTGGCGGCAGTAGTCGTGGGTTTGGGAATTTTGGACATGGCGGACGCAGAGGAAGTCGAGGCGGAAGTAATCGCAGTAGTGGCTATGATCAGGGTCCTCCGGAACAAGTGACTGGTAGGTAACTATTCCTCCATTGCTAACAAATAGCTGAAATTGTTTTCCATCAGCAAGTATGTTGAATCATGTGGAAGGGTATGATATCTCATTAGTACGTTAAAGAAACAAGGGAATTGTAGGCATCTTCACTTCATTATTTCCTATTACAAGTCACGAAAAATTTTTCCTCTTGTTAAGCAGAACCAAATCGCTGGAGGAATCATGGCAGAAGATTTGTTTTATTTTTTCTGACAGAACTTTCTGCTTAATTTGATTAACATGCAACTGTTTGTTCGAATAATACTTTCTTTATAGAAATAGGGTACTTCACGCATATGTGTGAAGATGACATCGTTTGTCACAACACATCGGGCAAAATTCCTTATTTCAACGCTGCGATCTTTTTCGAAAACAAAGAACAAATTGGCAAAGTTGATGAGATCTTTGGTGGTATTAAAGACAACGTACGTATGTCACTTATTTATTAAGTTTATTTGGTTTATTCATGTTGTAGTACTTAGAGTGGATGGTTACTACAAATTCATGACAGGTACTACTTAAAATGCAGATAGATTAGGAGACGAATAAAAAAGTGCAAATAGCCTTTTAAGCATTTCCAAACCTTGGCAGCCGTAATATTGGTTATGTGCATCAAATTGCTGGTTTTATAAGCTAATTTTAGTTCTCCCATATATAGCCGTGCCCTGCTTCGTTTTGTTTTGTGGTAATGCCACCGACAGAATTTAGTACAAAATAGGACAAGATTTCAGGGATTCACTGTAAAACTGCAAGATGGTATCAAAGCTTCCTCTTTCAAAGAAGCACAAAAATTGTTCATTGATTCAGGAAGACTTTTACCTATTGAACGATTTTTGCCGAATAGTGCAAATAAGCGAGGGAAAGGGCAAGTACGTGGAAGCGGACGCGGTTAGCCTAACCAGTCTTTTAGAAAACATTTTTAGCTTTTGCTTTACCATAAATTTTAACAGCTGCGGTCAGTGGAGTTTAATATGAGTTTTTGAGGTCATAAATTTACACGATTTTCCATGAATCTTAGTTTCAGGAGGTCGTGGTCGTGGTGGCAGTGATCGAAGTAGATTTCGTGGTAAGATTCATTTTTAAGTCACATTGATGTTTGTCCATTAATTCTAACTATTGCTAGTTTTACTTGTAACTATTATTCAAGGTAAAGGAGGAGGTTCATTCATCCGAAATGGTGGAAGCGATCGAGGTAGTGGGGGCGACCGAGGTAGTTTTAGAGGTGGTAATCGTGGAAGTTTCAGAGGTGGTGGAGATTGGAATGGTCGAGGCAGTGCTTTTCGGGAAAGAGGTAAATACACAGTCTTTATTGTTAAGGCAGTGAGCTTGGCAATTTCGAAGTGACAAAACTAAGAAATGAATGTAGTAATTGTGATGCCCGGATATTTCGTTGATATAGGTGCATCTGATATCGAAATTGTTTTTATCGGCAGTATAACAGATATCAAATAGACTTTGTAGGTCCACTGAATCATTCAGTTTTAGGGCGAGGGATTGATTTCGGCCACAAACGAAGTTTTGGTGGACGTTCAGAAACAATCAAAAATAAAAGGATGAAGTTTGATGATTAGGCATATATTTGGTTGTTTCAATAAAGTTCGGATATGCTACTGCATCGGTCTTTTTCCTGTACGGCAGCATTATCAATTCTTAGATGTAAAATCGTTCCATCTGTAGAATGTTTTGTTTTGGTTTTTTGTTTCCTGTTTTGTTTATTTCAGGTATTCAAAACTAAAGATTGGTTCTGTTAAATTGTTTGGCACATTGTATGATGTCATACTTACTCCCTTTACGTTTTATTAAACGATCATTTAAAAAAAAAAAAAAACGCTTCATGTTGTGTAGTTCTGAAGTTCTGTGATTTCTTTGTCTTATACGTAACCTTCCTGAAGTTTACTTTTATTTAGTTTTTCGAAATTAGGTTAAACGGTTGTTAAAAACTTCATCAGATATTAAAGTATGCTTTATGCTTCTCATGTTGTTGAGCGCAAGATTTTTGTTTTGTTTGCTTACATATGAAAAGCTGCATTGTGGTAGTAGTATTTTCCATTACATATAAAATGGGTTGAAAGTATTTGGGAATGGGACAGATTTTAGAGGGATGGAGAGTTTGAGTACTTCCAAGGTGCTAGTTCTCATCATAAGACATCGAATTATTTAGAAAGAGGGAGATTTGTAGCCAGTAACATGTCGAGATTCTGACAAAGGTCAGGTTTCTACCGGGTTTATCTGGGAATTTAAAGGTGCAGGGAGAGTGCCCTATCAGGACCATGAAAAACTAGGGTGTGAGTAACGGTAGTATGATATCATATTGTGGGAGACTTTTCGAAGTTTCACATGAAGTGTTGTTCACGTGTTTACCATCACCTGAAGTGTTTCTAGAGTCTTCAGCATGAGACGTTGAATGTCATTTTGTGGATGCAGTTCGGCGCTTTCGTGATTTTCATAACGATTCCCTACTACCGTACTTGATCTTTGGTTGTCCAGAAAGACTGGTTTGTGGTAAAGTGTTGGAAGTGGCAAATGAGGATGGGGTTTGTAAGATTTATATGGAAAAAAGGGTATTAGCTGACGATGAAGCCCGGTCAGTTTCTCAGTGCCACTTATATATCATTCTGTTGAAATCCACATTAGATTGCATCGTTGCGTTACAGGCGCGATGTCTTTTGTTGCGGGAGAGCTGTGGTTGGTTTCAGCACCGAATGAGGGTTCGCCACAGGAAACATGGGAGAAATTGAATCGGACAACTGGGAATATGTCCATCAACTATAAATTCAATGTCCCTGATCTCAAAGTATGTTTTATTTTTATATCGTGTGGTCCCAGTCATTTGTGTCAATAGAGGGTAATTTTTCGCTTCATACGTATCCTGACCAAATAGTGTTTGTTTGTATTAGAGGCAGAAAAAAGATTGGGGTCTGAAAGAATTAACTTGGTGCAAGCTTGATGTGTTCGTGATCGCCGTATTACTGTGTATGTTTGTGAGGGTGATGTTTTGCTGAGTTTTGGAAGCAGAATGCTTGAACTGATAGGAATTCTCATAATTATACTTCGGATTTGGAGATGGCATTGATAAGTTGTTGATAAGTTGACATAAATTCCAATTACAGGTAGGGACTCTGGATCAGCTGGTTGGTTTATCTGATGACTTGGCCAAATTGGATAGTGCTGCAGAACAGTACGTGTATGACTTTTGTTTTGTTCTGATGTTTCGCCATTAGCAGTTGTGCATTACAGTAGTCTATCTCCGTTTTTGTTTTAGAGTGACGCGGAAGCTAACGCAGTATTTTGCTGATGTCTTAGAAAATGAGCAAGACAAATTACAGGAAAACCTTGTCGTCAGTGGTAGTAAGCTTAAATTTAATCATCTGATCGAGTTCCAAACAGAATTATTCACTCTTTTTTAAGTTGCTTTAATTATTTGCTTAGGAATTTCCAAATTTATAAGCACTCTCATTCCAAATATTTGGCCTTTCACTTTTCAGAAGACGTGAAAACTTATGTTACCAAGTTCCAGTGGGAAGGTGCAAAATATCCTCTAAAGCAATCTCTAAAAGTGCTAAGTGAAATCATCGGAAAGGTAAAATCAATTTTTCGAAGTGAAATTTACAAATCCTTTTGCAAAAGATGGCACTTTGATTTTCAGCAAATCACCCAGATTGATAATGATTTGAAGACGAAATCCACCACCTATAATAATCTTAAGAATAGTCTTGCAACAATTGATCGAAAAGCAACGTACGTTTCAGGCATAATTTGACTTTTGTTATTCATTGAAATTAGTAACCAGTAGAAATTTTATTTTTCGAGCACAACATAGTATTTTAAAGGAAAGTATGTGTTTGTGATAGAACTGGCAAATGGGTAAAGGAAGGATATATTCGGGATGAGATGAGGCCGTCTTGAGAGTCGGTATGGGAAATTAGTTTAGAAGCAAAAAGTAAATATATTTTTAAGGTTTAATCATCGAAATGTCAAACACGCTTTTTAGGGGCAGTTTGTTAACGAAAGATTTGTCAGAAATCGTTAAAGCTGATGATTTTATCCTCAACTCAGAATACTTACAAACATTATTGGTGGTTATACCAAAGTACGTTGAGGAGTTCGCTTTTTTTATTAAATTATAAGTTTTAGAAATGGAATTTTCAAGTTTAATGTTCACTACCTTTTTATGTTCCCTCCAGTTGTACTCCTTTTCTTCACTTAAAATCTTTTTAATTTGCCATTAGCACTTTTACAGTTTGAAAGGTACAAGCTTCATTTTAGAATATAAGGTCATGCTTTTTTTTTTTTGTATTTTCGCGGAAAAGAATAGAAATCTGGGTAGAAGCAACACCGATCTAATGGCTTGATTTACTTACCTTTACTTTAACATATTTCAGCTTATAAAACAAGCTTATAAAGCAGTACATAGTTTTTTGCACAGCTTATAAAGCAATACATAGTTTTTTGTACTTCTTTTTAAACAGAACGTTGGCAAAGGAATGGCAGCAGAAGTATGAAACATTATCTGATATGGTAGTGCCTGGATCGAGCCGCTTAATTACCGAAGATGGAGATCAGATGTTATTCTCTGTTACGCTCTTCAAAAAAGTAATCGATGAGTATAAAACACATTGCAGAGAAAACAAGTAAGTTGGGAAAACTGTATTTTCTTGTTTCTGTCAATGCCAGTTTTTACTGTTTGAAATTTCTGGTAAAATAAAAGTTTCAAATCAGTATTTATTATAGCAGCATCTTATTTCAGGTTCATTGTCCGAGATTTCGTTTACGATGAAGAGTCCTTGAAAATAGGTCGTAATGAACGGGATAAATTGGTACAAGAGAAGCAGCGTCAGTATGCTCCACTTGTTCGATGGCTGAAAATCAATTTTGGCGAAATTTTTTCTGCCTTTGTTCATGTTAAAGCATTACGAGTGTTTGTTGAAAGTGTTCTCAGGTGAATAACTTGAGATCATTTTTCCGATCATGAAAATTTGAAAAATGGATATATCAGTGATTTTGATTAGATTTATTCAGTTAGACTAACATGTTATTCATTCCTTCTCTTCTTTATTTCTTTAAGCACTTGGTGACTAGTCGAAAACGATTGCAGTATTAAATTTTTACTGCCCTTTATATGGAGTAGTTTTTTTTTTTATGTTTTTAAAATTTCACTAAGTTTTTTTTACCACTGTTAACATATTAACATTTAGTTTTTTAGATATGGTTTACCCGTAAACTTCCAAGCAACAGTCATAGAACCAAATAAGAATTCGCATAAGAAATTGCGAGCATCACTTCATAATCTTTATTTGCATTTGGATACATCTGCCGCTGGTCCAATTGAGGTTTTTTTTATGTTTATTGAATAATTTGATAATTTTTTGAATTGTATTCATTATAATTCCAGACTAATTAAAAAAATTTCCACATATCATTTTCAGGCTATCGAAGATAATCCAATACTGATGTCATTGGGCATGCATGATTATTATCCATATGTTTTTTTCAAGATAAATATCGATTTCAGTAGCGTGAAAAGATAAGTGTTTAGTAACATCTTAAAAGTTCACTATTTTATTTTTTTTCCATTTATTCTCTGACTATCTGTTATGTTAGTGAATAGTCGTTTACATCATGGAAGTTATATTAATTCTATGATAACTAATATTAGTGTAAGATTTAACAGTACTAGTACAGGTTTAACACTGTGCAGCTGTGATACGTTAATGCATTCCACTGCTTGATCGATTTCGAAAATCTTCCCATCTTCAACCTTACGATCGATATATCCGTGGAATCTTCAGAATGATATGACTTTCCTTAATAAATAATCCTTAATCTGGACGTTGGTAACTCGTATAAGCATTTTAATGAAATGCATTGCTTATATCTAATTCACTTAATTTTTTCCCGAAATTTTAATGTTTGTCACGTCAAAAGACTATCTATTTTTATCATGTTTCATTAATAGATGCGCTCTTCTTTAAATTTGATATCTTCTGGGTTTAATTTGCTTGCGTTTACTTTTGTGTCTTAAAAAAATTCATTATTGTTTCATTTGTACAAAAGTACTATTCATTGCTTATCATAGCGTTGCTATAGTGTGATAGTTTTATTGCAGTGTGTATTCAGTTTATGTGTGGTAAAATATTCTGGCGTTTTTTTCTAGAACATTTTCTTATTTACTATGTCTTATTGTTTACCAAAAAACCGTCATAAGTAGACGGAGTTCGATATCTACATTTACAAATTTTTTTAACATTAAATATTGAATGTTTCTACTTGTCATCAACCGTAGAGTATTAGAATCATGAGGTTAATGGAACACATTGGTGTTGCATGCAGTAGGTGTTTGGCATCCACATCACTACTCAGTCTACGTTTGCAAGACGTAAGCTACTGAGTTGTGTATTAACTTGATTTTGGTATGAACTGCAAGTAATGTTACTTTCCATAGAAGTTACTCTTATAATCTAACAACCAAGCAGTGAATGCTCAGTAAATTGAATCTGATATTGCTATAAATATCGGTGGTGCCTGGATTGTCTGCATGTTTATGAAAGTTTATGTTAGCATGAACTAATTCTCTGGTAAATTAGTGTGATCCCGAAGGTGGGTCAAGGGATTTTCAATATTTGACAATTTTTGGAGCTAATTAAAAATCCAAAGACTTCCTAATGTGTGGAGAATGCTTTGTACATTGCAAATGCATAGCGAAGATATTTTGACTTCAAATGTAAGGTTTAGTTGTCCTTATACGCTAATTTTAAATTAAATTAAACTGATGTATATGTGAGGAATGATTCACCCTGTGAAGGTTGTATTAAACTTTAATTGCATTTACTCAGATATCTTTTCGATACATTATACAGTGTGGTTGAACGTCTTCCACGTTAGGAACCCTTAGATGTGGAAAGTCGATTTCAGTCGTTTGTTTGAGGTAAAAAAAGTCGATTTCAATCGTTTGTTTGAAGTAATGCCAACTTTTTTTTCTAATGGCAGAGATACAGTACTGAGTCTGGCTCACACTACGAATTTCAAGTCTTAGCGGTTGTTTGAGTAGGATCAGATTTGACGGGAGTTAAGGTGAATTAAGTTGATATAGTTTGTGGGGTTTGATTTTTATTCACTTCAGTTTGAATCTGGAAGAAATATACATTTAATGCTTAGTTTTATTGTTTAGAATATTTTTATTTATAGAATTATAGTAACAACCGTAGATATCAAGAGAGGACCGTTGCTGCTCTTCTGTTTGGTAATACTTCGTTGACAGAAATAACAAACGTTTTGTTTGGTTGTTTATCAGATTTTGATGCTACATTGGATCTGATACGCTTCATTGAAAGTTCACTACCTTCAAGTAAGTTTGAAAAGTGTAACACAAAAAACGGATGTGAGTAGGTAAAGATGGTTTCTGGGTGGTACCAATCGACTGGCTGCTACAATTTATAGGTTGTTTGAGGATATCTCGAATTTATTAATAATTCCAGATACTAAACTTGTAGATGATAGTCTCCGTATATAGCTTCACTGTATAAAATGCAGCACGTGGTCAAGGATGATCAGTTGAATAAATCATATAGTTTCGATTTTCAGATGTTAGTTTTCTCGGCACTTTATCCCTCATTAATGTGGAATATCCTTACGATCTGAATTCATTAGCTGCAGCTGTGGAAAGCACGAAAGGATTCTTGATGCTGTTTGCGGATACAACATCACTCGAAGCTCGAGATGTTGATAGCATTTTGAAATTGAATAAAGAGATTGCTTTGCGGTATTTTTTTTTTTTGTTATTTGGTAAGTTAAATTCTAGGACAATATTTGGGGATATTATGTTTAACAGTGTACGTTGCAGACCGTCTTCTACGAAATCTTGTTATGATTTATTGGTCCGGACATCACTGTGGCTAAATGTAAATGTAAATATAAGTGGCAAGAAAAATCTTCTTGACGAAGTAAGCAACGCCATCCTTTCGAAACTGGATAATATTGAGTCCCTGTGTTTCACATTTTCGAATAATAGTTTTGTCTTGGGTGGAAATAAAGTGATCGATGCGAAGCAACTTAATAAAGAAATGCTACAAATAAGTGGATATTTATCCAATGGAAAGGTATGTTATTTGAAGCGAAGTTTCCGGAATTGTTTAAAATCTCACAGTTCTTAAATTTTATTTTGCACTGTTTCTGTGCTTTTTTCAAACGCTTAAGTTTCTATGCTCAGGGAAACTATTGCAGAAATTCGTAAATTTTACACCAATGATACCGGTCAAGAAGGATTCTGATGACTTTTTACCGAAGCTTGTTCCAATTGTAAAAATTAGGAAAGGTTTTGTGATTTGCACTTATTTAAGTGAAAAAATTTTTCTAATATAGGGGAGGTGGAGAGATGCTACTCTCATGAACATAAAATAACTTTTGATAGATCTACTTTGTTTCAATGAGATTTTGTGGTTAAAACTTTAAATTAACGAGGAGGAGTTAGTTATAGATTTTGCTGTATTTTGCAACGTGAGAGCCATGATAACTTCGGTGGCTGAGGTACAGTCCGATGATGGTCCAACAGATATTCTCATTCTATTGCGAAGAGCACTGAAACGAACAGTATATCTTACTGAACGGTGTTTATGTGAATTTCTCAATTTTGATTGTGAAGTTGGTTTTAGATCTCTAAATTGTAGTTCTTTATGAAGTTGTTTTCAACTCCCGCGAAATCTTTTTCTGCATCACTTTGTTTTTTGACCAAGACGTGCACTAGTTAACACTTGTAACGGTATATTTCGGGGAGTTTAGGAACTATTAAGGATTAAAATTTCTATAATTGTGATTAATCAATCTAAACGTTCTAGCGTTTAACAAATGTTAGATGCAGTGTATTTTCAACGAATGATGGGTTACTGTCAATTGCTTATCCTGATATCCACGATGACATGGTGTTGCGTATGTTTTTTTCTACCTTTGTGAAAGGAATGAGTCAACTTTTATTTTGGTTCAGAACATCATTTATTTTGGTTCAGAGCATTAAAGATTTTTTGACTTTAAGGAAATTATCGGGCAAGACTTCATCGTATTTTTAATCTACCCTCTTACAAGCCGATCTTGAGGCCTGCTCAATCTCTTCAATTTAATCCGGAGACGCAGAAATTACTGCAGAATCCTCATTTGCATATCAAATCTTGTAAGAATTTTATTTTAATTTGTTTCGTGGGGGCAGTTCTTTTTCTTGGAAGTTTCTAACTTTTAAATATCATCTGTTGGTTGCTTTTATTCTCAGTGATTTGCATTACTTATTTTTACATTTTAAGTGGCTCACAAGATGATAAAAGGTACTGCAACTTCTGAAGTTAAATTTTTTATTTTTTTCCAAATTTTTTCAAAATTTTATTGTAATGTCCTTCAGCATAGGTTAAAGGCAATGGAAAACTTTTTTCCTTTTTTACCGAGTAACTATGCAATTAAAAGGCAGAGTTTGACTTTTTTTGTTTCTTTCAGCAGAATAATTGTTGAAGCTGCAACTTTTCAAATATTGTTGTTCTTTACAGATAAACCAAAAGGAAAAGTATATATTATCAGTGGCTCCTATAACTACCACCACTATATGCAGGTTTATTTGTTTCAAATTCATATAAAGTCATGATTTGGAGTTACTTTAATGGTCTCTTCCATTAATTAACATTTTTAAGTTGATGGAAATGGTAAATTATTTGGAAAGAAAATTGATAATTTTAACAGTAATTTCTAGTAATTGCTTGCAATTATATTAAGAAGAAACCAAATGAAAAAAAAAAACGACAAAAAAAGAACATCATTCAAAATAAGCATAAAAAAACATAAAGTAAAATAAGTATCTTACAAAACAAAATTAAGAACCTCAAACATATAATAAATAAAACATAATGCTCAAATTCATTCTAAAAATCGTCAAGAATCAATTGATATATCGTAAGCTTGAGTATAGTATCAATTAAAATTAAAATTTTTTTAAATTTCTTTCATTGTTAAACGTCACTATTTTAAAGGACGGGATAAATGACAGCGGTTGGGGATGTGCTTATCGTTCTTTCCAAACATTATGGTCTTGGTTTGTTCTTCAAGGTTATATCGACAAACCTACTCCAACGCATCGTGAGATTCAACAAGTAGCTATCTTTTAGTTGTATAAATTTAGAAATTTACTGCATTATTGACTTATGAATAAAAAACGCAATATTGATCCACTTCCGTGTTTCGTAGATCGTCGCTCCGTTTCTAAAATTCAGGGTATGATCTAAATTTTAAATGGGATTGAAACTTGAGAGTTTGTACGATTGTGGCGATAAAGATGCGATGTTTGTGGGAAGTCAGCAATGGATTGGATCTATAGAGCTTGGTTACTGTTTTGAAAATATGGCTGGCATTGAATCACGGGTGCTTACGACAAATTCAGGTGCAGAAGTAACAGGAAATATTCGTCAGTTGGCACTTCACTTTAAAACATATGGTACACCCATTATGATTGGTGAGTTTCAAGAGTATTTGACAGAAAAATGATCTTATTTTGGAAGTAATTTTTGCTTCTATAAAATGTCAAGAATCAGGCTTGTGGACGGACAATCGTTTTAAAAAGTACGTACAATGACATGCAAAATTCATTGTTAAGATTCTTACACTCAGCTCATTTCTACAGCTTGACGAAATTACTTTGATCTTTTGCCCCTTTTAAAAGAAGAAAATTGCATTTGAAACTTGCAAGTTTTTTAGGTGGTGGGATGTTAGCTCATACGATTCTAGGCGTTGATTTCAATGAATCAACAGGTGAGTCATCATTTTTGGTTTTGGACCCTCACTATTCCGGCGATGAGGATTTACATACAATAATAACGAGAGGTTGGTGCAGTTGGAAAATGCCGAGTTTTTGGAAACAAGAATATTTCTATAATTTATTGTTACCTATCCCGCCACAAAATGTTATTTAATTAAATGCTACGTATATAGTGTTGCTTCTTGTTAGAACAGATTGGTCTGAACCATGATTATAGTTCTCATGATTTTCTGATGAATTTGCTGCAATAATCTTTGCTCTGTAGAAAGTTCTTGTCCTCACTGCTTCCATTAAAATTAAAGACATACATTCTTAAGAAATATTATTTTTCGACTTGTATAATTCAGTCGAGGGTTCTAGAATATTTGTTTAGTTTCCTTGGTTAAATTATGAAAAGTTTCAGTAATTATTAATTTTGTTTTTTTTTCTTTATTATTATATGAATTGTTTATAGGATTTTTTGATAACAATTATATTTTACCGTCAGTCTTCTTGCTTTTCTTCACTGTTGTTTGTCGTGGATTCGTTTATAAGCGTTATCACTGCCACTAGTCTTTTTTCATGCTTTGCTGGCTCTTCCATTCATAAAGATGTAGCTAGTTTTAGTGTGAAGTTTTTACAAACATTTTCACAAAAAAAAATTAATTCTTTGTTTTATCATATTTACCCGCTGCATGAGAATTTTTATACATATTTGTTGTTCTGTTTTACATGTTTTTGTCTAGTTTTCTGTCTGTTTTATTGGTATTCATAAGTTTGTGCCTCTCCAGTCATAAATATTTACAGTTTTTAGTTGTATGTACTGGAAGCTGTATAATTTTAATGTTCTCTTACTGTTAAAAATTGTTTTGTTAAAGATAGTGAATTAATTTCCATATTAAAATTATGTAAAAATTTAGCAGCACGTCCCCTCAAAGCATTTACATTCTGATTTGCTTAAAAGTTCAGAATTTAAGGCAAGTTTCATTAGATGTAAAGAGGTAGTTATATGGGGTTCAGTACATATTTTGCAATAAAATGTATATTTGTCAGGTCATACTCGAATTTGTTTACTCCGTAAAGTTCATAACATCGTAAGGTCCGGAAAGCTTTCACTGATAACATTGCATAAGTACTGATGTTTCAATGAAGAAAGGGAACCATTTCTTGCTTGCTCCATTAAGGACTTTTCAAGACAAAATGTTGACAGTGATCGGACCGACGTGTAACGGTGTTCCCGTGTATCCTGCTCTAAACTATTTCATTCCCATAAGCAGGCTGTCTGTCATCCTTTTGCTGGACTTAATTTATTAATTTTTTTCTGATGAGATCTCTCCCCACCTTCACAAACGTGTACTTTTCCCTTTGACTTCTTTCATAGCTGCAGTGACAGCTTCTTTACCTAAATCAAACCTGCAGTACAGATTCCTCACTGAAGTAATTCAGTGCCTGTTGATCGCTAGACCGGCAAGGACGATAATATGAAAGCAGATGCATCTAACATCATCGTAATGCTTGTTAGTTGGCGCAGATCGTTTCCAAACCGGATTTCTTGTTTGGTCGCGGTGTACGGAACAAGTTTTGACCTCTTTTGTATTATCATTATTTCTGCAATCATTGCATCGTTGTTGTCATGATTGTCATAAACCTCATTTCTTTATGGTTTGCAAACAGTTCACATGCTTTCGAACTTTTTAATTTCTTGTTTCCGTCGAATTTCGAGACTTCATTAAACTTTTACTGAGCTGTAACGCTTGAAGTTAAACTATTAATTTTGGTGCAACAAAAGTTTTGGGAGAATCTGATTTTGTATTTCAATATACTGTATATGTACATATGTATGCTTCATTGTTTCCTCAATTTTTTTGTCTACTTCACCTGAAATTCATTTTATTTCCTGGAAAAGAAAGAAGTGCATTGAAATTACGCACTTGAACTGGCTGAATGACTGGAAGTAATCCTGCGTAGTATAAACATTGGATCTCGCAATATTATCTGTGCGGAACACGAAACTAGTTACATCTCCCCAGCAGTATTCATCAGTCGCATGTTACGCTGATAACTTTAAATTGTGTGAAATAATACAGATGCAGGTCGTTGTAACTGGTAATATACAGTGTGAATCGGACTAGGATATTTCTATATTACATTCATGTGGATGTTAGACAAATATGCGTGGAGGTCTGGTACGATTCATTAAGAGAACGACCACGGAACTTAGAAAAAATTAGTGACCTGACTAGAAATCCTTGTATCAGCTTCCTGAGATTTTGATGCAATATGTTTTTTTCTATATAAGTCATGTTTCGGATAACATTTGTTGTATTCAAATAAAAGCTATGGAAATGAGGTACAAATATCCCGTAGCCAGGAGGTATACGTCATGTCAGAAACACAAGCTATATATTAGAAATGCGTAGTGTGCAGTGGTTTCCATACACAAACATATGCAACGAATGATAAATGTCGCATACATATATATAATATATTGTATAACATGTGTGCATTGTATGTGTGTGTGTCATAATTTCGCTTTCTGGAATAGAATGTGTACACTTTTATGCTGGAATATATACTATCTAGCTCACTCGTTGTGACTTTGTTACGAGAAATATGACATTTGTCAACGCCGGATTTCAATTTCCACTGAAAGATAAAGACGTCTTGATATGTGACATCAATAATTAATAACTGATGGGTAGCATGTGGTCGTGTGAAAATCCAGAATATAAGCACTGAGTATGATCCCCGAAATTCAACGAAACCTTATACAAATTCTCTTCGCAAGTATCATAATGCTGCAAAGTTCAGGAATTCAATTCACATCGGCGGTTTAATTTAAAGCGAAGAATTTTGTACTGTCTATTTCCGTTTGTACTATTGATTATGAGGGATACAAGGAGTACATTTCCCTTTCATCTAGATTAATATTTGATATCGCAGCCATTGAAGTGTTTATATGACATCGACTAAAAAAGATTATATTATTCGTTAGTCTTAAATCTTGTCTATCTCTGGAAAAATTTTTTGAAGTTTTCGTAGTACTTGCGAAGTTACAACCTTTTTTGTTATTGAGATATTTTATGTCATTTACTCCTACGGAGAATGATTTTTCTCCACAAATTAAAGAATTGTTTTTAAATTGCCTGAAATTGTTTTATTGTCTTCAAGCTTTGCGAGGATCCATGTCACTTGGAAATGTTCTCAGAACCAAAATTTGCTTCGGAGTGTTGAAATTTGGAATTATCATTTGCTTCTTTTTTTTAGAAGTCACTTGTGATATGTAGAATGTGGGGTAGGATTACTTCAGTTTTTGGATGTTCTTTTGGGAGAGGAGTTTCAAAAATGAAAACCGGTATCATATTTCAGGCTGATGGTGCGTTAATCCATGATTCAAGTAAAATAGTAGATCTGCGTATATTTACTGATAAGCGGCAGTTAGTGACTGTGCTGCTACCATTCTGTGAAGCAAAAGCTACTACTACTACCACTACCACTACTACTACTTATACTACTGCTACTACCACTGCTACTGCCACTGCTACTACTGCTACTGCTGCTGCTTCCGTCTCTCTCACTCCTTCTTCGTATTTGACAACTGCTCATCTTCGCTACTTCGTCTCTTCCCTTTTTTGCTATACTTTAATTTAAATTTCATCATTTCTGCTAACAGTATGATCAATCTAGCAGATTGCTTGTAGAGAAATTGTATTAATATGTTGTATGATCTCGGCTTACTATCAAAAATAATTAATCAGAAGAGAAGGTTCCCCAGTTACTTGTTGTGAAGGATATAAATCTTCTTTTCAAAAACTCTTACATTTCAGTAAAAAATCAGTAAAAAATTCAAAAAAAAAGTTGAAAAATAAAAAGGCACTTTTATCAATGTTTTTTGTCCCAGAACTATATCATCTGCTTCTCCATGTTTTTGATATTCTCTTAAATACTACAAGGCTTTATAGGTCTTGGGACTCAGGATGAGAACTGCATAGAATGAGTAAAATTGAACGGAACATGGAAAATTCTTAAAAAGTTGTTAGTTTAAGTCACTTCTCTAGGATTAGCTTTTTTTGTAATAATTCTGTAATGAAGAAACTACAATATGTTTCGTGAATTTTAATTTGAAAAAATATCTACTTGGAGCAACATCTTCTTATAGTAGTGGCATAAAAAATAAAAATTAATAACCGATATGCAGACTAGATCTTACGATGATATATCGCGAATTGTTTTGTTTAACGCTCTGTTTTGTTGAGCTGCTGATCTTATTCAAGACAAAAATATTCTGTCAACAAATGGATTACAGGGGATGATTCTTACAATTTTTTGAGAAACATTATAGTTGCGACGTCATTTGTTTGAGGCTTCTTGCTCGAATTACAAATAGTCTGCCGATGTCTTGCAAAAATTGCAAGCATTTTTCATTGTTAATTTTCCAATTATATTTGCACTGGAAACGGAAACAGAGTGTCGGGACGTGGCTAAATAAATCTCCGCATTTTAATGGACACATTTTGTTCTCTCATTTTGACTTGTCGCTTTCTACAACTGCATAGTTTTTTGTCATGAGAAGTGGCGACTATGTTTTTATTCCTTTAATTTTTGTTGCTCTGTCACTTCTGTAACTTTTATTTTTCTCCCTTTACCCTGTAGTGATTCGATTGCTAACTGAAAATTTTCAGATTTTGGTTTGTGAATTTGCCCTCCAATTACTCTAGTACATTTTCAGTGGTGTTTTTGTGGCATTAAACAGAGAGAAAAATAAAGAAAGCTTCAGATGATTAATGGCATTTCTTTATTCGTTGTTTTTAAAAGAAACTGGGTTTATCTTGCTTTAAATCTCGCTTTCAATGTTTTCAGGATTTGGGATTGACCTGGTGGAAAACCTCTTTTATGGAACTGGACGAACTTAAAGCGGAAGTATCGCGATTGGCGAATGCTCTTGAGGAAGCTTCTTCTGATAAAATCAAAGTTTGTTTTTTGTATGCTTTGCAGAAAAGTCAAACTTGTAATTGCTGCTTGTATTCAGTTATTTTTCAGTGAATTTAAGTCAATAAATTTTGCTTTTTGGTACATTAAATTCTGAATTCTTTTATTTCAGGCAGCCCAGTACGGGTTACAGGTTTTAGATGAAAAGCAACAGCTTGAAGTTAAGCTTACTCAGTTGCAAACGCAGTTTGATACCGCAAAAGCAGAAGCCGAAGCTACAAAAAAGGTGGCTTTCGCAATCCTTTTGTTTGTTTTATTCTTTCTTTCGTATGTGCGCTGGTAGATCTATTTTAGGATGATGCAATGGTTACTTCTTTTAGTATCCAATTAAGCAACATTTATTGTGTCACATGGATTTTTCGAATCATTTTTGAATTTGTCACATAGTATTTCATATCCGAGTATTCATTTATTTATAGGTTTTATTTGCAATTAATTGTTTACAGGCATCAATTGTCACTATCATCAAAATTGAATAATGAGATTCATTTGCAAAATGGGTTCAAGTTCTACATTTAAATTACTTTTTTCACATGAAAATATTTAGGCGTTGGCACAGTTTCAATCACAACAAAAATCAGTTGCAAAATCCGACATTGACCATGAAGAAAGTTTGTTGGAAGAAACGATGAATCGAGAGCAGGAATATTTGGCTAAAATTGCAGCCCTAGAAGCAGATTTGAAAAATTGTCAACATGTGAATTTTTTCTTAATGGATTTTACTTTGTTTGTTAATTGTCGTTGACCTTTGTTCTTTGAGAGATTCTGAACCTTGTGACTGAGCGTACGGTGAAGTACAATAAAATCGTATTGGTTTATAGCATGGTTGCAAGAGTTTCTTTATAAAGCTTAAGATAAATTGTTTCGGTACTGAGATGGTATATTTTCAGGAATTGGATAGGTACCGTACTGACCTGGATAGGTTGCAGACTTTACATATAAATGCTTCAGAAGCAGCATCTGATCTTGATATGCAAAAGCGACAGCTCAAGGAAGATTTAAAAGAGTTAAAAAATCGTGAACAAAGGCTGCTAAATGATTATTCTGAACTGGAAGAAGAAAATATCAGCCTTCAGAAACAGGTTTCTGTATTGGTCATTTCATCATTTGTTGATCTTTGGTAGTACAAGTTTTCAGTTTTGACGGGATTTTTTAGTTGTCAAACCTACGCAGTGCACAAATAGAATTTGAATCCATGAAAATGGAAGTGAAACGTTTAATGGATGAAAACGATCAACTGCAGGCAGACAAGGACGAAGCCAACAAGTTGACTATTGTGGCCCAAAAACATGTACGACCGATTTTATTTTTCATTCACCTGAATCATCAGATCATTTTTTAATGCATCATTGGATTATTATGTGTTTTCGAACAAAATTAATAGTAGTATATCATCAAAATTTTCTGATTCACTTATTCAGTGCAAGTATTTGATTATCAAATCTCATTTGCCAACTCATGGTATTATCCTCTTCGCTGGAAGTTTCTGAAAAAATTGATCATCGCAATTATTTATATAATTTGTGGCGTTTTCAGTCAAATTTACTTTAATTGGATTAAGTTGGATATATTAAATTTGCATTCTTGTTGTCACGTTTATGATGTGATTATAAAACTCAAGTTTGAGTTTCCCATCTGACACAATGTAGTTATAGCAGTATTTTAGTTAGGTGAGTTATGATTCTACATATTTCAGCTTGAAGATGCATTATTAAACGTACAGCAAGAACGTGATCAAAAACTAGCCTATAAAAAGGAGCTGGAGTTAATGCGAAATGCGGAGCATTTGCAGCAGTTGAATACAATGCTCTTTGGGTTGCAGAACGATGATGAGGATGACTCGCAAGCACTTAAAGAGGTGCATTATCTTTTTCGAATTCTTTTGATTGAAATTTATTATTATTCATCGTTATGCAGTGGAGGTGCGCAAAAGAGCTGTGTTTTTGGTACTTAAGATTTAAGTTTGAAGAATCGGCATATTTATATCTTGCAGCTGGAATCATCTTTTATTGCGGATGCTAATGAATTTGGTAAAAATAGGCCACCGAAAGGTGCTGATCTGTTCTCGGAAATACATGGTGACATGCCGGAACGACTGGCTGAGCTAGAAACAAAGAATGATCAGCTTTCCTTGAAGTTAAAAGAAACGGAGAAAGATGTCAATTATGTCATCCCTGTTTTGAAGAGACTTGAAGTAATGAGTACGCCAGGTCAGTGGCTATTTTTCGCTTTATTTTTGAGAACATTAAAAACTTGCCAGAATTATATCGATGAAAATACTAATTAATCTGTTGTTTTGATTACAAGTAAACAAATATCTTGTACTGAAGTCTTCTTTTCCAGACTTAGATCATGCACAACTGAAACAGCTGTGTGATGATGCTTTAAAAAAGATTGAACAACTGATTGAAAGTGCATCCAAAGCAGTCACTGGAGGTAAACAGTACGACCTTATCAAAGCAGATTTGCACACTGCAATTATGGTAGCAGGAGAAAATCAAGCAAAACTAGCTTCTGCGCAGGTGTTCTTTTTGTTATTTGTCACGAAAGGCGCAGTATTCATTTCTAATTTAAAATTTTCATATAATTTCAGGATTTAATGATTGCTGTTGCTGATTTTCTATATCGTTTATACCATCAGTTGGTTTCCACACATGGACTGGAAGCCGATAAGAGTGCGGCCGAAATAATGAAAAAACTTAAGCAATATGCAAATGAAAATGCAGAAAGTGAAGAATACATACAAGATTAGTTCGAATTTCACCTTTTTTCTTGAAAATTTTTTAGATGAGAAATTCGAACCGGTATGATGCTGAATGTTTAGGGGGATGACTAGTCAGTTGCTATATTTTTGCATTTTAGACGAAGGTGTTGAAAGTGGAACAGAAACAGAAGGTGGTCGTTCGCCGCGTCTAATGTTAAACTTGCAGCGCCAATTTATATCACCATCTTTTGCAAAATTTCTAAATCAAGAGCTAGTTTGTGACCGATTGGATGACATATTAACAGAAAGCGATTTTAGAGAAAGAATTGTTCCTGGTAAGGATTTCCTAGGTCATTTCAAGGGCTTTAATGGAGAGTATCGTTTTTTGCCAGATTTTTACATATTTAATAAAGCAAAGCTCAGAAATTTTCGACATTTCAGGTGAAAGTAATGTATTTCGAGTATCAGACTGCCTTACGGAACTTTCAAAAATTGTCCGACGTACAGTGGAGAATGCTCTGAACACACGAGTGGAAAATCAGGATCATCAGGAACTGACTTTGCAAAACATGAAGCTGCGCTCTCTGTTGGCCACTAAAAGGTTTATTTTAAATTATCACTGTTTTGAAATTAAGTGAGAAGGTGCATGTAAAATACTTGATGAAATAAAGGAAAAATGTAATGTTTCAGGGATCAAATCGCCACGCTACGTACGGTACTGAAATCAAACAAGCTTACTGCTGAATCAGCTTTAGCTTCACTAAAAGAAAAATATGAAAGTGAGAAAGCAATGACCCATGAGCTTTTGGAGAGGTTGAGACGCGAATTAAAAGCGTTCAAAGAAGATGCGGCAACATTTGCATCTCATCGGGCAATGTTTACTGCACGTTGTGAAGAGCTTCAAGCACAGGTGTCACATCCATCCTTTAACATTGATTCTTATTATGAGAGTTCTTTTACGTTATGGTTTTGTACGTCTGCTTGTTTTGAATTTAAATTCTGCGAAGACTTTTTTATAGGTTGATGAAATGGCCGCTAATCAAAAAGCAGCGGAAGATGAAAAACGCACACTGAATTCTCTGCTGCGTATGGCTATTCAACAGAAATTGGCCCTTACACAAAGGTGATTTTTTATATTTCCTTATTTAAAATAAACTTTTCACCATGATTTAAGAAGTCTAAAATTTCATAGGCTGGAAGACTTGGAAGTTGATCGTGAAAGACAAGCATTTAAACGTGGCAACAAAACATCAGGTCGTGTTGTAAATTCGGATGGTTCCGGACAGTTGCATCGAGTTCGTTATCCGGGACAGAATATTCAACAGCAGCAGAGGAATCTAAAGAGAGATTATTAGAAAAGATTTATTCAATGCATTCACCGTAGAAGTTTCGCTACAAATATCTCGGTTGGTTGTTAGTGCAGAAATGATATTTCCGCAATGGAATGTACTGTTTACGTCTGTTTGACATATATTGGTTTAATCATATATACGGCTATGAGCATGATAAGTAATAAGATAGCGTCAACCGTTCATCGATTAGTTTTTTACTGCGGTAAGTTGTGTACTTATTAGTCATTTATCAGCAGAAGAGTTTTTCCATAAGGATTTTATTATTAATTTGAGTTTTATTTTGACATTTTCGAATGCTTTCCTTTTTATTGTAGGCTCTTTTGCAGGCTATTCGAACAGCCGATTAGCACAAGCTGATTAGATGCATAAAAATTATCCATTCATGGGATGTAGCACATTTTTCAATACGAAGCATCTTAGGTTGATGCGACGTGCACCTGTCCCCGAAAAGGTTCCCTTTGAGTTCAGTCCCTCCTTTAGCGTACACTCTGATTAGGTCATTGTTACTCGAATTGCCTGGACATTGCCAGCTGAGATCCATCTCAGTGTGCTTGAAAGTTCTGGGACACATCTAGCTGTTACCCTACACTGCACACTTCTTTGTACTGTCACGAGGGCACTTAATATGTGAGAATCTTGCTTCATTTCAAAAAACTCGAAAATTAGAAAATTTAAGACGATTTGGACTATGTTTTGGGATTTTATACTATGACCGACTACTATCTTTTCGCGTTATAAATTATGGAAGTTCATTGCGTCAGCTGTGTCGTGTGTAGCTTTTCCTGCTTATTTAATGTATGGAGTGATTTGTTTTACGGAGTAATTTGTTCTTGTCTGTTCAGTTTGTTCCAACTTTTCATCGTAGTTCAAATTCTGTTTTATATTGCAGTTTACGTTTTACTTTAATGTGCCTTTTTTCCAGTTCACTCTTTAACTCGTAAATAACTTACTGGAATACACCACTGGTATTTGTACGATGAATTCAAATCTATACTTCATTTCCTAATTTAATTAAACTACAGGATTCCATTACAATGTGGTTCATTACTCTGAGTTTCTGGACATTAATATATGCATAAATAATTTTTTGTTGTTGGATGGAAGAAAAAAGTCAATTAGATCTCGATTTTTCAAAGAGGTTATTCCTATAGCTCCTCTTGCAATGAAGGGTGTTTAAAGTTTCATAGATCTGAAAAATTCAGCAGTTTAATGGACAGTATGAGTCTCTTTTTTACTTCCTCTTTTTTAGTGAGCATGCATTAACTGTCATGTTTTCGGGAGGTTGCGGTTCAGCGAATACTAATCGATATGTCGTACATTCACATATCGTTTTTACAGGTAAATAAAGTTATATTCAAAGTGTTTTTTGCATAATCGCACAGTGTAAATGCTTCTTCAGTAAAGGGACTCTTGCAAATTTATGCAAACTCTTTTGCAATATGTAAAAATTTCTCAGAAACTGTAAAGTAAAGGGACAATATATGACGGAAGCAATGTAAAAGTTTCGGAAGATTTTATACCATTTTATGTTGATGTTTTTCTGCAATCTTCTTCAACTGAACACCAGATTTGGTCAATCTAAAATATTGCTAGGTCACATTCTGGACAAAACTTCGAAAACCCTGTGATAAAATGGTAAATTTTTGGGAGATAAGTTCACGAATGACGAACCTTGCATTCACATGTTGTACACTGATCCGGCTTCCAGACGTCGCCATTTCTTTTTATTCCGTCGCTGGCGTTACACGTATATTTTCCATATATTTTATGTGCTCTTCGCTTCCTGAAGGTTCCACAACGCTTAAAGCGTTCCATTACTGAATTCTATTCCTTTCCTGAGAAGGATTAGTCTAAAAATTTTTTAGCATAGCTTACCTGTTTTGGATTATACTTTCCTCTGCGCTGGATGAAAAAGCGCAACCCTTCTCGCAGCATGATTGCCAAACATTTAAATTAATTTGGGGTATCAACTCACATTCTTCATAAAATTTAATAGACCGATCTCCTCTGTACTCGAATACATCCCTCTAAAAAGATCTGTTCAAAAACCCTAATTTATCAAGAAATCCTCCGTAGCTTGTACAAAAGAACGTTTTTCAAAGTTTTTTGGAAAAACTTGCCAAGGAATACCTGAATGCGATCAATGTGATCACCACTGTTACACAAGACAGCCGCTAGTGTCGTTTTCCGAATTTGCTGAAGCTGTAAAGGCGTGAAAACACCTTCGTTTTCATACCTGCAATTACCATACAATTTCCCAAATCGTTTGAATGTTCAAAGAAACCACTCTTGGTGTCAAGTCCTTTAAAAACAAACCATTTTTAAAAGGAAACAAACCAAAAACGATCTCCGGTACGTAAGCGCCTGAACTGGTCTCCAAGGATGCATCCAATTGTTGGCCCAACTAAAGCTCCAGCTAACCGTCGTTCCAAAATTAAGCCCACCCATAAGTCAATATTACCTCAAAATGATGGAGGTACCAACGAATCGGAAAATATACGGAGGTTATAAAATTAAAAGTTGTGAGTGCTAACTCTGAATCTCAAAACGGAAATTAACCAGGGTGCCCGTAGAGTTCTTTGAGTTTAGCTCGTACATTGTTATCCGGCACATCATCTGCTAAATCATCCCATGTCTCTGGAACGCTAAAGTTGCACCAACGCCGGAATGCAACATACCTTAAAATATCTTCTGAATCAACTTTTTTCTTTAAAAGGGGTCGAGCATGATGGATTTCTAAAATGGATTGCAGTAAACTAATTTAATCTTACTAAGTGGTATCATCCCAGCCGGATTTCTGGAGATAAGATAAAAATTAATCCGCATTTTTGAAAACATGTAGATTTTGGAAATTAATCTTTTGCGAATGTAGTAAAATTTTTCCGCCTTCATCCCGCAGCTCACGTCCAGCAAAACTATTAGCCATTGGACAAACCCGGGCAACCCGTGATCACGGCCGCGTTGGATGTTGATTGTTGCCAGATCGTACATGGACTAAAATATGAAAGATATGTTGATGTCGACGTCGGATAGACTTTCACAATTTATATTAAATTTGCACAGTATGAGAGCAAGAACATCAATGAGCAGCCGTCTGATTCCATTACTTAGCTGAAACAGAACCGTATTTATATCAAACAGTGACATTTCATAAATTACTGATCTACAACATACTTCTTCGACACGGCTGAATAATTTATGCGTCAATTCCTTGTTTACTAGTTGTTGTTCCTTCGGAGCCTTCATGGGCATTGCGAATAATCCCCGCAATAAAGGATCAATTCCTCCTTCTGATAATAATCGTTCAGGAGCGAAGAAAGCCTCATGTAGCGGTATATGACCTGAAACGAATGTTTCAACTAGGGATATGTAAAATGTGGAATAAATTTCCCAGAGCTTTTGGAAACATCTCAGAAACAATCATCGAAAATTACGATTAAAGTTTTTTCTACTAACATACCTTCTTTGATCGGTTCAAAATTCTTGTCAAGGCGATATAAAATTGGATTGACAATTGTATGTCCAAATCGCAAGGCAGCAGCCGAGAAGCTATTAGCTAATGTAGGGTTCACTTCCGGATCATATCCTTTATATGGCCCAATAAGTTCTGCATATCCATCCTAAGATAATTGTTTTCAAAAATTTGCTTGACATTTCTTTTGGGATCGAGTATGGTTTATTTAAAACATTAAAATTATACCGATCCAAGCACTTTAGGCAACCAATGTTCGTAGGTAATAACTTGTAACATAGCTCCAATAAGCTTCCTTGTTTCTTGATATATGATTTCACCATCCCAGTGCGGATTTATTTCCAGAAATTTCGTCGCGATACGATTGTGCTCTCGAAGCCATAATGTATGCATGCTGAGCAGTGCCAGCTATAATTATAAAACATACAACGTATTTAGATAAAATGAAACTAAAATTAGACTCAAAGTCAAAGGTTTCCTGAACTCAAAGGTTTTTCTTCGGACTTTCTTCATCCTAATTTTTTTTTTCTTCTCAGGTTTCAGGCCTCCAAACGACAAGAAACGAGAAAAGGAAACATTCTGAAAGGAAATGGAACTTGAAAATATGTGAATATTTCTATTAATGAATGCATGTCGAATCTGCTCTACCTACATATAACACTAACCTGTTCATTAGCTCGATAATCACCGGCCAAAAAACAACTGATCGGATTTTCATGGGAACGATTGCGGCGACACTCCATGGACGACTCGCGCTCAAACGGCAAATATGGCTTCTGAGTTTCTGATACAATGTCGAATCTCAGCAGTCCATGATCACCGAATAAATCACGTAAATTCAGTGCATCTACTTCTGCACTTCCATAGATACCAGACCCATCGATAAAGGCAGTTAACTTGAAAAACGAATTTGAAACATTGCTTAATTTACTGAATTTTTAAAAAGAAACCAGTCGCTACGGAAAAGTTCTAAGAATTTTCCATTTGGAACACTTTATGTAATCGGAAAAATAACAGACATTTTTTACATGAATAGTTTCCTATATTTTTAGTCATACTTTTTTCATATCGGATTGTAAGCAATGGCGAACTCACGATGTTCATTTGTTCACGATAAGTAAGCTGTCGATAAATCGGACCAGTTTGGCCGGAACCACAAGTTGCACTAGATCGCTCCACCTCAATACATGAAATTTCGGACCTTTTCCTAAACTTGAAAAATAAAATTGGAGATAAATGTTTAACCAAGCAAAACGTTTTTTATCAGATTTGTTTCATAAATCTTCATTTTTACACTATTATTCTAAATAAACTACAGTTCTTAAAGTATAAGTTAATTCCCAGGTTCCTTAATTTACTTGGAAAAACCTCACTCGCTCTGCATACGAGGGTCTTCAGCAGGCATCGGGACATTGTAACATGGATCCAAGTTTTCGCAAGTTTTATTGCATATTGCTCCCTTCATGTAAGTTTGGCGTGCCAGGCCAGGCGCTGTTTGCTCGATATCATGTGCTGTAATATGAAAAAATGTGCTGGATATTTAAATTTTGAAATAACTGACTAGTAGGACCTAGTTAAGTGATTTGTTATAAGTACCGAGAAATTGTCCCCACTGTTTCATCATGGCCGTATAACCAAAGTGCGGGGTTATTTCTTCCGCTGAGATGATCTTCATGGAAACAAGTCGTGGGTTTGGTTTTTTAAATCCAAAATAAAGTTTTTCAGGATTCCATCCAACTGGAGTATTGAAACCATTCTCATAGATAGGTGGTAAATTTCGACGAAATGGTGTTTGTGCAACTCCCCAAAACTGATGCTCCATGTTATTGCATTGTCCATCGTATGTCCTTTAACACACAGAGAAAATATGTTTTCGCTTAAAAGACTATACAGTTGAAGAGATCATAAAAATGCCTCTCAATAAGATCAAAAATTTTAATTTTTTAATCAAACCTGTATTTGGCGTAAAGACACATATCAGTACACGGATTTCGAAATGGTCCAGTTACGCATCCGGAAAGTTCCATAATTGTTTGGATATTCGATACAGCCAGAATCGATTCGAATGAAAAATTTGTTGGTAGTTGATTAACTGGGAATTTTAAACCTAAAAAATTGGTGTCTTTGAATGGTCAAATTTTTGATGGACTAAGAAAGTGTAAAACAAATTATATCTTAAAACTTAAGGCTGTTAACGTACCATCACGAACATATTGTTGAACAAGCAGTAAGCTTTGCTCGTAGATTTCTCGTGCTTTGGTGAGCGCAGCATTTTGTGGCACGTTGAATTTAAACATTTTCATGAATTCCCATGGCGACATTTCGCCATTGTTAATTGATGACTTTGACTGGTTTATTGCTCTAGAACTGAGATTTTTCCAACAGCACAGTCAGAGGAATTATATTTACTCAATTTTCAGATTGAAATTAGTAAAACTGATTAAAATATTTAGAACAAGAACTGAGTTAAAATTCGGTCAAAAATTTTTTATTGAAAGAATTTGATTGAAATTTAACCTGTCAACGTTTTCTTTAGCTTGTTTGACAATATTTTGGAGAACTTCACTGGTTAAGGATTCATCTAGAACTTGTTTATTTGGCAGGTAAACTTTAAGGGTTGCATTAGCAGTCGTCATTCCCAGAACATTGCGTGCAATACATTGATAAACACCTTCATCTTCTCGAGTGGCATGAATTATCGTCAGCTCACTATCTCGTTGTGTTAACTTAAATTAGCTTTTATCATATCAGTCAAAATCACCATTTCTTTCTGCGATTATTGCAAGAATCCTGAATTTTTTAAGAAAATAATAGATATAAAACAACTTGCAACTTGTAATTTGGAAAAAGAAATTAGAAATTGAATACCTCAATATGTAGATCGTCGTGTGCTATTTCCACACCATTAAAACACCATTTTATGGATGGGGGTGGCTGTCCGGCAACTCGACAGACTAAAGTAACTTGCTCGCCTGGACTAACTGTTTTCGATTCCGGACTATCCACAATATGTGGAGCTGAGTTGTTCAGAATTTGCAGCTCGAAAGAGTGTTGGACTTGACCGTTTCGGTTGGTTGCTACACAAATGTATCTGAACCACTTAAATAACAATTTGCATTAGCAATTTCAAAGTAAAGATGTCTTAAGAAAAACGAGCACTGAGTAAAATTAATAGCACAATAAAAGAATCATAGTTATATTGGCCAATTTAACTTGATAAAAATCGTTTGTGAGCCTAACAATTATTTCCAACAAATTAATGGACAAATTAAGGAAACTTCTGGTCCAAAAATTTCTGACCACTCTGCTCCCTCTATTTCCCCCTTGCTTTTCCTTTCACTTCTGTCTATTCTCCTCTGATGTAAAAATTCGTGCAAAAGATTCTTCATCTTGACTATGACTATGTCGTGCTTTATAATAATGATATTCTATTGCATCATTCCTCAAATTGTGGATTTCGTTGTAAAATTTCGATTAAACATTCACGAAGTACATTCTCTGCAAATTTAGCGCACATGACATATTGCAGTTTAATATTTTTTTTCGAATTCCAAAGATTTGCTTAATATTTCAAACTAGTGGAGGACATTCAAGATTTCTGCAAAGGGATGCAAAACAAAAGGTGTAATATTAGTATCAGCAATTTTATACAGATCCTGTTAATAATTAGCATGGGAAACTTACTTCCCAACATCGCTTTTCTGGAATGGATAGATGATTAGTACAGAACTATCCAAATTCAATGAATGTTTGTGAGTTGGATGGATTTGTTCTCCTTTGAAATGCCAAGTTGTTACTGGTTGCGGTTTAGCTTAAAAATTCTCATATTAAAAAAAATTAACATGAAAATAAACTGAAATTTAGTAATTCACTCTTAAATGCTGAGATCAAATCTCATTGTGACAAAAAGCCGCGGAACTTGCTGATAAAAGTCTCAGCCCAGGAATAAATCCATGGAATGGTCCTTCCTGCAATAATCAAAATGGCAGATTAATTTCTAAGCATTTTAGAGAGCACTGTTTTTATGGTGACATAAACAAGACACTAATGTTACTAACTACAACCTTAGAACTTGAAGATATAAACTGACCCACTTATGCAATCGATTGATCAGTAGAGCTCTTAATGTAATTTTTAGTATCAAAAACCTTAACAATTCTTATATGTTAATGTTATTATCGCTTTTCCATTATTCAAATACTCAACTATCATTACCATGAAAAGACAAAGTCAACATCAAAGTTATATTTCCGCCTCAAATGTCTCAAACACGACAATGTCCATTGGTTCAGGGATCCGCAATATGACTGATTCCAAGAAGGGCCTATATTGATAAGTCAGGATCTATGAGATACGGTACCGGAATGTTCAACAAAACAAACTCGCCATGCATTTTTCTACGGAAACCTGCTTTGCTTTTAACTTATAAAAATTTATCTTCAAGTAGAAACTGCACTTTTCATACCTGTTGCTTCACAAGTAAGTCGAACAGCTGAACCTTCACGAAAGCTACTATTAGATGGAGCAGACAGAAAATGCGGCACATGTTCGAGACGTTGTTGTTCATGATAGTTACTGTAATACATTTATATAATATATTTAAAGTCTAGGAAATCGGAGTTTAAAAATATAACCTTTCTGATGCTGTAGAACCAGCAAATACGAGTAGGAAAATCAGCAACATCATGGAAGTAGCACTTCGAGTTCTGGAATGGATCAGATTTTATTCTTGAGAAATAAATTTGTTTCCATAGTTAAACAATACACATTAATTCATGGAACAAAATCTTTGAATTGCTAAGCAACGGACGAAAAATTGCAGAAAATTCAGACCCAAGAAGTACCACTTATTTTTCATTTTTCAAACTCAGATAGTTGATTCTCGGAATTAACAACTAGAAAAATTTTTCAAAATCATTAAAACTATAATTTTGAACACATTGTGGCAGTGTATCCAAACGTAAGGAGTGTAAAATAGTTCTGATAATTAATTATTGGGGAATTTTTTTACAGCACCCACAAAGTTGGTAAGCAATTATTTGGGAGGAAAATTGACATATTATGTTGGGGATCCATTTTGAAATGTTTCTGGAAAGAAATTTGGAACTAACGAAGTTTTGCACAACATTTTCTTCTATAAAATACATTGCTTTTGCAAGTTGCGTTCAAATTCTAAACGTTTAATTTGAGATTTTTCAAACGTATCCGACTGGGAATCCTAATTTTAAACCAAACTGCTTTACTTTTAAACTCCAAAGTTTTGTATTTAATTGCATTTTTACAAAATGCGTCTAATATATGTTAATCGTTTATTTTAAAATTAACTAAGAATTACAATTTTAAACAATTTTGAAGTTTAAAATGCATATTTTGGGGAGAAAACCAGAGAAGCATTGCCTTTTAAACAAATTTCAATTCGATGCAGTGCCAAAGTTAACAATATATAAATAAAAACAAGAAATGGATAGAGTTAATGAGGATGAATTGATGAAAAGAACCAGATGGTCCCTAAATTATTACAAAGGCCTCATTTTGCTTACTGGTCCGCTGCCGAGAACAGCAACACAGAGAATATCGAATGAAATGTAAGGTACAGGGAGGATATGAAGGATATGGTGCCTTTGCTGATTAGCTCGTAAATAAGCACCAGTCCTAAATATTTCTGATTATCTTAATGTCCTTTAATGGGAAGTATCGACTTTCCAATATCCGCAAATTACAAAAGCTTTACATATTAATATAGCCAGCATTATGATTATATCCATAACTGGATTACATATAGTTGTGAATTACATTCATGGGTCTAATTCATAACTATATCCAATCAATAACTGTTCAAAAAAAAAAAGATTAATGTAACAAGATGAGTGAACACGTTCCTCCAATATCTCAGGAACTTCAGCAAAGTCTAGAATTATTTCCAGCACACGAAATTTTTCTGAAATGCGGACAAAAACTGACTTTAACAACCATACCTGACATTTCACTTGTTGGGAGAACATCTTATATCCGGTTCATAATCCCAAACATAATTAAACAGTTCAAGTTCCGGAAATTTTCCAACTAGTAGATTCACTTGGAAACATAATGCTTTATGAGATGATTCGAAAGCTTTATATCAGTTTATTCAGTTATTTTTTATAATGATAAACTTCGGAAAAAAGTGAAAAATAAGTTTACAAAAGCGTATAAACAAATAGCGAAATTAATGGGGGAAAATTAAAATCTGTGCACTCAGTTAGGTGGTTATAAGTATCACATTTACAGATTATGGTAAATTCATACAAACTGCGCTAATGTTTAGGACAGGCTCATTGCCCATCCATCAACATTACATTATTAACTTAACCTATGCTTCTATAATATACTTTATTTCTAGTCAACAATTTATATAGATACATATATTTAACATAATAATATCATTCTTTATTCAAGTGAATCACTGAAACTCCCACTGCTTATAAACAAGTTAACTAAGTTATTGATAGCTCATAAGTTATATTTTACATTTATCAACTTGCCGTTTAGTCATATACATACTTTAAAGCAACATTAAAAAATTCTGAATGCTTCCAAAAGATGTCTGAAACTCCAAGCTAACGAGAGTATTGATAGAAGTTATTGAATTGTATAAGCGGAACCAAAAGATTAATTGTTATAATGGCAATCCAAATCATTTCAGGGTGTTGAGCAGTTGTTGATTTTCAGATTTCAGATTACTGACACACTTTTTAGAGTTCTCTTACGTAGTTCAGGTTGGCTGGTTCAGTTATGAGCTTACTGTAATTCCTATAGACTAAGGAAATTTCTACCAGATATAAAAAAACCAGCCATACTGCATCATTCAAATAGTAAATCAAACAATATATAATGATAATTATGTATTCAAAGATATGTTTTATCCGTTAAGTTTAAAAATGTTTGATATAAAATTAGCAACTTTTTAGTTATTGAATTAGCTTCTAGATTCTGTAATGGCCGGCATAATTTCAGATTGTAGTTTGCAGTTTTTAAATATAAAATATGAGCAATGGCCAAAGTAAGAGAAATTTTACATATTTAAAGTATTTGGAGGAAAGAAATTATAAAGTCGACATTATTGAGTTGAAAATGCCAAAGTCATTACTACCAAGTGCTATGAATCTTTCACATCAACGTCGTCGATCATCTTCTCTGTCATGATTAATCAATCATTGAAGAATTCCAAATGGTTTATTTGAAATCAGCAATTCCGTAAGTATGAAGGAAGAAACAAAGATGAAACAAAGAGAAAAAGAAAGGAAAAGTTGTGGTTTATTTAGCAGAGCGAAGATCTTTCATTTTCCACTAACGATCGCTTTTTCGCTCCTCTTATTTTCAAGGTCTTTTAAAGTGAAAATTATTGACAAAAACTTACGTACGAATGTTTCTTAATTGATTGCTTCGTGTTTAGAAACGAAATTCAGTTTAATATAGTGATATTAGTGGGATCAATCGTAAAGTTGCGAACAATTTCAAGCGTTCTTCGAAGTTTTTGTAGATATTCGATGAAGGTACAATACAAATTCTTCTAAAAGAATCTGTAAAATAAATCTAATTACTAGGAAATTGAATTGACTGCTTCATTTACTTTACCGAATTTTATCTAGTCCACAACTTTTGGGCTTTTGAGATGCTAATTAAGTGTAATTGTCTTTTAATGTAAGAAAAAGATTTTCAGCTTATTTTAGTTAGATTCCTTTTATTACAGGAATAGGAGCGAAACCGATGAAGTGCAGTGAGTTTGAAATAAATTATCTCAAAAAAGAAAACAATAGCAGAAATCACTCCAGTCCTTGTATATGACCATACATGGAGTCAAACTCGTAAGTATTAAAATCCACATTCTTCACCCATGTCTTAGAAGCAAACTGAATAGTGAAATTAACTCAAACCATCAAGGCCCGAGAATAACAAAGTGAGACTCAAAAGACTTTTGGAGATTCTAGAAATGTTAAAAGTATGAAAATTATTTTAAAACAGAAATTGTGACATCAACAAAGTGAATTATGACCGGAATCCCTCATACCCTCTACGTCTCGAAAGCAAAACTGAAACTACTATAAATAATTATTAAGGGAACTACATGCAAGCAACCTCAACTGAAATACTGATGAAGGCTCCTTGCAGAACGCAACGCATCAGTAGCTCGACAATATTTTGCATACTGCTTAGGACCTGATATAGTTTCAAAGGTAAAGTTGTATCAAGGATTCGAGCTTTGTAATTTCGAAAAAAGTTCGCGACTAAGGATCATGGTTTCACCGTATTTTGGTATGCAGTCTTCAATAGACAAAACTTCATGTCATCTCAAGATCTTTACCGGAGATTTGAATTCACATCCGAAAAACAAGGATCGGAATTTCCGAATTACGTACAGCAATCGACGAGATTAAAAAGTATAAGCAATTAACTATCTACTACTTATTTTACAATTATCACTATGCGCATTATAAATTCTTAAATGATTCCTGTAATTTATTTTTTGACGATTTGAAATACCAAAGAAGCGAAAACCAAACTTTGTTCATACCCAATTTCAGCTACAATTCGTGCACCTTCTACTTACTTTTAAGGATATATTTCAAAAGCTGAAAGCTCCAGAACCAGGCCATTAAATACCTTGACTCTACATACAAGTAGCTTTGTACATAAGCATAACGGCTACTACCGCAAAATAGATATTTAAAATATATTCTTTAAGTCTAGATAAAAGAGAAAAATATTACACTGTAAATGCGCCACTCCTGCGGTCTGAGATTCGATATAAACAGAAACGTTAAAAACAAACACTCATTTTAAACAAGCTATGAAAGAAGACAAATGTCTATGATACAGGAGATTCCATGTGATTACATTCCTGATGAAGTATATAACTAAAAAAGAAAAAACGACCAAGACAATCATCTCCAATAACATAACTTTTTCAAATCCCGTAAACACCGGATAAGACAAATAATGAAAAGGTTATTCCATGATCATCAAAACAAGCACAATTCTAATACAGATTCATTAAATATAAAGGAGTAAGAAACAGAAAACTGGTGACATTAAACAATTGAAAATAATAAAAGACACAAATGCTAGCAGCTATAAATCATAACAGACTCAGATAAACACAGATAATAAACGTATAAACTGTCAAATTCAAACAAAACAGGTAACGTGGAGATTTTCAGACAAATTACAGATAATGGATTTGCATGAACAAGCAAACACATACCATGTATAGAAGTAGAACTAACCCTAAGGTGCCAAATAAGGCTGAGGATGGCCATATAATACTTCACAGAGCAATTGATGGGGACGAGAAGCAGAAAGCATGCCAGTAAACAACAGAACAAAACAAATATTTGGGGGAAATTACGTATAATAAAAATATGGTTTCTAAATGTCTGATTGAAATTTGATAAATTTAACAATTGAGGAAGGAAATTTCACAGTTCTCAAGAACGCTTCCCACATCAGAAGCAAAAAAGTTTTTCAGTAAACCATTTAACCTATTTCCACTTATTAAAGGAATGTGTTGAATGAATGTTGAAGACTTAAAAAACCCGATTCATTAAGTTTCAACATTTGAAAGATTTCGGTCCACAATCATCCGGACATTTCGCTATTTTCGCACGGTCCTTCCTGAAAAGACGGATAATTCTGGTAATGATATGAAACAAAAGCAAATTCACCTTTACTCCGGATCTTTTAAATATATACAATGAACATAATGAATAAGAGAACATAAAAGCTTACCCCTTCCACTTCCCAGATTTTCTTATGTCATCTTTCTTCCTTTTTCGACAATTTCCGTTTTCATTCTCTTCCATATCCGCTTCTTTCAAAACCTTATCATATTCACCTGTTTCCACTTCCGCATTGTAATACTGCTTAAGACGCACATGCCAAGCAATTGAAGCGCAAGCACTTATAGTTCGAAATTGATGGATTATTTTCCGAGGCAGAAAGTAAGCATCATTATCATGCAACTAAAAAGTTGATGAAAATGCCTACAGCTATGCAGCAATGAAAATAAATCATTAAATAATCTATAAATTTTCCTAGAAAAAAATACTCTCAACCACTATAGTTACCTGTTCTTATCGCCACCACTTACTATCTCAAAAATACGAATGTTAGCGAACAGCAAGTTCAACACTTGTGCACTAGAACATCAACTTACCAAAAAACGCGAATAGCGAACTCCTTCTCTTCTTAATTGATTCAATTTTGCCTCTTCAACCCATTGTGCGCACTAAAAGTAAAAAAAGAACAAGAAAGAAATGCTCATAAGAATTAAAGCAAATTAAAAAATAAGATGTTATTACAGACATAAAATTTCAATAAAATTTTAATTGCAAATTCCACAAAAAAATTTATACACAAAAAATTTAGGAAATGTGATTAAACCTGTGACATCGGAGGTTCATAAAGGTCCAACTGTAACTCATCAACAATTCTTTCGAAGTCACTTGCATGGAAACAAACGACATCTTTTACCGCCCTTCTTCCTATTTTATTCCTATAAAAATACAGATTTGTACAATAGCAAAGCATCCTGCACAGTGGATTTCAATTTGACTTTATGAAATTTTATAATATAATGAGATGGTTCTATACAAATGAAAAAAATCTTTACCATTCACTTACTTCTTCTTTTCCGTTGGTCCATAGATTGACTGAAGTACGCCAACTGCAGCTGTTGTACGCCTTTCCAAACCATCACCTACATGATCGGCATGACATGGTGTCCGATCTTCGAAAAAGAATTCACGTGGCTCTCGGCACCTAAAAAAATTAGTATTTTTTGTCAAAATTAGCAACAATAAACGTTTAGTACTACTGGTACTGTTCTAAAAAATAAAGACTCAAAAAGTTTTTAAACCTGTAGGAAGGTACATGCTGCCGAATTGATGAGCTTCGTTTTCGAGTTCTCGATGACAAATCTTCCTTCATCTCATCAGTCCTTATCATCTAAAAGAACGATAAAAAACAGAAAATGCAAATCAATACGGGAATAAAAGATTATTTAAAAAAGTAAATGTTCACAGAACTACATAAAAAATGTAACAATTTAACGGATTTATTCTCATCAAGCACATTCAGTGAACATACCTGTTCACCTGGACGTACCCAAAAAATAGGTCCATCATCACTATCAGAAGGACTTTCGAGATCTGCTCCAGACCATTCACCCCAAGGCATCAGAAGCTTAAGCATTGGGAACATTTCTAACCATTCAATCAATTCCTTAAAAATATATATGATCTAAATTAAAGCAATAAAAAATGTCGGAGAAATAAATAACCCAAACATCAATATAATACACTATAAAGCGAACTTTGAAATAATTGCCGCACTCTTCCTGCCTCGTTCCCACCAGACTCAACGAGTGCAATGGACCATATCTAAAGAAAATTTCAAATCAAACTATACTATAATAAAGTGATTAAAGTGATGTAATAATTTAGTAAAACGATAAACAGCTAATCCATACAGTCTATCCTCACCACAGCTCGTAGTTCTGGTATAGTTTAGAAATACGGCTCGCAGTCAAATTGGTAGTGGTTTGTTTCACCTGTATTTAAGTGCTAAATACATAGCATTTTCTCCAAAAGATTTAAAGGTTCTGGAATATACGCCCAGTAGTGCTTCGACTATACTCAACAGCAGTTTTTCTCGTACCGTGATGTAACGATTGATGGGGTCTTTCCTACAAATTTCTCGCTAAGCATCACGAAGACTACCGGATGGTTCCACTTACATTTCAAAAACAATTATCCAATTTCAAACTGTCATTAACTTACCTAAAGGTTCCATGATGACAAGTTTCCATAACATGACTATAATATTCCGAAACAGTTGTGGTGCTAACACACTGCTTACTGGTGAGTGATCCAATCTTTACTGGCATATGGGGGAATTTCTTTGCAAAATATTCCAAACCATTCTGTAATCAAACCACCATACGAATTCTTTCGATTTAATTTCATTAAAGAAATTCAGAAAGATACTACTGAAAATTTCAAATGTAATTCCTGCCTGAAGGTAATCAGCAGCATTTTCAATAACAGCGATGACAAAAACAGGCGTGTTGTCAACTTCAGCCAAACCAAATGTTACAAACTCCAAGGTAAACTCATCCAGCTCGGAACCACTGAAATGCTCCTTAATTTTCGACCAATCTGCCTTAAGCATCGAAGCACCACCATTTGGATGCGTCACAACATGAATATACTTTCGAAACTAAAATACACCTACAGTTTCAGGGAAGATTATTAAAAAAAAAGTCTAATAATAATAAAATGCCAAGTAATAAAATGTGTTACAAAAGAGTTTTCGGAAAAATGACCTTCTCGGAAATCTTTGGCAGCTGGCCGTAAGTTTTTTTATGCCGTGATACATTTTTATTGCTATGCAATAGAGTTTTCGAACAACCAGTGACATCTGTCACTGTTGCCTGCTTGAATGAACCGTTCGTTGTAGAATCGATAAAACCACTTGTTGATGGAGAAGAATATTCACGTTCACTGAAATAGCTGCAGAAGTTATAAGCTACCTATCTTTTTAAGAAAATATGTAAGTCTCAAACAATACGAGAATAGCTAGTGGTAGTACGTCTACTTGTTATTGTCTCTCACAATTCCTTTCAAATTACGTCAAGTTTACAACGAAAATATCCTGACAGAATATTCTGCTCAGTACTTGCAATATAGAGTGAGACATACTGCCTCCCTTGTTCAAATACTTTCGAAATTCCCATACAGTTTCAAGAAAACCAAATCCCCGTAAGTTTCGAGTTGTTATTCCAGAAAGCTATTGTTAACAACAGAGACAACCGAGCAGGCGACCAATTAGAAGCATAGCAAACATTACAAGTAAATTGAATACATAAATTGGTATATTTATGGAGCAGCACACATTTGATAATGATAGTGAAGTACAAAACTCAAAACTATACTATATATCCCACGTTCACTTATTATACGATGTCTTGACGTGAAGTTTTAATACATGATGATGACACCGCATAAAAGTTTTGCACCTTTTCAAGAATTAACAAAAAAAGGAAAAAAAAATATCCCCAAAATATATTAGATTTCCAAAACAAAATAATCTATGCAAAACAGTAGAAACAATTCGGTTGACGCCATTAGCGCATTTAAAATGAATCTTTTGCAAAAGGCACATAAATGGTAAACAGAGTATATAACGAAACTATATGAAACAAAATATCAACTAACCAAACTCCAGATACTGGAGAAGCTGGTGGTCCAAGCTCAACAACTCCATCTTTATGATTATCATTTGATGAGGTCACAGAGACTCCGAAAAACTGAGTCTGAAATGAAATTTACAATAAATCTGGTACTGAAAGTACAAATAATTATTCTAGTTCAAGCCGATAAGCTGCAATAACATTACTGAAAATGAAACATTATCCGGAGCAGGGTTTCTTTCTGAATCAGTAGACAGCGTCAATTCATCTCCATTCAAATCACCCTCTGGAACAACAACAACCCTTTCTACAACCATCTCAACCTCTTGAATTTCTTCATATTCTCGACGTGGTTTTTCTTCTAAAAAAATTTGTGTAAATAATATTTATGAATCATAGTCCATATGCTGATTTTCTAAAAACATCTATAAAAGAAATAACATACCGTCCTTCAAATTGGCAATAGCCAATTGTTCTGCAAGTATTTCATTATCTGCTACCTGCTTAATTCGCAAATCCAATTCAGTTTGTTGGATTTCATCAATTTTAGTAACAGTAATACTTGTCTTATTTTTATCTACTTTCGTCATTTTTCCATCATCCACAACTTTTATTAGCAAATCATTGTTACTATTTGAAAGTGCACTACCCGATGCATCCTTATGCATTTTTCTATTACTTTTCATCGATTCGAGAAAGTTATTAGTTGATTGTCTGATTTCCTGCGGATCACCAACAAGTGGTTCCGGATTCTTATTTTCCACACCATTCAACTCTTCACGCTTCATCTTTTCGGATGGTTTTAAAATTTTAGTCGTCTTGACCTCTTCTTTCGCCTTTTTATCACTTTCCTTTTTTCCAGCTCCAACTAATTTGAAAGTAGATCTCTGTCCACAATTTTCTGTGTCTAGGGCACTGCGGTCTTCTTTAACAACTGAGTCTCTGCGCAAAAATATTTTTTTTCTTTCCTTTTGTATGCGCACGGACTTTACTGACTTAGAAATTCGTGGTTTCGGGGACAAGTCAGCAAGATCAAGCAGTATCGGATCCAAAGCCATTGGTATGTCCTTTGGCTTAATGATAGGTGTCCCTAAAATTGACACGGTTAAAGTAACGCTTTTATAAAATTACACAAAATTTGGCTTGATCTCAGCTAATATTTACAGAGTTTTAATCTAACTCAAAATTTTAACTTAAGATAGCAATAAGCTCCAAACAATTCAATCATTACTTATGCTTCATCAACACATACCTGGTTTCGAATCGCCTTTAACAGAACAAGCGCTACTGTCTTTCATGCAAAAACTCGACTGTGATACTAGTCGCACATCATTTGGTGGTGGTGGAGGTGGTGGCGGCGGAGGGACGGTAAGTATTTCAGGACCGAATACGCGTTCGCTAGAAAACTTCTGACTGAAATTCCTCATGAAAAAAAAAGATGAAAAACCTCATGTCCACAATAAGTTTAGAAGTCTAAGTAATGGTTCAGGAAAAGATTTCTTGAAAAACAATCCTTATAAATAGGTATTGATATGAAAGGCAAGCAACACTGCTTAAAGTGACTTATTTCAACTAGCAAAGTAAAATGCTTAGTTACAACTTCTTTCTTTGGTATTCTGGTGACAAGTACATTAAAAAATCTTTTCGACAGGAACATATACCACAGCAAAAAGACATATGAAATATGGTTTAACATCCCGAATACTACTCCTAATTAATCAACAGCTGACAAACTGAATGTTTTTTTTTTAAATGGATATCAAGAAAGTGGCAAAAAATCCGTCGAATCATTAGCTGGTCGACCTGATGCCACTGTAATATTAAAACGAAACTTACTTCGGAACTGATGAAGCAAAACTGAAAGCAGGGCAAACTCTAAAGCCAGAATCTGCTGACCAAGTAGGAGTTTGAAAAATTCCAGTTGTATGGTTGCTCTTCTGTGTATTCATATATGGAGGCAGAGTGGTGGATGTTGAGGCCGGTTGCATCATTAAAAATGGCTGTACATGTATACCCGGTACAGAACCAAAATAAGGCATTTGTGAAATACCATTACTGCCTAGAATATGTGCACTCAGTGAGTATTAAACAACTTAATAATAACTAGAAGCGCAAGTATTTTGAATTGTGATCACAGATCATCTTATAACATATTTCAATAAATCTCTTACATCCAATTTAACTCATAATTTCAAACTGATAAATAGAAATTCATAACGCCACTCAGATGTGTTGATGTCCTGAGGTGAATTTTTGGGTTTGCGCTAACGTCTGACATCTTGCTGGTGATGGTAAACTAAAAGAACAACGTAAAATGAAAGAAACAGACCGTGATGTCCCACAATACTTGTACCACCAGAATAGTTCGGTTTACACAAATTAACTGTAGGTAAGACAATTACTGGACTTCGATCCCTCGCTGTCGTTTGCTTCGCGACTGATTTTATGATTACTGGCTTTTCAGTGATTACTGGTGATGGTGATCGAGAATGGGGTGACTTCGGAGGATATGGTGGAGTATGTGGACCACGCCTTACTTTTCTAAAAATATTTTAAAATATGCATTACCCTTCCTGTTGCACAAATAAACCCCTTGATTATCAATATAAGACACAAGTCGCTAACCGATCAGCCGAAACTGGATGATCAGTTGAAATATTTGCCACGCTGCTTAGAAAACTGCGATCAGAATTTGCTTCAGAGTATTCGCTCCCACCGATATTTAGTTGGTTTGCTGTCTAAACAAAACATGGTATTTAAAATGCATTACAAAAAAATACATCGTAAATTTTCGGTTGCAGAATTACCACACCAAAGATGTATGCCTTTGGGACCATTTTATTGATCGGGAAAAAATGCGAACTAACATTATTTGCCAAGAAATGACTCTTATCAGGATTTGGAGGCGTAACCGGCCCATGCCGAACTTTCCCCATAACAAACGGAGGTTTAGGTGGTGGAGGACAGTGATATAAAGCATCCGTTATGACTGAATGAGTCTGCTCATATACCTGAAATAGAATTCCTAGCACTACTAAAATAACTTACTACTCACCTATATGGAGAAAAGGAACGGACTTTTTTAGCTAGACAAGAGAATAAGTTCATTAACGATGAAGCATTTAAATTCATCAACATGACTGAGAATATATCTTGTCTTTTACAGCAGTGAGTTTAAATAGCTTCAAATAACTAAGCAAAAAACCTTAAGAGATTCCATTGCGGCTTCACATTTCACTTTGCGTTCCATATTCATTGGCGAGTCCTTGAAGGTGTTGACAAATCCCTTATTATGTAAATTATAGTGCGCTAGAAGCAGCAATTTTCAACCACAAACAAAATACAAACAATGTGAAATGAACTGATACTTAGATCCTGCATCAGAAGGAAAAAACAAAGTACTTTTCAAGGTGACCAGGAAATTCCTTAGTTTCTACGACCTGATTTTATTTTTAGTCATCTACTTACTTTCACAGAGAGACCTGCTACAACTAAAGGTCAAAATCATATTACGAATGGTAGTATTCCATGAAGGAATACCATTTGCTGTTTCCAAGCAGTTACTTCATCGGACAAGGGTTCAATAAGCATACAAGTCAATATTAGCATCTATAATCACAACTACATGGGATTATTTCAGCAGCGTATAATACTTTGAATCGTGCCATGTTCATGTTTTCTTTATTTTCCTTACTACTCCTTGCTCAAAAATTCGTATGGTTTTGAAATATACTGCGTTAAATTTTGAAATCTTTTTTTCTCTACAAATTAAATTCTAATTTCAACTCCCAAATTCACCGAATCACAGAGCAACCAGGATTCGACCTCCGAAATTCCCCTCTTTAAATTACACGCCCGACCAAAACACCAACAAATGCACCACCCAGGCCGCACAAAATAAAAGCCCACACCACACCCACAATTTTGTGAATTTTCCAAACCATGCACCATTTGAGACAATGCCAAAGATTTTGACCGTAGCGAGAACAATCGTTTCAGGATATAGGGAAGATCTCATGAACACACAAGCTGCATTACATGCTGTGAAACAGTGGGTGCTTTCATCTGGCAATTGCCGTAGGAAGGGGCACAAGCGTGCGTTGGCAGACCGGGTTGTTGCTGGTGTACGCAACGTAATATTATAATACAACACAAATGCTGTACGATTTAAATAATTGAAAATGAATCACGACTCAAATCAGGTTATTACTCCTGTGATGAATGCCTGTGGTATACTTCACCCGTCCGGAACAGTTTATTGCAATGCGGTCTCGCGGATGAAAAGTGGGCTTCATTAAATCTCGCAGATACGTTTTTAGGGCGAGGAGGATGTGGTTGGGTAGGCAGAGTAGTTAGGATTATAATGTTGAGTTGTGTACACAATTTTGGAGCTCACTTTTTTTTGTAGCCTAGTTATGAGGCTTTTTTTTATAAGGGAGCTAAAAGGTTACATCTACACTACTCATTCATGTAGTGAGCTTGAATCAAGTAGGTAAGCTATAAGGCTTGAAATGACATTACTTTATGCAGTGCGATGTGAAATATGCAAATATTTGCTATTTACTTTTTGGACGTTACGTTTTAACTAGCTTGCGAGGAATTTCGGCCGCAGAGTTAGCACTGTCTGATATATTTTTAGTGGGCTGTATCGATTAGTTCAACTTATTTCCTTTGTGTAGCAGAAACAGTATCGTTGTGATAATGGGTGAGCCAGTAGCGAAACGCTGCAAGACGGATAACGAAACAAATGGTGATAGCTCGAAGGTGGTTTAAAATTTCTTATTTTTTTTTTAAGGTCTTATTTTGTAGTTTTTAAATATGTACATAATTAGGCTGCTACTGTGATACATGGAAACTTGTTTGAGTTGTTTCTTTATTAGCTGTTCGTTAAAAATAGGGATATAAAGGGCATCTTATGGGTATATTTTCGTAGATATTTTATAAAAACCCATTGGAGTTGTGAATATAGTTGGTCTGTGAGAAAATGAATACTGTCATTTTTGTTTTGGGGCAAAAAGGGGATCCGAAGTTGTTGGTTCGACAAAGATGTTATGGTTTTTCTCACAATATTGCATATATGTAGGTCGCATCCTTTAAAAAAAAATTCCATTTCCTTGAACTGCTGGTTTTCTGGGGTCATTCCGAAATTTTATAAAGCTATTGGGTTTCTAACTGGGACACAACTGAAACAAATAAATGTACTGGAACAGATAGTTTACTGTGCTTTACTGACATGACGCTAGAACATTTTATATGAAGTGTGCGATTTCTTATAAAATTGCAATGATCACTTAATAGCACCGTTCCAGTCTTTGTTTTCTCATTCTGTGTGCTGCTGAATCACAATTTCTATCATCCAGCAAATTTTCCTGTAGCACAGCTCTTATCAGTTCTTTTTTTTCCTTTGTTCAAAACAGGTTCAACCATTGTGATCCGCTATATTCGCTTGTGCTTATGTTTCCAGGTGGGTGATTATGATGCTGCTACGCAAAAAATTCTGGAACAAATTGATCAAGTGCAGAGTGAAATAGATTCCTTGAATGAGAAGGCAAGCGAAGAAATATTGAAGGCTAGTTTTCGTAGTATTTGTTTTAGTTTTTTTTAAGTTTCTCACAAGTTGTAAGACTTGATAAATCAAATGTAGAGCAAATCTGATATGGTGCTTCTGCATGGTAGTCTGCGTCTTCTGGAAGAAATTTAGGCACGCAAACTTCAAAGTTGTGTTGTTTTATCGTTTCGATGACTTACTATAATGTTTTGAGCTTTCGCTTTTGGTCAAAAGTGATAACTTCTTGGCAGAGTTATATCATAGCGTTTCTGTGGTGTTCAGTCATTATTTTAATAGGTCTTCAATTATGGTTTAGTTGCGTTATGATCTAATTTTTTGAAATCTTGTGGAAAAAGTTAGAAGCACTTTTTAAAGGTTGAACAAAAATATAATTCTCTTCGAAAGCCATTTTTCGACAAGCGCAATGATCTTGTTCGCGACATTCCAAATTTCTGGGTCACCGCAGTAAGTTTTTTAATAATATTTGATTATGTGTTGAAGATCTAATATGGCATTAATTGCTATACTGCGAGACGTAGACAGTGGTGAGCTGGAGTGGAAATTTTATAATGTATTCTCTCCTAAAAGAAGACAAAAAGTTTGGAATTTTTAGCACTGTAAGGACGAAGCATAAATGCTTTTAAACTTATCTTACAAAGTGGAGTTTCAAGGCTGTGAATTCTGAATAGAGCAAAACTTGTCCAGCTATTCAATTAGCATAATTTAGGGAGCGAACAACCATTACGATCATATGTAGTCCAGTGAAGTTCACAATTCAGTTTCTATTTATCAGTTTCTTAAGTATTATGCGAAGAAAATCAGTCGAATTCATTAAAACTTCTTTTAGTTTGTCAACCATCCAAATATCAGTGCGATATTGGACGAAGAAGAAGAAGAATGCTTACATTATCTTACTACAGTTGAGGTTTGTCTTTCATAATTTCTGCGACTGCCACTTTTTTGATTTTACACGACATATTCTGTCCATCATTAAAGTTGAAAGCTTCTGATTCTGTCGAAACTTTAAATGTTATCTTGAAGTATGTTATTATTCTAAATACTTTATTCAACATTGTCGTTAGAAATTTCTAGATATATATGCTGTTTAGCTTTTGCTATGCGCAAATGACTTCAAAAATAAAATCCCAGTGGTTTACGAGCTGGATGATATAGAAGTAGTTAGTATGAGCATTATTTCAGTACTTTATCCAGTACTGCTATTAAATCATACTAATTTGTAGAATTGATTGTTTTAGGTGGAAGAATTTGATGACATCAAGTCTGGATATAGGATTAAATTGACATTTGATGAGAATCCGTTTTTTGAAAATACTCAGCTTGTCAAGGAATTTTTTCTCGGTGATTTTGAACCGACAAGTACTACGACTGTCATCAAATGGAAGCCGGATAATGATCTCTTAAATAAAGTATTATTTCCTTAAATACCATCTCTTCAAAATATGTTTCCATCTTCCAGAGCTTTTGTATTCAATTACAGTTGCAGTTTACTTTGCTTAAAGGTGAAAACCAAGAGTCAGAGTAGTGGTGATACAACGCCAGCGCCACGTTCATTTTTTGCTTGGCTATCAGATAATCAGGATCCAAGTAACGACGAAATCGCAGAAGTAGGTTTCAAAGTTTAACTTATCATTCTAAAGACATACCCATTGCTTCCACATATTGTTTTTTATCGTATAGTTTCATTCAAAATACTTTATACTTCATATGTCAAACTTTACTCTTTTGTGCGAACTCTTTATGTATTAAGCTTTCTGTTGTAGTTAATCAAAGACGATCTTTGGCCGAATCCGCTGCAGTACTTTTTGGTGCCAGAAATGGATGAAAATGCTGGAGTTTCCGGCGACGACGACAATTTTGATGATATTTTCGAAGAAGCCGATGATGCTGGAGAAGATAATGAGGACTGACTAAAAGTAATTAGTTTCGGGTAGGCCAGATGCTGATTTTTCTGGTTTTTGCTGCCATTGCAGTAACATTAAGAAATGGTTTTTCGTTGATATTCTTTAGTTTTTTAAAACATGTTCTTTGTTGTTGTATGAAACAATTTGCCATTGCAGAACCCTGTTGGGAAAGCTGTTTGTGCGCACACCGATAAATTCTAGCGATTTTATTGGTCGATATTTTCGTTGTCAGTAATTAGTGGTAAATCGCATCTAGGTAGAAGTAGCGCACTAGGTTTCCGGAATTTTTTCATGAGATGGTAGTTGGATTTTTTTTACTCTGATATATACCCAGATTTGGTTTTGGGTGCTGTGCCTAGTTGATTCATCGAATAGATATATTCTGACTTTGCTCTTTTTCCCTCCATCCTTATTGTTTAAGTAATGCGCTACTGCTAGTTTTCTTATCGATCTAATCCTGTTTGTTAAGAGTCTGATAGCATAAATGTGCTATATTCAATAAACAGTCAATGTGTGCATGTAAGCGTGCTTTGTGATGTGCGCATGTATGTATGTGCGTAAACGTGTGTGTGTATGTGTGTGTTCTCGCATTTAAATATGTTGATAAAGTTTCCTCCCTATTTTTGTGCGCACTTTTCTATTCAAATCATATGTTGTCATTTTGTCACTTTTCATTTGCTAAGTTAACAGTAACTGATTATGTATTTATCGTTTTGCGCTCGCATCTCAGACATTAGTTTTAATGCAGCATTTCAGATTTTAGATTTTCCTGATGTAAAGTACCGTGCATAAACTCATAAGTTTAGCTTTCAACCCAGGTTCTCCCGTTAGCGACGTGTACAAAAAAAGACAAACATTTACCGAAAATTTTCAGACAATGTCTGAGAAAGCGTGAGTTTTCGTAAGTGTTGTTGTTGGGAAACACACTGTTCATTTGGTGTGGAGATATTGTATCATTCGTCGGCTACAGTAGTGTTTAACGAATTCATCATTATTCAAAATTTCGGTTTTTCCTAGACTAAAGTTCTGTAATATTCGATGGGAGCCTTCCTTTGGACGGCATTTTATATATATAACTCAAGATTACGGTGATACTGAATTGGATTCATGAATTGAGTCCCGAGTTTCGTTATTCGGAATGTATTCAGTTGGTATAATAAATAAAGCATAAACTATTGCTGAATATGGTTTTATGTAATCTCTATTAATATATGTTAAGTGGGTCCATAATGCTTTGTAACCTCCTACTTCGTGTTTCAACGAATCATGTGTTTTAAATTTCTTGAAGAAAGTAACACCAGACTGTTGTACATTTGTTTTATTTGCTAAATCTATCGGCACTTTTTGCCCTTTCGATGTCGCTATTACCAAGCACTGCTTTTTCTTGCGCGCTTGGGAAATTGTTCTCATTCCCTAACACTTTTTATTTAATGTGTGGAATGTTGTTGCTGTTTACATGTTTTAGCCAGAAATAAGAATTTTAAAGTCCGATTTACAAACTCTTGCATATAAGGAGAAAAAGCATCCCACGCTTGAGACAAATTTCTTTGTCGTTAATTCGTTTTTGCTGCTCGATGTCCATATTTTTCCATAAAATAATAGAATAAGGTAAGTTTTTGAATTGTAAACACACAGATTGTACCTCTCTTTTGTACTGTAAGATTATGGTGCCGGAAAATATGTTACACGTTTTTGCTATGACACATTATTTTTTAAAGAGTTACATTTTAGAAAAGCAGAGTTGTCTTATATATTGCTGCTTTTGGTAAAGAATCTACAGATCATTGGTTGAATTTTTATAAGAGGTTGTGAATGCAACTATGTAGTGGATTTTTCGGAGCAGAAAGATTTTCAACTGTTAACAAAATGCATTGTTTAATATGTTAGAAATTGCTCCTTTGTTCCAAATCAAATTTGCTTGCAATGTCAAAATATTGTAAAGGTTTTCTAAGGTAATAGTAATTCTTGGAGGAATTGACAATAATGAACCCATCGTTTACTACATGAAGAGTAAAGATCATCTGATAGCTCTTAACTCAATGTAATCATGCACTTGTTGCAAGTCAATGCTCACTACATAAAGATTTAAATCCTTTGTCTAGATCAGTTTTTTGTGCCAGCACGTTATAGTTCGGCTGCTCCCCCGCGCTCATTTAATTCAGTTCATTTAAATCCCTGAAGTTCCCCATCAATTCATTCATTTTCTTGATCTCATTTGTAGATACTCTACGAAATTACCAGTGTATTGTTGCTATAGATTAATACTTGTGTATCGTGGCTGTTAACGGATAAAAGCATTACAATAGGCTTTCCACTCAACGCATTCGTCCATACCAACTACAACAACAAACAACGAAGGCTCTTGAGCATAAGAAAGTTCAATTCGACTCTAAGCTATAAGTTCAGGCAGCTCCCAAGTTTCACGATACAGACGACGTATGTTACACATTACAATTCGAGTCCTTTTCATTTAAATGTTCTTAAGTAGTCTGAATATCAACATAACTAAATTCAGTGTAGAAATTGAAAAAGCACTAAAGATTTCCTGGTACTCCACATAATTTTCATACTCAGGACGTTTTGAGAGCATATTTCCTCAACCTAGGTGTTTTCAGCTGAGGTTGGCGCGAATTATCGAAATGTTTTAAATATAATGGATTACGTGTTTCCCGGCGTTGCAAGATGTAATCATGTGACTTGAAGTCGCGGAAATATGTCGCTCATTTTAAAATCTTGGGTAGAGAAGTACGGGAAGTGGGATTTGAGAGGTTTTTTTTTTATTTTAGGGAACCGTTTAGCGGTCTTCATGTCAGCAGAACTTACCAGTTTATTGCTCAGTGGACGAAAGTTTCAAACTAAGATTTTATTAACTAAAGAAAATTGCCGATAACAACCAACGGCTAAATCTTTTGGGAACTATGAAATTTAATTCTCAGAGAAATAAATTCCAAAAACGAACTTCCGGAAATTCGAAGCTTGTTCACATTTTTCGGAAAACAGAATCGCAGTTGTTGGAAAAATAGGAACTTCAGCAAAGAACTAGTCATTGCAATTAATGAGTTGAGTTTTAAATAAATCATCTATTTTCGCAGTAATCATCAAAAGGAAAAAATATCAAAATAAGGAAAGCAGAAGGATCCGAGATTTCTACTGGTATCGACACAAGTAATTGGTATAAAAATAGCATTACGATTTCCTAACAAAGCAATTTTAGAAGAGTAATGTATACCGTCAAAATACTGTGCTGCCACTGTTCGTGTTGCGATATTGACAGCCTTCAATCTCATTGTTATTCCACATGCGTTTGTTGGTCATTTTGAACATATTCGTGAAGGATCTAAGGTAAGGAATAGTGTTAAAATCATGAAGAATCATTAAAACGAAGAAAGGTCATATCTAAAACTTATACAAATCAACTGCAACCATAAACTAGAAAACCAGGTTTCAAAACCATACAAACTTACTTTTACAATTTCTTCTAAATCCAGTACCTCCTTATGCTCCCTTTCATACCGTCCCTCAGCTTCTTCTAACTGCTTTTTAAGTGCCTGGAACATCAAGAATACTGGAACTTATGCAAATACGAATCTGTTACCGTTTTATAGCACGTCTTCGCTGAATGAATGGAACAGTTGATCAAATTATTTATACCGAATTTCGCATTTAAAATCAGAAATACTGGAACTTTTTTTCGCATTTAAAAATAAAAGTAGATAACGCTATAAAAATACCTCAATGAGTTCTTCTTTCTCATGTAACGAAGAAACCAAAGCTTGTTCATTAATTACGCTTGATCCAAGACAACTAAAATCATCTGAAATTTCAAAGCAACAACTATTGCATAGATACTTCCATATAAGGAGGTACTGGATTTCGAAGCATAGTAAAAGTAAATAGGGAACAAATGATCACAAAACTGAATAATAAAATACGTACCGCTATTCTGAAGCTGTACAATTGTGGTTTGCAAAACTTTGATAATGTCTTCGCGCTCAATTTTGCTGGCAACCTCCTCGTCTACTTTTATCCTAAAATTTATTAGAAATTTCTAATAAGCCTGCTAGAGCGCTGTAACGATGACAAACAGTATGAATCCCAAATGCTAAAAATAGCTAACTTGCCTGCATTCATTAAGGATGCGCTGAGTTTCTTCCAATTCCGCATTAAGCTGAACTTTCTGTGCAACTTCTTCATCCAGTCTGCGACGCAACATTTCAATTTAAATAAGAATATTACTACAATTTTCGAAAAATATGTAGACGAAAAAAAGTTAGGGATGAAAGGGAACAGACAGAAAACTTATCTGTTCATTCTTTTTTTCGCACGCTTTACGTAACAACTCATTTTCCTGCTTAGCTGATTGCTGCGCAGCTTGATAATCAGCTCGAATCGACTCAACTGTATTGATTGGGTCCTCTGTAAATTCGTCTTTTAAGTTCTTTATTTAGCAGAGGCATCCGCTATAAGAAAAGTTTTTCTGTAATTCTCAACTTGAATATCGCATTAAGGTTTGGAAGTGCACCTACTGGACAGTTTAAAATAATGATGAGGTACTGGTCAAAGCTAAGAAAAGAAAAAAGAGCGCTCTTGTTCAGTTAAGCAGTCCAAAGTATATCTTATCAAAAAGACTTTAAAAAACTTAACACTAATTTCATAAGGTTTTTAATACTATCTTCTCTGCACTGCAATCAGTTGACTATACAAGGATAGTAGTTAAGGCATTATAAAAACCCATCAATTTCGGATTTCAAAGAATAATTTAGCATTTCTGTAAAATTACCGTGGAAAGGATGCATCGAAAGATTTGTACGATCAATTAATGATGATTTAACAACATTCTCCATGAGAATATCAGTGTTCTGATCAATGTCATCGCTTGACATCAAATTCAAACTATTATTCGCTAGCGGTGTGCTTTCATCAATCTCTTTATTGGCTACGGCAGCTGCATTAGTGCAGTTTTCGGCAATGGTGTCATTACGGTTACCAATCTCTATATCATACAGAGGTATTTCTGAACTAGTCTCCAGTGATACCGAACGTAGTGTATCACTCAAACTACCGATTACCTGAAATTGATAATTTTGGAATTTGCAAAAGAAGTTTAGAAATGCATAAATTAGCGAGTAAATCACATCATAATGAACTGCGCTATCAAACTATGTAACAGTGTACACACGGTATTAGGGAAACTAACCACTGAATAAAAATGAGTTTGAATATTCGTGATACCTTTCGTGATTTGGAAGTAATAATGTTAGGATATATCGAAACAAAGAGTCACCATTCCATGACAGAAACTTTCACAAAAGCTATGAACAAATCGAAAACACAAAATCGGGTGCGGTAGTTAAAAATGAATCAACAAATATCCAATTAATACATAGATGAAATGGTGGTACTTGCCATATACTCCATCTAATATACCCATGCAATAGAGTTAATGCAAGTTCTGTTTGACAAGGAAACACAAAACACGGAATCACAAAGCTGTTGATACAAAACAGAATACCAGTCCCGATAGTGCGAATCTATTTTGGAAAGTTAGATTGTTATTATCTTAATATCACACTACATGTAGTGTCAGTGCATGAGGTCTCAAAAGCTTCATGCAGTCGGCGTTGTAGTGCTCAGTGGAATTATTTTTCAAAAGCTGTCCTGAAGCACTACAATTTCAAAGCGAGTATGTAACTATGAGATCAAAAAAAAAAGTGAACTTGGGACGCATCTCGAAATTACACATTCTAATGTTCGACCTCGAAATATTTCGAAGTCATGAAATGATTGACACAGTGTCTCAATGTCGTGATGCAGCGTAAATTTTTATGGTGGAAATGAAATCATACTATAAGGAAATCAAACCTCAAAATCATCGTCAACCAGAGAACTAATATCGTAGCTTGTAATACCACTCTGTGCGTTAAGGTCAAGATGTCTTTGATATATATGATTGGCGTTCATTCTATTTTACGTTACCTGAAACACTTCCTTTAGAATCAACATAATGCAGCGTTAATATAAATCATGAGATACAGAACAATAAGAACAGAAACATCCATGTAAAACAGATAAAAGCAAGCAAACAGACAAAAAATTACTGATTTAAAAAAATTCTGCCTTGACTGAGCGATATTATTGCTACACAATTTCTTCAAATGACGTCACCTTAACCAAACATTTTTGATGCATGAAGAGAATCCAAAAAAGTTCGAAATGTATATAGAGAATCCATTACTTAAAAGGAAAACAATGTCTTTAATAACTACAGATCTTAATGATGATCTAAAGAATGCCTTCTCCAGCGTCATGTTATAAATTAGCACGAGACCATGTTCAGTGCAGTGCAACTAACCAACTCCCAAAATGCAAACGAGCGTAACACAGTTCTTAGAAATTATCCTTTCTCAGTAAATCACACTCATATGGTATGTATGCATGCACATGAGTCGCTTTCGTATGAGTTAACGTTTGATGCGAATGCAACATTATTTTAATGAATCATTTATCATTAGTGGTCGTCTCCAACGCTACTATTCAGTTTATACTTCCATTCACATCAATGCCGTTGTGCTCATCTTAACTGCACTGCACTAATTAGGGCTATTTGAAACAAGTCGAGATTCTTGGCAATCGTCTTACTAGAACTTGGTTAACTTAACCTTAGTCTACCACTCTTCCTCTTCTCTTCCATCTCCATCCATTACTATCGATCACTAAAAAACTGCACTAGTCACAGGATTCATCTTCAAACTTTAGGAATGCCATTTCAAAACATCACAAAAAAGGTTAAAAAAGGTTAAAGGTTAAATAGTTAAAATTACAAACAAAAGCAGGAAGTATATCCTGGACCTAGAATTAAAAAATTCAAGCAATCATAAGTTCAGTTGTTTGACTCCAGCGCGCAACTAATAACTATCTGCAGATATCGACGACCATGACATCCCTATTATAAAGCTGCCGAAGATTGAAAACAGCATTAGACAAAAACCTAACCTCAGCATTTCTAAAACTCGCTACTTTACTGACCTTTACCGAAATTGATCCTTGAAAGTACAATTCATTTAAACCAGAATTTGAAACCTGACAAGTAAAATTTCCGTAACCAAATGAAATTTGCATTCAAACATTTTTTCTCGTACTTTTACCAAAATTAAAATATACTGATTTAATAACGAGCGAATTCTTCGAACCAAAATTTACAACTCATTGTACACTTAGATGTATGAAATCCTAACATTTTGTAATATCCATCATTAATTAAGCATCCTTTACATTACTTGAACATGTAGTTAATTAACTGCTATAATCAAAAAATTAAAACATAAAATAACAAGATGATACCACAAATGGCCAATAGAAATATAAATAAAAAACATAAACCTACGATACAGCAAAGAATGAAGAATGAAGTACTGAAAGGCAACTATGACATTGGTAACAATTCTTACAACGCAAACGAAAATTTTTATAAAAGGCATTTCCAGAATTCCGGATTTTGTTGTAGACGTCGGAGAAAGTTGGTGTACCAACTTTGCACCGCAGAAGCCGGGATAAAGTCTGTGGATTCCCCAGGATTTGCTGGCCGAGGTAAACGAACAGCAAATGATTGCAGATGATTAACAAAATTTTGCAACATCTTCTCTGCGAACTCCATGAATGATGACTGCAAATCCAAAAAAAAGTTACATGGCAATGAATGGGATAATAATAAATACCAGGCTATTAAATCTGTCCTACTGATCAGACTAACAGTACCTCAAACCACTTACTTTCTATCAGTTTATTTATTAGCCAAAATGCATCAGTGTTTCCTCGGTCTCCTGATTATTTTGCTATTATTGTGTTTGCATATATATCTCAACATAGTTTAACCAAGTCTAGCCGCATTCGTCCCCACATTCTGTTGTCTAATTCCCAAGGTCATAAATACCTGCTGACTACTTGTTGCTCCTTCAGTAGGAAGTTTACTTGCGATAACTGCAAGCGATTCTACACTGATACCAATTTGAGCATTGCCAGCTGCATTTCCATTCTTCGGCAAGTTCGATATGAATAGACCACCATGTACAGCATCCATTTTATGAAACTAAAACTGGAAAAATCATGCTAAAAGAAATTTCTAAGGATATCTAGTTCCCCGAGTACTGGTCTCTGTGTATAGCTTCTAGACATCTCAAGCACAACCATACAGGTTACCACCTATGGACAAGTTTATTTCTTTCAAGAAACCTTTCATAAATTATATCATATAAAGTATCTGTGAACACCTCCTAAGAATTTGAACTTATACTTGAGCAACTCGAAATATAGCACTCGGCTTATCATTTGCAATGTATCCGAGGTAATGCCAGTTCGTTTCCGTTCCGATTTTTGGCCACCGAATATAAACTAAAAATTATGGTCAAGCAGTTAGGAAATTTACATTTGGGACCTTCTCTCCCTGGATGAAATCTGAAGCGATTTTTTTCTATGCCACGATATGTTATTTTAATGCAAAGCAAAGTACAACTTGACATAAGATTAACTAAGACCACCAGCTCAATATAAGGAATTTAATAACTAATAAAATTTACCGCGATAAATGTGACCACATACCGGTGCCGCCCGTATCTGCAGGAAATGGAGCAACGCCTGTCAAGAACACTACAATATGATTCACTGAACCAGAATCAGCCACGTCAATAACAAATTCCGTTCTGCTCACTTGAACAAAATCTGTTTGGATCTAGAAATTTGACACATAACAACAACAGCTCTAAATGTCATGTTTTAAACAGTACCCAGAAAATGAAAGAGTAACTCTGGTAAGAACGGTAACTTAGGCATTATGGTTTGAAGCAAACATCGTTCAACAATCTTTGAGAAAAGCACACATCTCAGCAATCAGTAATCTAGCTGAATCAGTACTACCATTATTTTCTCACATGCTAACGCATGTGGAACGCGGGCAACTCCATTATTGTTGAAAAGATGCACATATCTTACCGGGCGACCAGCCACAATTACTCCGAACACTTTTAGCTGCTGATTCTCCATTTCACAAAAGCTAAGATAGCACTACCATGATAACCTGATCGCCATTACCTAAAGAAAGGTGGAAATGAGTCCGTATGAGACCCGTCAACCGTAACCATGAAAATGTCTCAGGACCAACTGGAATTGTGGGGAACTGTGCAAGCACTTATGGCGAATCTTGCAAGTGTCCACTCATCCTGGCCCTCATCGTTGTTTTCTCTGTCCGAATAAAGCGTCTTTGTTGTTAAACGCTACAATCTTAAGCTGCCCGGTTGAATAGTTGATATGTTGTGTCCCTTTTAATTTGTTTCGTCCCATGACTGGGCAGTCATATTTTTGTTCTCACTGTCAAGGGCTAAATTTTGTTGCCTTCATTGACATTGAAATGGCACTTTTTCTGAAATAAAAGGGGACTCTCACATCTTCCTATTTCTCTTTATCAGCTCTGATTTATTTAATAGTGAGATGAATCAGTTTTCTTAATGAACATATTTGCTAGTCATCCAATTTTGTGAAGAAAAGATTAGAAAGCTCAGTCTTTAAGAGTGAAAATATTTGGTAGCCATGTGCCATGTATAAAATCTTAAGAAATATCCTTATTTAAAAAAGATCCTTATATAAAATCCTCATTTAAGAAAATACCAGATGCTATTCTTACCTGATATTCTCTATCTTCTAATCAATAATCGTTACTCATTCAAAGTAATTTCACCTATTCATGTAAATTTACAACATATCCTTATCAAAGTTTACAAGTTGAAGGAAAATTGCTTTGAATGTGTTTCCGGTAAGAATGAAGTTTATAACCGGAAGAGAATATTTTGAGTAAATTTCTCGAAACAATAAGGATATTGAAACGGACAAAAATGCATGGCTATTATTACGTTTATATGTTCATAAGTTGTTTAAATAATCAGCTGAACTCTCCAAATATAATATTATAACGCTGAGAATTTATCTTCTCTGTCAAATAATACAGTTTTTTTGACGTATGTTAGCAGGTTGAAAGGAAGGAAGAGGAAAGTCTTGTTGACAGTAGCAGGATAAAATACGGTTTGCAAACTATTTTTCAAAAGAAAAATAATGAATACTTAACACTACTACTACCACTTACCAAACTTACCATTTGGTTTCAAAAGAAACCTTTCAATAATATGTTAATTTCATGAAGTAGCAATTGCTACTTTTTAATTTCACCACTTTGCACCAAATGGCAAGTTTCCGTTATGGAAATAAACAGTTTAATTGTCATTCTGGAATTAATAAATTTAAGTAAGTGTCATCATGGTTTGAGTGTTATTTTCTAACTGATGTCCATTTTTCTGAGAAATCATGTATTTGTTTCCTATTACAGCTACTCTTAATGTTTTAAGATTAGTTATTTTTTCCCAAAATATTTTAAAGAAGATCTGTTGGCAGCCTTTGCGTTTTCCTCTGTTACTTTGGAAGAAAATGATTAATAATATAATATTCCATATTAATTACTTGACTGTTTTCACTTTTTAACGTTGTTACCCACTTCCTTCCCAAGAATGAAGCTCTTTTCCCACCTATCATTGGATATAATTTTTCCGTCATAGAATCGATTTACATCAGTAAAGAGCTGCTTTGTTATGCGTGTAATTTTCTTCACAAGATTTAGAAGTGATTGAGATAAGCTGTCGAAATAGTCAAAAGGAGCATTGTAACTATCGAATATCTGCTTTCGGATGATTTTGAGGATTGTTGTTAACTCGCATGAAAACATTAATAATGTCTTATTGGGCATCTGATTTTTTCTCAGTAAGTTGGTAAACTTTCCCCAGCGATCGCTGCAGATTTAAATGAGCATAAAACTTATCAAAGAGATCGGAAGAATTCATTATGTAGCTGAAAATGCATGTAATATTCCTGCTTGATGTTGATATCAGAAGCACGACCTTTAGAACAAAACTAGCAGAAATTCCTATGTTTTATTATGCTCAGCCTGACAATGAAGTTATCATTGTTGAGTATTCCTGAATTTGAGACATGGTGAGAGCATTTGGTAACATCCACTTGCAAATTCAAACTTCAGCTTAAAACTATCCGTAAAGTGAGGTTTTACCTAAAATTCAACAGGTGGAAAAGAACAAATGCCGAGACTGCTATGGATGCAAAAACATAGAACTGTAAATTATATTATTATATGTCTTAGCACGAACCACATAATTGTTCACCTTTCATTCTGAATGAAAGTAGTACTTATATCTGAAGTAAAGTTTTTGGAATTGAGAAATCCGAACGAATAGAGGATTCTGCTTTTTCGTAGACCAGATACCCAAGCAAATCCAAAATTCCGTATCAGGCTTCGGTCTTTCTTTGCAGCATTTCGACACACCAATGGACCGACAGATGATACCGCATTTATATTGTCCCTAATGATCCGATAAGACAGTCATTACTGGTTATTGTCCACATTAACTATTATCCCTACTTTACCATGTTTTTTTCTCAATTATGCCATACAAATTTTATAGAATTCTTTATTGAATTCTAAACATTCTTTGAACGAAAAAATTTTGAAAATTTGATGTAATTGACAATAGTGTATTACTCATATTTTATAGCTGGTTTCATTGTAGACTTTTTGAAAGTAATTTAAAAATTTTCGTCATTGAGTGAAACGACTGATGAATACAGCAGAACGTGGTGGACATGGACAATATGCTGCATCATTTCCTGGAAGGCCGGGTCCACCAGGTAATCCAGGTTTGCCTTCTTCACCGGCATATCCATCTTTTCCTGTTGGGCCGGCTGGTCCTGCAGGACCTGGTTGTCCATCTGCTCCTTTTTCGCCATCCAAACCAGGAGGGCCAGGTGGTCCTGGTGGTCCGGGTGGTCCTTGAGGTCCTGGTGCACCTTTTCCTTTCTCTCCGTCTTTTCCAGGTGGTCCTGCTTCACCAGGCGGTCCCACTGATCCTGGTTTGCCTGCATCACCGATTGGCCCTGGTTGTCCAGCTTTACCTCCGCTTCCTGCTGGTCCTGGCAATCCTGGTGAACCATCGGGTCCTGCCGGTCCTGGCTCGCCAGTCACTCCTGGTGGTCCAGCTGGGCCTGCTACACATTTGATACAAGTGGTATCAGCAGGAGGACATTCCATCGGTGGGTATGTTACTGTGTTATCTTCTCCAGGAGGACCAGGTAGTCCAGGTGCTGCAAGTGATCCAGATGGATGTCAAATTGTATAAATAGAATTTATAAATAAATGAAAAAATGAACCGTCAATGTCCCAAGTGAAAGAAATTGTGTATAAGCAAAATTCTAAATGAGAAAAATAGTTTACAAATTTAAAGATACATAAAAACTTACGTCCATCCTTTCCTGGTTCACCAACTGGACCGGCTGGTCCGGGAGGACAACTAATCTTGATCGGTTCACAATGACAATAATCCGGCAAACCGGAAAAATCCTGCCTTTTCTTACGGAAAATGCTTTTGAAGGGGTTTTCACGTGCTTTACTAGGTGGTGTCACGCTAATTTGCACGTCCATCAGTTCAGTCCATGCTGAATCGGTCTCGATGCGAAAAACTTGCACACCATCTATTACCGCATCATGTACCTGTCAAAACAAATTCTGTATTCTTAAAAAAAAGTCTGAAGCAGTTTCGAGCCAGCCTTCCTGGTAGTAATTTCTATACTACATATAGTAAGAAACAATCAATTTTGCGTTTTTCTACATTTGATTCATTATAAAAGGTTGGATTTTCAAAATGGAGAAAAGTACTTTGAACCTTATTTATTTAAATTTAGAAATTATTATAGAATTATTTAAATCCATAAATCCATAGCAATTTGGTTTATTAGAATTCTGAATGGTTAGATTTTTTCAGGACAAGAAAGGAAGATGCAAAGATCTATAATTCTTCAACTCAATATGGTTATCGCCACTTACCAATGTGTACTTCCCCACTACGACCCACTTATTGAAACGAAAATTTTGAATTAATGGTTTCAGAGTTTTCAGAAAGTTAGTTTTTCAGCTTATCCATTTCGAATTTAGATTTAATAAAATTTGGCTTAATGGCATATTGATAGGGTGTGTTACGAGCAACGGTTTTAGACAGGATAAAATTCTTGAATTCCCAAGCAACAAACTACATTTATTGAACTCGAAATCCGTAATTGGAAACAGTTAAAATTTACTTTATCACAAAATAAAGGAATGCTGTTTTTCGCGGACAGGATTTTTGCAGTGAAAAAATGCCAAAAATAGAAGTGGAAATAAAAGAACATGTCCGTTAATGGAAGGAATGTCTCCAGGTATTTAACATGTTTTTAGAAAGTGGTATAAAATTTCGCGCTAAAGACAACTAATCTTACAATTCTGTTGAGGAAGGTTTACAGTTAAATTAAAAGTGATAAATACTGCTTCGCTGACTGAATTGCAAAAGAGTAACAGGTTGGCATTAACCGAGTATAAGTCGAAATGAATGAAAATAATATCAAAATTTTGTGAATGAATTAAAAATTGCGATAATTAGGGAGAGTTACCTCATTAATAGCGTTGTAGAGTGATGGTATCACCACAACGCATGATAAAATTGCCATAGCACTGCACGTTGCAGCAACTAATGCGATGATTTTCGCCTCATGCATGACTTCCGAAAGTGCTGTTCGACCAGTTCAGTTATCCTATTTTATAGCATTTTGCGGCGTTTCACTTTTTTGTCTGTATTTTGCTCTCCGCCCCAAAACTCTAGCCGACAATTCACCCTCACCTCAAAGCCCTCCCACTTTTTACTACAATTTAAACTAACCAACCCCATCTCTCCTTTTTTTTCAATTTTTAAGATGGTGAACAGAAGTACTGATTCTTTTTGAAAACTGGTTAATTAATCATTGGACTATTCTCATGCAGCAAATAGTCAGTTTTTCATTTTGTATGTCGTGCCACCGTTGTATGTATGTCGCCGATGTGGCATACTGGTGAACATCGATGAAAGTTACAAAAGCTATATTGACGACTGCGTATTGGAGTGGGTGTGACTGCCTGCTATTTCGGTGTGACAGTTACCATCTCACAACGCTCCTGATACCAGTTTTCCAGGAATGTCAACTGGCAAGACAATGAGGAGGGGGTCCAACCACACTACAAATGTAGAAAGAAGACAGAGTTAGTTAAGTACGTACATACACATAGCATGATCATTCGGCAACACACACACATACAAACACATAAAGACGTACTCTCAGTCTCTCAATAATCATTGATTGTTTGTTGAAGCATTAAGCTGATCGGTTGAATTTAGGGGTGGGTACTTGACTTTACCACAAATGAGATTCTGATATCATAAAACATTTTGTTAAATAATTCATTGAAATACTTCTCTTTCAATAGATCTGATACATTCCTTCTTATATTTTTTTTTTAATATAACTTGTGTCTTTCCTACCTTCTTAAAAAGAAATGTGCATTAAAGTCGGATATGTAAATTTAGCTAAATGAAATTCGTAAATAATTAAGAATTCAATTTTTTTGATGAAGTTAATTAGTAAAATCATGCAAATGGGCAGTTGAACTTTGGCATATGATAAGCTATCTCATCACAAATGAGCATATATGGAACAATGATCCTTTAAGAAATACAATTAATGGGATCGTAGATTGTTGCAATTGGGATTTGAATGCTAGCTTAATTCGTGCTGACCGTAAGAATTGTCCATCACAGTTATAGTTTTTGTTCAAAACAATTTATATAATTTAATAAAAAATATAGGAAGTGAAGCAAATTGACATGAAAAGATTGGCATGCATGGTCTTGTATCAGTTTTTTCATTTTTGACAGAGAAAAAAAGCATAAAATGTTCGCTAGTTATCGAAGGACGCAGTCACGGTTTTTAACTTTTGAAATTATGCTTTGCTGTCTAATTGCAGGAAAAGATTTGAGGAAGTTTCAAATTATGAGAGAGAAGAAATATTGATGAAACCAGTTCATTATCGGATCAGATACATATTTATTCCGTTTGTCAATAAAAATTCGAAACTGGTCCTTAATTAGCTATTTTTACCATCACAGAACATACGAGCATGTACACACAATACATATACATCAATACGATGTGATTACATACTTTATCACATATTTTATTTTGAAATTTAGGTGTTATTATATTGTCTTTGAAGTTTCAATTTCGTTTTTCTATTGAATCTCATAATATACGAAATACGAAACTTGAAACTCGCACTTGAAATACGAAAGTTTTATTGGTTCCACCTACTGTTTCATACAAATTTTCTTCGAATTTGATTTACGAAATTGTGGTTTAGGGAAAAGGAAGCTGTGGGACAAGTAAAGAGGGAAGGGAAAAGAGCAGTTTGCTGGAGTTTGACTCTCTTCTATTCTTCTGACTTAAAATTCTCATTATGTGACGCATTCACCAAGAGAATCAGTAAGTATCGCAATGAGAGCAATTATTCTAATTTTTAAAGATTTCCTTTTTGGAAGAAATTATCTCACTTTCCGAGATTTTTATTTTTAATGGACAATCAGTGAGGGGAAAAGGAATTTACCATTTCTTTAATCATGAACGCAAAATAGGATAATGTTTAGTAAGAGGAAACTTCGGTATAAGTTACAAATCTGATAAGGTTTGAAAACTTTAGGTTTAAAATTGATTCCATCACAGTTAACACAAGAAAATTCTGAAGGAAAGACTTGTTCCACTGAGCCATACTTCCATTGTAATAAAAAAAGATTTTTATTAATGGTCGGTAACAATATTCTGCCTAACTATTTCATCTGGATAGAGACAACGATTAATAACTAAAGATTATTGATAAAAATGGAGATTACCATCATAAATTTTTCAAATCTCAAATATTTTTCATTCTTGCTCGTAATTTTTTTCAGCAAATCAAGTTATTACCGTTGTTCAGAAATAAATCCAGCGATAAAAAATGCCTTTCTTGAAAATGAATTCTCTCGCTGGCATCCATAAATTTCTTTTAACTGAACTCATTTCTTTTTGTTATTTTTTAACTTCCTTTTTTTTTACTCGGTTATTATAATTAAAGTGATTCATAGTTTCTCCTTTTCTCTTAGTAGATTTCCTGTTGAGCATATTACTTTGCTGCTATGGTACAAAAAAGCTTTCCGAGCCTTTCAAAATTGATTGCAGTGTATTAAAACGTGGAACGAGCAAGCTTGATACTTCAAAATTTAGTTGTTCATTATGTTGTGACTGGGTGATAGAATCAAATTTATGGTGTTTTTGCAAAATTTTGGATGAAATTAATCTTTCTTTTAAATTAATTTTTTATTTTCTGGAGGTGTACTGTTTTCATGCACTAATGATTAAATGAACAATAATGTACCAAATTATCCAGTAAAGCACATGAAAACGTGTTCGTCGCTCCTCGTAATTAGTAATTTCACAACAATCAATCAATCTATTTCATTTTGGAAAATATCCGGGTAAAGCAAATTATGTTTTCTTGTTATTTAAAAACCGGAAACATTGCCAGAACATCCTAAGAGTAAATTTTTTTATTTCTATTGACTTGTTTAATATCCTTCATGAGTAGCACTGATCAGTTTGGATAAGTTAAAATAGGAGAAAAAGTGAAAATCTTGTGACAGCAAATGAAAGAGATAAGGCTGTAAAAGATATCAAGTGATTTAGCTCTCAGTGAAATCCTTATAACTTAGAATTAGGTAAATTTCTTCAAATTCTTCAATTTTTTGTACTGAAATTGTGTTGGACTCTTCTTTTCAATCAAAATTCATTATGTAACAGGGGTGAACTTGTGGGAATGCCTTTTATTTGCTACCGTGACCCAATCAATTATTCATTCCAACACACTTTCGCTTATTTCATCTCCAACATGAGTAAAAAACGAGAGCAATTTCTGCAGTCGAATTCTCTTCATAGTCGTAACCCTGTGTATGAAATTATAAAACCACAAACAAACAAATGAAAAAAATCAGTAGCAAAATTTTAAAGCACTCTTCGACGGTATATCAAGAAAATTCTGGCCCATTATGGAGTGATTTGCAAAAAATCTCCAGATTTAATAACTTCCAAAATTTGTCACTGCACAAATTATATCAGAATTAGTCTTCGGTTACTACTGATTTGAACAAGGGGAAACAGGTGTAAACTAGAAACAGTGAAATAAGAAATTTATGGCAAAATAACGATAATAATAATAGTGTAAAGCTGAAATTGGGTACTATCGTGAATGTCTTCAAATAAACACTACCTCATCATTGGAAGTAATCTGAAATAAATGATATGTTTTAATTATAAATGCTTGACCATATAATGCCGCCAATGGCTCCATCTTAACAATGTAATAAATAGAGACGACGGCTGTGACATTGATCAACGTCCATTATATACATATATTCTGGGGTATACAGAAGACCAAAAAAAGACACTTGGGAATCCTAAAGTACAAGCAACAGTGAAAGATTTATTATACTTACATTATTGCCTTAACTAAGCGAAATGGTCTATTAAAATCTGGATGTGGAGTTTGCAACACATTTCACGAAAAACTTCAAATAAATAGTGCAGCAACTGTTTCTCAACAAGATTAAGTAAATGCTGTGACATGTTTAGGTTTTTTTTTCCTTTTTAATTCCATTTTCTGCAAATTTTCGCAAATCATCTTCAGAGCAAGACTAAACTAAGTCATAATTTACAATTTCTTTTATAGTTTATTGAGATTAGTTGTCAGACAAAAGATAATGATATTACTTTTGGAAATAGGAAAGAAGAAATATAAAGAATCCCAAGATAAAGGACTGAAGTTTAATTTTTTTACAACACCTTTCGAAGCAGGTTAATCTCTCCAGATTCAATGTTCGGACCTGATTACTATAACCTACTAATTGAATCGTAATGTTGCGACAAAAAGTCAGCATATGTGGTTCAAAGTTAGAAGTAGATTAGTGTATCAAAAATTGTCACTGGTTTCAGAAAGAACTTCAAATTTCCTATGACAATGTTTGACTATTTGGATCATGATTTTTCAAAAAATAAAATAGATATAATTTTTTCCATAAATTTTATTAGATGCCATTTGTTAATGTCATGATTGGATGAAGTTCCTCCCTATATTTATCAAATTCCTTCAACTGTAAAAAAATCTTTAAAAAAAGATATACAAGACATCGGCATTTTACCAATTGTTCTAGAACTGTGTACATTTTCCCTTGAGAAGTTTGCTCACAAATACCTATTATTGGATTTTTCTTCTTCGTTCAACGGACCATTTAATATTAAAAAAAAAAAAAAAAAACTATATTATACTGCAAAATTTTGGTTCGTCAATTAAAGCACTGGAAGAACTCAGTGTGAAATAATGGATAACAAGTAATAAATAAATGTCAACCAACCAGATAATGATTGGGCAATTTAATATCAAACGAATTTCGGCATATAATGTGAAGTAGATATTAAGTGATGTAAGAACTTACTGACTAAAGCATCGATAGTTATTGATTCTATTTATTTCGCAAAATTAGAAATTTAAACACAATTAACACAGTAATTAATAATGATTAGTGAGGATAACACCAGTATTATATGGAGCAGAAATTTGAACTTATCATTTAGGCTAAGATTTGATAAAATAACAGGAGAAATAGTACTTAGAGTTCCCACATTTTAACAATATTCTACAGCCCTGCAAAACCTGTTTTGTTGCTTAAATGAGAAATGATATAAAGTTTATTTTTTAGTCGCCTTCAAAATTTCAGATCTGCTGCTTAACCACTCCCTAACTGAAATATAAATGCGTTTTATGATTGCTTTCGGAAAATGATCATGTCTCCTGTGTTTTCATAATTTGTCATTAAATAATTAAAATCTTCTACAAGTGTTTCTGCGGAATTGGAATTAAACTGCACACTTCAAAATAAATCAAATTTGTTGATAACTTTTATTATTTAAGCTTAACTGGATTGAAGCGAAACATTAAATGAGAGTTATGAAAATTAAAGTTGGAACAGGATTTTTTAGCCAAATATAAAACAAGGATTTCTTGTCATCAGTAAAACGTGATACCTTAATTGAATTTTACGATTTAGTTCATCTAAACCAATTTGACAATATAAACCAATTTCACTCTAGCATAGTAAGTATCCGTGCTTCAAAGGACTAGTTGCTAATTAGATCATTATTATATATCTAAAACGAGGTCTAAAATGTCATTTTCGGCACTCATACACTAGCAACCTACTGCCAGCAGTTACTCAGATAAAATTAAATGTTGGAAATGTTACCTCTACTTTTACAAGTATATATTTTGTTAGAGAAATGCTAGCAGAATGATTTCAAATAACCATGAAGTCCTAGTGAATATGCTAGCATTTGTCAAATAGATTCTGATGTATTAATATACTTTAACATATATTAGAAAAGTGCTACAGATTGAATTGACTTATCCTTTGTACCTTTATTACCTAAAATACCGTTTACTTGAATTTTTCTTTCATAGAGTGCGGGAGAGAGACGTTTTTCAACTGTTCTACTTCTTGGCAACTTCTACCAACCCAATTCTGCAATCCCTACGTTCCAGTTAACATCTGGGAATGAGATTTAAATTGTTTGAAATGTGATCCTTTATCCATTCAGAGAATGGTGTAAACGTATTTTGGAGAATCAAGTAAACATTAGGAGGAACCAACTTATACACGGAGGGTTGTAACTGAGAAGCACTTAAATGAATGTAATGAATTTCCCTTTACACATGTTATGGGAGGTCATAGATATATGACACCACCGCACTATAGTCCAAACAATTCAAAGTAAACTACCGACTAACTCTCCGGTATTTCTATGGAAAATGAACAACCAAATTTGATGAAAAATAAATGGCAAAATTTGATAAATAAATATGAAATCTTCAATTTGATTAAGACTTTAGCACTACAGCTTCATTTCATATTACCACAATTTTAGTCTATAATACATAACGCGTGAATTAAATTCCTGAGCCACAGTATATGTGAAAAATTCATTGAGCAGTGAGATCAACATTAGAATAACTGACACCAAGCAAGAAAATAAAAAAATAAACAATAAAATATCAATAAGACACGTGCACAATTTGGTCGGAGAAACGGCATAACGTAAAAATTAGGATACACAATATGGAAATAAAAATCTTTACAAAGTAAAAAAGAATTGTCAGGATTTGACAAAATGAAAACATGACAATATATTAAGGAAAATTTTAACTGAAAACAATCATCGAAAATACTTAATTTGCTGAAATAAGTTAATTCAAAAAATATATCTACAACAATTACTACTTCAGTGTTATCTCTCTCTTTCTTTCCCTCTGATCTTTAGATTAGGCCACTTAAGATATTTGTGACTCTTTTTTAATCCAGTAACCACATTTTTTCATCCAAACTCCGGCGATGTTCATGAAAAATTTACCGTCTGGAACACGATGTCGTTAATCTATTGTTCCTATGAAAAATCTGTTGTTCCTATGAAACTTCAATTCTCACAAAATCTCTGCAAAACGTTCCAATTTTCGACATTACACTATTATAGATTTTTCACTGAAGGGAATCTGTTCAGCCATAAGCGAATATTAAACTTCAGATGTTTGACAGGGTTTGATCTCCAGGATAAAGATGATCATTCAATAACATTGGAAAATAAATAAACAGCTAAAGAATTTTTAGCAACATAGTTACAGCCCTATTAGTAGCAAATCAACTGAAACTTGTTATCGGTTACAAATACATGAACATGAAAACTGTGATTTTTAGGATTCGAATAAGAAATAGGATATCCGGGACATAAGAACTTTTACGTTATATAATAAAATATATTACGTTATATAATAAAAAATATATTACGCTATATAATAAAACACGGTACCAGTTAGTTAATGTCATGAAGATAACAAGAGCTCAATTTAAGAACCATTTTTACCGGTTTTCATTTTCCACCACGCTTTCACATTTTCATGTCCTTCTTCTGTAATAACCATCAACCTCTGTACATCATGACACCATAGTAAGATATCTAAAAAATCCGATATTTTGCATGGAAAAAAAGCGTTGAAAGAAAAGAAGTCGTGGTCAGATCAAAGATAAATACAAAACTAATTTCTATGAATAAAAATTTATATGAAAAATAGGGTGAAAAATCAGGTAAATGATTTCAAAATCTTCTTAGAGATACTTTGGGATATGACGTATCCTTTCAAACCGAAATACTCTTTTTCAGATTCAAATGACGAATAAACAGTAGCATTGCAGAATGTCAAACGTCGCCTTTCGTCTTCCCAAAGTTGTATCTGATCTGCTACAGTTATGGGTACACTCTGTATCATTCTTCCGTATTCAGTTGTTACTGCATAAGTTATTGGATGAGCATTTGTACTCAGAAATGCTATAATTTGTGCTGCTGTTATACCAACCTATAAAATATCCTGTCTCTTCCAAACATCAATCTTTCAGTAAATCCATGAAGTGATAAAGAATAAACAAACTACAATTACACAGTGGATATACCTGAAATGCTCTTCTTACAGCTTCACGAGAAAGCACACCCACAGACATATCGTTGAATCTGAAATCAAAGAAAAATTTCCTGAAAAAACCAAAAGTATGCATTTGCATTATGGAAAAACTACCAACAAGAATACCACTAATTTGTAGGAAAAAAAAACCTGTAAAGCATTTCTGTAAATGTCGAGAGTATTGCAAGTTGTAAGTTTGAATCTGTGTATGCATAAACACGATAGTTTGTTTCCACTATCACAAAGCCGTGCTGATTACGGTTTTCCATGCTTGCTTCAGATGTATTGGAAATACCGGTCAAATGATTGAGTAAAGGAGTTAGAAAAAAAAACCTGCAAAGAACAATAAATGACAAAAACTTAGTATAACTATTCGAATTAATTCGAACAGTACTCTTTGTCATAGTTGAAGAAAAAGAAACTTTTGAATATGACCATAAACTCACCCGTCTTTTCGCTTCCTTATAAAAACCAATCCCAACTCCCTGAGGTGTATCAGAAAATCCTTGATAGTTTCAGGCCAATTTTCGTCGATAACAAACGCCCGACTACCGGCAGGTCGCTCTTTATCCGAATCATTGACCACTCTGGTACCACCAGATATACTACCAGAATATAAGGTTAATCTGAATACCTATCAATTACTATTACCGAAACCAACGAAATAGTGAACGAAATATTTCTGAAACATTATGAAAAAGAAAGGAATTCAGAAGATAGCAGTAAAACAGTAAAGGAAGATACTTGAATAAAAAATCAAGTTCCTTGATGATATCGATACCAGCTACTTCTTGCATATGAAAATAATGTAGGAGGTAGGTCCAAATTTGCTCCGGCCGGTTTAATAAAAGAAACTGAAAACCGGCGGATGTTATTTCTATGTCACCGTCATCTAAAAAAGAAAATTATTTTTTCACAACATTCAGGTATAGGTTAAAATCTGTGAAAAGTTTTAACTGATTTCTTCATAAATTCTTCGTTCTGTTTATCACTACTTGAATTTCAGTTAATCTACCGCTCGTTTCTATTCATTCTGGTCCCCTATTATTTTTCACTGCAAACCTTACAAAAAAAAAAACATATAATGCAGAATGCCAACTAATGCAAAACAACTGCTCACTGTATGCAGATTCTCATTACATATAATTTTTTCATAACTATAGCCATAACTCCGACATAAAATTTGAAAAACAGAAAGAATAACCATTTCCACTGCTAGTTAGACCCGCAGACCTAAAAAGCCTTTTAGTGGTACCACTGACACCTTGTTCGCTTTTCTGAGACGGTAAAGCTAAATAATGTAATATGCATTCCCATCTTTCAACCGCTTTTTTTCCGAGATCTTTATTTGCCGATTTTCGAGTTTTCTCATCGCAGTCTTTAACTACACTGAGTTCTGATGCTTTGCCTAGTCCAATACGAGTTGCCCTAAGGTATGCACGACGATACACCGGCTGGAAAAGTACACTTCATCAATTTCGAACGCCCATTCAATGTATTAAACATTATATTTAGAACAAACAGTTAATTCACCAAAAGAAATTTATTAAGACAGTAGTCAAGTTATCTTTTGACTATACTAACTGTGCTATAAAATCTGTAGCGACAAAAAATTTAACAGATAAGACTTTCAACATATTTAAAATATACATTTTCCCCAATCAATAAACTACAAAAAAAAACAACAAAGAAGAAAAGATAAACGCACATTAATCATGATCTCTTCATCCCCAATAATTATCTTCAGTTTCTTCAATGCACTGATATGATTTATCACCGCTGCTTCGAAATTTGGAGCTGACCACGCACGCCAACCGCTAAAAAAAGTAGTGATTATTTCGATCCTGGTGTCAGGAAATAAGAATCATACTACTGTTAACATGTACATCCAAATACATAGCTTCTGCAAGCGGCTCCAGTCGTATTTTTCATACGTCAGTTTTTAGAACCAAGAGATGCAAATTGCATTGCAACGGAGATATCTGCAACTAGCCTTTGCTTGTACTCGAAGAGTCCATTCCATTAACTGCTTATCTTGCTCAGTATCTTCCAAAGCATTGGATCAAGAAAGAATTCACACGTAGAAGTCGGGGAACTCTTTAAGACAGCAAAACTTGTGCCCCTTTCAATTCGCATACCAAATTCGAAGCATTCGAAGAACCGTTTCGAATGCAGCGTATCGCCATGTTTGGCACAACCAGTATTCGTGCTTTGGTGATTATCTTCATTGATTCTGTGAATTTACAACCGGAATATCAAGGCGTACAAATAAATCCCGAAAGATCTAATGTACAAACACTTTACAGTCCCATTCTGTCGTAAAAACACCTCTCTCTTATCTCAAATTAGACTAAACTGATCTAAAAATGAATACCGTTTAAGCCACTTCAAGAAAAGAAACTGCATTTCATTTAACCATCCATAAACGGAAACGACAATTCTCGAATCAAGAATTTACAATCTCAAAGAAACATTTCAGAACGTAGGCCATACCCATCGGAACAATTACAATCACTCGCTTAAACCTCACCAATATACAGACAACGAACACAAACCACATCCAAAACTTCCCAAATTTCAAAAACTCACCAATTCCTATTACTGCCACTTAACCACAGCATTTTCAGGATAAGCTGTTGTGAAAGTTCCGGCAAAAGTCGGAAAATGGCAAATGACACTGCGGGATACGAATACAGTTTATTTAGTTGGTCAGTGGCACGGCTACTCAGGTATTCCAGTAACGGCTGTCCTTTCCAGTTCGACATTTGGACCACCTCATAAAAATGTGAACCGATTTTTCGGAAAAAATTAGAATTAGTTCGGAATTTTCTGATCATTAAACTGTTTAAACTGTGAATTTTTTTTTTTTAAATCCGTACAAACGTCAATACTATACGCATTATCTTTACATAAAATTTATTAATTTGCAACACAAAAGTTACAATCTTTAAAAGAAATCTGATTTGTAAGGTTATATATACATACATTCGTATGTATATATGTATATATATATACATATATATATAGAAAACAAATACATATGGCCAACAAAATACAGAAAATCAATTTATTCAAAGAGCACCATCAAATATAGACCATAAAAAGTTAAATTATACAGCCATGTACAAAATTAACTATCTCTTCAATACATACAGTTGGATGTTCCTGATAAAACTATCCAAGAAAACCTAACAGCCAAAAACTGCAATCAAAACATACGAAGCTCCTCAAACTTATTTTTGTGTTGGTATATATTTTGCTTGCAAAAAGGATAATTAATGATTTTAAAGCAGCATGATCCTTATTCTACTAATTTTTTGAGCAGAAATTAAAATAAAGCAGTAAGGGATATGCATACAAAAAAAAGAACATAAACAGAACCGTGATCAATATACCGAAGAGCGGAAATATTGAATCCCCGAGTAAAGATAAAAATCTAATTCAGATTAATTCTGGTTTCGAAATTTCGATTGAAAATACATCACACGTTGAAATCCACCATCAACTAGTGCAATATTTCGCTACTTGAGTGGAAAGAGATGAATTTTCAATTCTTATTCTATTTCCAAAAAATCTTTAGGAAGCAGAGGATAACTCATTAGTTTCAGGAACTGAAGCTATCTTATGCTTCCTAAATATAAACAGAAAAGTAAACTATTAACTATTATAATATGACGTGGATGAAAAAAAAAAGATATTGGGATAACTAAGTCTACAGAGAAATAATTCTTCACATGGCAGTGAGCAAATAACTTTGGCAAATGGCATGATAAAGTTTTTATTTTGGTATCGACTTGGATTTCGAGACTTTACAAGACTTCCTCCAAGTTCAATCTCACGAACATTTAGAATATTACAAAAAAGAACTATAAGGTAACAAGAAACACTCACCAAAATCAATGGAACACAACAAAATTTGGTAAATGATAGCTACTCAGTTATTGCAACGACCATCCCTTTTGTCAATAGTAATTAGTTCGCCAGAAGTATTAGGAGTCGAAATCGGTGCGATGTTTCCGGATACTCTATTTGAAAGACCGTGGGAAGAAGCAGAACAAGCTGTCGTCGAATCTACAGATGGCTGAAGTGCCATTAAAATGGCTTGATATAGAGAAGCTGCTTCACGTACGTGATTAAACTTCAGAACAAAAGCTTGCAACTCTACTGATAACGGCTAAAAACGAAAATTTAGTCGAATCTTTGGCATAAGTAGGCCTTAATGGTATTGCAACAAAGAATTTTCAACTCTTTAAATACTCTCCAAACATTTCAAGCTACCATAATCTACTGCAAATCGGGATTATGAGATTAAAATTTTTAAAATTAAAAGGAAAAAGTTATTAGCAAAATGCAATTATAAGAAAAGAACATACACGAACATCCCAAGTACGACTTCGAATAAGTGCAGAAAGAAAAACGCATACCACCCGTACTTGACGGCATTGCATGAAAGGCGTCTGATCTGGTTCCTCACAACGACGTACACACGTTGCAATATAACTGTTGAGATATTCTTGTGGAAATTCAACTTGCTAAAACAATTTTTTGATGTATCAGTTTTATATAAACAATGGAAAAATAATCAGCTAGCAGTATGAGCATTCTTAAAATATTAAGCTTTATTTCTTCTGCGAAGGAGATGACACAAACGATACTTTAATATATATCAATTTTTAGCCAGGTTCTTTCTAAGTCGACACTCTAATTACTTTTTCCACTCTTTACATAAATTTTTTTCAGAAAGCTAAAAAAAGTAATATACATAACATAAGCCAGGAACAACATAGACTTGTGTTTTTGTTCTTATGCTGCTCACGTGACTCCTACAACCCTTATTTTCAGATCCGATACAAATCCCACAGCAATCAAGAAAAAAGCAAATTCTTGTAACTACAGAATTCGAGGTTACATAAGCTAATTTTTTATATTTCGATAAGCCGATATGCAAGTTCAAAGGTTGAAAATGATCTTTTTTTTGCTTTTATCCATATATAAGACACTCAACAAAGATGAAAGGTGAAAGAAATTGGAATAATATAGTTGCAAGTTAATAGCAGCAAAACTGTTCAAGTTAAAATTCCAACCACAACTTTACGGATTTAAGACTATTCAAGTTATTAGATCTGAAAACATACGGTACACAATCTGTTTACTACTTCCATGGCTTGTACTGAGATCTTCATTCCAGCAAGTAATTGAAAAAACCTGTAAACAAATACAACAATCAATGAATACGATCCATAGAACTAAAAATGAATAATAAACTTCGGAAAAATAATTACTGAGGCAATTCACTGCAGTTTTGGGTGATTCGGGTTACAATAATAGCAGCTGCAATTGCCGGGTTATCGTCAATATATTTATCAAACTGAAATTTACAAATTTGAACTATGAGAACTATGAATCCTGCAATGTGCAAGTAAAATCTAAATTTTTAAAACATAATTTATTAATACAAGGATTAAATACAAATGCAACCTTGGTTAAGGGGATATCTATAAATTTGGCCAACGAAGGATCTTGTGCAATAGCTTCAGCTAATCTCTGTGCTTCTGTTCTTGCGATGATTGACACCAAAGATTTTTTTAGGAGTTCTGTAGCTTCCTCACACGTCATCGGTTGTTTCTTCTCAGATGAAGATGATATAGCCGTTTGACACTGCAGTAGTATCATAAAAAATACTTACCATAATCGAAAAAGAGAAAATAACTTCCACTTTCATTTAAACATATACTTCAGAGGTTGGAGGTGTTGCATCCGTTTCTGGCTCTGCCAGAGCAGCACTGATGATAATATCAGCTTTTCCTGACATTACGAGCATTGAAGACGTGCGGCAAGGCTCAACCAATTTTTTGTCTGGTACACGCGTCACAATACCGGGAAATGAAGAGCCAATCTGCAAGGAAGAGTTAGCTAATCTTGTTCTTGAATAAAACTGATAGAAGCGAAAGCTGAATAAGCAGAGAGCAAATCAAAAGCATACAATTCAAATACATTCAAAAACAGATTACTTAGAGCAAACCTTATGAGAAACATCCACAGAATCACGATGAATTTCCTTAATTGTAACAGGAGATGTTTTCAACTCAACATTTTCTGGTTTCTCACTCATTATCCGGTTTTCATGAACAGTAATCATTGGGTTACAAACTCGAGAGACGATGGATAACGCTCGTACATTCTGTTTCTCAACGCTCGTTTCCATCCACATAGGATCCAAAATGAAAGGATACAGAAACTGAAACTGAAAAATATCGGCGTAAAACAAGAACACATATTACGATATGCTGTTAGAGGAATAAAAATTTCCACAGTGATGCTAAAACTGGAAATAGAAGATATGCAAACTTAATCCTACCTCGTCATCTGAAGGAGGCATTAATGTAGGTGTAACGCGATGAAATGAAGGAGGAAGAATATCAAATAAGTAAGAATTTGTTAACAAATTGGGAAGCAACATAGATGCCAGTGATTCGACGCCAATTAACTTATCTCTAAAAAGGTAGTCCCTTCATTAAATCCATTTTTGAAGACTAAAAAAGAGATTTTATTAAAATCACTATACTTTGCTATATAAGAATAGTACTGCAAATTTCATTTAAAAGCAAAAGCAAATCATACTGATTTTTCATCCTTTCATTTAATATCCTGATAACAGCTGGAGCAGTCACAGAAGCAACCGAAGGATACTTTGCTTGCCGATTTTTAAGCGCCGTTATATGCTGCGTCACATCAAAATCCTTTAAAACAAGCAAATAAAAGTCAAAAAAAAGATAATGATTTATTTCAGCAAAAATACAACCTGCTCTGGAATTTTCATCATAGTAATGTCGACTGGAGTACGATTGGTGATTTTGTCCAACATTTCTGTTAATAAACAACCAGTAATGTATTTCTCACGAGCTCCAAGTTTTGGACAGCCCAACATTTCGACTTCTACTGAATTATCCTTCGAATTTTTGTCATATTCCTGAAAAATGTAAACAAAGTCCAAACTGTGGTAAATTAAAATGTTTCAGTTTTTAACTACGCAGTCAAGCACGAGAAATTATCCAGATTACCATAATGGATAGGAAAAAAGAGAGAAAAGGATGTTGAAGAATATCGCCCGTTGTTGATACGCCATCAAGTTCAGCAGATCTGGAAATAATAAGAGAAGACAGAACGAACATCAGAAATAATCCAACATAACTGAAGTGCTAACTAAGTAACAGAATTACCCAAAATAATATTAGGTGTCCTGTCCTTTCCAATGTTTTATACCACATACTAATAAATGCCGATATCGATACTATTAACAATACTCACCAATATCAAAAATCATGAAATAAAAAGAGACCTGTACAACAAATAAATAAGGACCACTCGATTTTTCAAATTTTCAATACCGTCTGATTCTCTAAACGCCAACAATAATGCATAACCGATAGAAAAACTACTGTGCCTTCCATTGAAACTCTGGAAATTCTTGCTAATAGCAAATTCGTACGGAAAATCACTATTAAAAAGAAACATTTAATCAGACTGAAACGTTACAGATTTATCAAATAAAGAAAAAGGAAAACATGAAAGCCAAAAAGAAATGGTATGCATAAATTAAAACTTACAAAGAGAAAGACATCACCGATAGATTTAAACGTTTGTACAGTGCTACGACACAACCTAAAAAACAAGTTAATAGTTAAAAAACTAACTTATCATTCTGAATGTTTTATTCAAGAAGTACAGAACTATAGAAAAATTATCATAAAATGCAAAAAAAAAATCACTTCATTATCGTCTCCACATCCTTTTCTGTTATTTTAGGACAGCATCGCTTTCTCGGTACCATCACTTCTTCCAAACATTTAATTATTTAGGCAAATCAATACCTGCAAAATTGTTAAACATTTAATCCTTTTTTGTTCTTACCATCAATTCGATATTGCCGACTAACATCGTACGTAACATAAAAAAAGCTTCCAAACATCTTCATAAACAGTATGGATGAGAGTCGCTCGACGTCCAAAAGTCCGCCATCACTAACCCTCCCGACCACTTCAAACTCAAGGGAAAGGCAACCCATTCAACGACGGGGAATTAAAATTAACCTGAAAATCGACATATAGAACTATCGTTCATCAGCATATAAATAGCTGAAAGTTGATGAAATCAAAATTTTCAAGTCCAAGACCAGAAGTACCAAAAGAAGGTACTTAACGGTGTCAGCGTACCGAAACACGCAACAATGAGCTCGTTTTTACCGTACGAAACTGCTAAAAGCACCCACCGGTACGCAACCATTCGTCACACATTATCAGTTTGCAGCCACATTCGCAAATCGGACATAAACCCAAGTGATCATTTTAGGGGATTCAAGAAAACATTTGCAGTAGAAAATAAGCCTTTACTACACTTCTCCGTTTCCACCTAACATTTATGACACTCCCTGTTTATCTCCGACACTGCGTTACCTTGTCGTTCCGTTATGTTTCTAGCCGATTTATCATCACCCTTACTCTGCACTTCTCTTCCGTCTAGGAAGAACAACCGACTTTGACTTCATCACATATTTGAGATGAAACATTGGGTTCATTCTCGTATGTTTTTCTAGTATCCATTGCCTGCAAGAAATTAAGTTTCTGGTCAAGATTGAAACGACTAGGAAAATAGTTTGCCAAGCTAGAATAAGTTAGAAATCGGGACCTTTCTTCTTTGTCAAGATCGCATGCCGTGGAAATGTCGACATTTAGTTCACCAATTGTGACCATCAATACATATAGTATAATGCTGTTTTCGAACACAACTATGAGCTTAATTTTTTTGTCATACTTAATGATTACAAAGAAGAGAAGTGGATGCATGAAAAAAACAAATGGTAATTTTGATCAAATTAATTCGTCAAGAACTTCAGTAAACACAACCGTTCACTGTTTAGTTGTTAAAAGGGATCAATTAGAGATTCGAGATCGGTATTTTTGAAATGGAATTGTTATCCATTTAGTTATGAAGGAACCAGAAGCAAAAAAGACGAGCGGAGCGGAAGTTTCATATTCTTATTACCTGGTTAATGACAGAATAAAACTGTATGTTCAAATCCGGTGTTCCCTGAAATAATCGAAGAAATCGGTAGACGTTACAGGTTGCTTCACGGTTCTTGGCATGCAACGAAAACTTCAGACCACGGTTTTTCTTAAAACTGCAGTTAAAATGAGAGTTTTGGGAATTTTTCATATTTTGATTTGACATTCTAAACTTAATTGGAGGTTTTGGTAAAAGAATATGATGTTACGTCGAATTTCAATTCATCAGGGAAGTCATAGCTGCTACCATGTCCTCCTTAGCAAAACACAAACTCCGTTCAGCAGTCTTCAGCATCAGACCATCCAGACAATCGATGCAACATGATTAAATTACATGAAAATAATTAAACAATAATTGTCAGAAGCTTTCTAGTTTCATTCGACCGTTCAATATCATTGGAACGATGCAAAGAATGAAATCAGATCAGAATGAACACAACGGAAAAAGAAACCTACAAGGTTTTGATCCGTTATTACATTAGCTTCTCAGTGACATGAAACCTTCTTCAGTTTCCTTTAGTAGAAGTACTTTCGTTGTGTTGGTAGTGAAAGCAGATCCGGTTTTAGACATGTCGCTACTTCCTTCTGTAAATTGCGAAGCTCAGCTTTCTGCAATATTCCCAAATAAGAGCAATGAATTGTAGAAATTCTAAAATGCCTCATCCAAACACATTTCTGAAACTTCGTCATATCTCAATGAATTAGTGTGGTGAAGAAATGGTGTTGTTTTTCTGTTGAACAGCTACTGACATAAATGCTATCGGACTTCCTGAGACAAAAATCTTCAAAAATCTTCAAGGATCTTCATTAGTTTCTGAAAATCATGATAAATTGCTAGGAATTTTCAGGCGCAACTAATGTACTTACCGACCATAAGGATCAAAATTCGTGACATTTGTGATCGAGTAAGCTACTGGAATTGAAGATTCACTAACATTGTTTCTGCACATGAACTCACCAAGTCCTGGAAAATTATACTAAAATCAAAAAACTTGAAGCAGACTTTTTCAATAGATGTTCGTACAGGTTCAGCAAATGTTCATGCCACAGATGCTTAACCACAGTAACACACTTTTCCGATTGTGTATGAAATATGAACTGTACAGGACAGTCGTATAAAACTGACATGTCTGCCACACATAATATGAATTCAAGTGAACAGCTTTTTTCATAAGCTCCATCTGGCAATCGAATGGTGAAAGGTTGATCCGAAACCTATATTTATACTGTGTACTAAGAAACATCTGTACAGCATCTTGATTTATGATTCGTGGTACAACGAAATATTCTCGACACTGGGCTTTAAATATCGGCACCATATTCTGTCAGAGCAATTTCGATCGTTACAATGAAATTAATCAAGAAATAAAGTGCTAATACTTGTTATGAGCGGTATTCCAGTTACGTTATATCCTCAGATTGCTAGTGTTAACTGGTGGAAGATCCTTAACTAATATTGACCCCTTGTCGGCTAAATAGCAGGTTTAGGTTCTAGCTTGTGATTTTCACATGCAGAAACGTTTTCCTAAACATTCAAGTTCATTTAACCACTTCCAGAAAAATTCAAACTTTATAAAAAACTTTCCGGATACTAATATTCCTATCTCATCAAAACCAATTGAACCAACCAACATTAGTTATGAAACGTAAGTTTGATGAAAATAAATGTCCAGAATTTCGCCTATAATTTTCAAAATTTCTTGAAGATGTCAACTCACAATAACAGAACAAAATTTACCACTGCTAAACATTTTACAGTGATTTCATCATAAGTTTACAGCACTAGACTGCCAACTATACATGCAATGAAGCATACTGAACATTTTTGGGCATACATGCCATCAAGTAAGGACGATCATGAAAAAGCTGAAAATGCACTTGTAAGTTTCCAGCCAAGTTACCAAATTAAGGAAGTAGGTGTCCAATGTTGACATGTCCATAGGTCTCCTCAAATGTTCTTCTGTCATATCAGAAAATGCTTCATTCGCAAGATTTTCGTTTTCGCTAGAATTGGTATCAAATAATTTGTGTTTTTCCGGTACACTTCTCGGTTTTGTTTCCTATAATATCGGCAATTAACAGAAAAATTAGATTTATTTTACATTTACTTTGGTTTTTAGAACCTTATATATATATATAATTCTGTGGGATGCATATCGCCACATGTACCATCCGGCAAGTTAATGCATGAGAAATCTGAAATTTCCAAAAATAAAGAATTTTGTTGTTAACAAAACCTTGTTTCGCTGATTTAAGTTGCTCGAATGCTTTTCTCGTTTAGACAGATATTGATGCGCATCGTTTCTAGTATTGAGGACATAACAAATTTGCGACTAAAATAAAAGTTTTAGTTGGCTGATTTTTTTGTTCTGTTGTGTAGAAAAAAAGTAAAAAAATTAGTGGCTGTTATTCTTAAAAAAGTGACATTTGCCTTAGGCACATGCTGCGGTACTGAAGTCAAATTTCTTTTTTGACAACACATAGTGCGATATATTTTCTGCTAAAGCATATGAATAATTAACTGGAGCATATAGTCTCTGAAACGATTGTTATTCCAATTTAGGCTTGAGTCTCAAGCTAACTAATGAATTCAAAGAAGATGATCTTTCTTGTTGTTTCTACGATTCAGCTTCAAAAGCACTAGAAGTTCCTCTTGTCTTTCGTATAAAATGTTCGGTTCGAAAATGTGCTGCATTTGCTACATTAACAGTGCTGATTTCTGGATAAAACGTGCAATATGTCAGCGCATTCTGAAAATGCATTTACTTCGGATTTTTGACTTCGACTGATAACTGTGTTACCAGCTGATAACTTATTCGACTGATAACCATGTTACTATGTTATCGACTGGTAACTATGTATAAATAGAGTAAAAAGAAAATTTGGAACCTCTTCTATGCAAATTCTAGATGTTGTATCAAAAAAAAAAAAAAAAACGAGACATTGTACCACCACAGCTCGTTCACAGAAACATGCAATAATTTTAGCTCTACAAATTTTATTATATAATACATCAGACATTCTTTCACATAAATAAACTGAAAATAATTTAATTCCTAATTTATCCTAGTTTGATTTTTTTCTAATATAAACTATAGTTAACTGCCTGGTCAACTAGTGAAGGGGTTGGGATGACTTTATTATATGCTCATTGAGTTCCGAAATTGCCGACATTCGTAGATTTGAAATGCCGAAGGGTAAACTTTAGCTAATAATGATACCACATTCAAACAATTCAATTCATCTTGTACCGCCATTTCCATGTCCTCTTATTTAGTTTCACAATTAACCACTTGATCCTAAAAAAAAATCCTGACTATCGATTTAACTTCAGTTGTCTTAAATATGTGAATTGCCAATTCTTAAAAACTCATAATGGTTGGCAAATCTCTTGATCAAATTTTTATGATCTTGAGTATTCAGTATTTACACGAAATGCATATTGCGAGATATCCTATACTTTGGAAGCCATTACTGAGACCCAAACATGAAAAATCTGCAAAATTTAAATTTATGCTGGAAGCTAATTCAAATTCTGATTTGTGAACAAGAATTTAATTTCCTGACATTTACTGATCCATGCAAAAAAATAACTTATTTGGTAAGCAAAAATCTGCCACTGTATCTCAAAAATTGCTATCACGTGCAGTATTTTTTTATTTCTTCAAATATTTTTCACACGATCTCTGAAAAAAACATATATATTTTGAAGTAGGCATCTAGAATCAAGCCTTATATGAAGGACTAAATATGTCGAATAAAAATTCTGAATATCTTAAGCATTCCATAAAAATATCGTGTAATATGACTTGAGCTTCATAGTTTGATAGTTTGAAACTAACATGATAATATATACCTTTAGACATATTCCCAAGTAGTGATATCTAATACTAGTTCTTTTGGACACAAATTATATAAGGGAATTCATTGAAATACACTATGTAGTTCTATATAAAACCCATTGAGTATAATCCATCATAGTGGCCAGCAAAAAATTTAATTAGCTCTGAAAAGTTTAATCCATGCAATACCAGATGAAGAAGAATCTTCAAACACCTAAAAGACCAAGTCGAAGAAATAAACTTCAGGACCAGGCTTAATGCTATTTGATACTAGATCCTAGCTGCTAATGCATTTTGCAGTATCGAAAGCCTTCCGAATACTCTGTTTTTTTTTGAATCCAGACATGGTTATTGGGATTTTTCTTCGTCAAATGAAGACCTTGTAGTTGGCGTGTTGGCACAAATGAATAGTCGAAAAAAAAAACTTTATAGCTTGACTTCATAAGGATTATTATGTAGTATCAAATTATTTCACAGACAATTTATAGTAGAGAGATTTGGTTGAGGTTGATTGTGGATCTAGGATTATTTCGGTATAGTGGGACTAGTGAGACGAGTCGAATTGTAGCTCGCTGTCAATCAAAAAGTAACTGAGACAAAGAGTTTAAATCGTTATGCAGTGAGTATTACAACGAGCGCATGATCTGTGGTAGGAGTTAGATCCTAACATTATGTCAGCTGCTTATAACAATGACTGTTAGATTAGAAAACCTTTGCAATATTTCGACATTACAAGTTTACAAATTTGGTTTAGAATAAGGGAGTAATTTTCAACACATGAACACATTCATTGTTAACAATTGTAAAATTCCAAACAGTGCAGATAAGTTTAGCTACAACTGAAAGATGAGGGTTAGATGAATGATTGTTATATGAGATAAAATTTCAAAGTTTCATCTCATAAATTGCTGGTTTTATTTCAACATATCGTTATAATTCTGTTTTTCCGATAATGGTTGTCGGTTGAAATTCAAACACATGAAAAATATTTGTTTGTTTGACTAAAGCAGAATAAAATTTTTAAGTAAAGAATAGATTTAATTAATTGAAAAATATGATGAACAGAAATTACTTCTATATGCCCTTAAAGTTGCTTGCGGTTGTATTCTTCAAAAAAGTGCCGTTAAATAGCAATTATTGTCTAAATTTGTATCACTATTTTTCATAAGTAGTAAGGCTGATCAACACTATGAATTGGGCTTTTTTAAATTCTTAATATGAGTTATTAAATTCATAAAATAAAGTTCTTGTGCACCGCTTGCTGCGTCAACCGATCTCTTCGTTTCATTTTTTGAGAAACGAAAATTTAGCTGATATGCTCACCAAAAATTATTAAGTAATATAGATTAAAATAGAATCCTTTCCTCCCTACAGTTCGAAGCGAAAGGCTGTTTGTTCTTCCAGTTGGTGCACAGATGCTAGGAAGTTAACGACATTTAGTATACATCGGATTGGTTATTTATGCTTGAATTTAGACTAAATTTCAATGTTAGATATATTAAACGAGGAAAAATATTAACTTGAAATAGAAAAGCAGAGTTTAAATAATAAATGAAGATATATTTCATGATATTAAAAGATAGTTGATCCTTTCGGAATGATTAATTTTCTCTTCACCTGATGCAGTCAGTGATCGAAAAACTAAAAATAGTCTTTTTATAGATGGACCATTTCTGCTGTCGAGAAGTCTCCAGTCAAACTGATCAAACAAAAAAGATAACCTTAATGTATTCCCAAAGCTGGTCTTTAATAACTTTATAAAAAACATTGCAGTCAGTTCTTCAATTTGGACAATATTTTCATGCTTAAAAAAAAGAACCAAGGTTTATAAAATGTCAAATAATTTAAATAACCAAAAAAAAAAAACGAAAGGCAATTTTGTTATGGCAGGTTACATATTTATTAATCAAAATATAGTAAAAGATAAAGTCTTTATTCGAACAAAGCACAATAAATGTTATAGGATAAGACAAAAATCCGAGAGTAATAGTAATACTGAATTCCAAGCAAGGATATCGGAAATTTGCAAACTTTTAGATTTCAAATTTTGGATGCTAGATCTTCAATTTTGATTCGATGCAAATATCTGTAGTCAACTGATCTAAATTGAAAATGTTTTATTGTCAAGTTTCAGTTGAAGAAAAGTTTATATTTTTACAAATGTGTGTTTACTTTCAAATATTCAGAAAGATATAAGCACAAAAATATGTACCCAATTCACTTTTACAATTACATGCATACAATTTCTTAGCAAATAACTGGAAAATCAAAAATTTCTTGTCTCCTTTTTTACAAAGCGTACATTCAAAATGTTTTGTTTTCTTTTTCAGGATCACGGAAGTTACTTGATGTCTGCGTAGCTAATTTATGATGAATTATGAACTGTTTCTCTGATTCACAGCACTATTTATACATGACATTCAGTCTTAACAAACTGAATGATTCAGTCTACTGATTGAACTTATCTTTATCTTTTGTCTGATTAATTTATATGAATAATGGTAATCGTTGGAATAATTACTACTTTTTGATTTATCTATTTAGCAGAATAATTCATTCATATCTCTTTTCATCACTTTATTATATATTAATTAATACTGATCCCCTTTTTATCTTTCATTTGAGTTGCTAGAGTGTTTCAAAGAAAACTTAGATTTCAGTAATTTTTAAAGTACCAACTGTTAATGTATAATACAGTGACGAAAAACCGAATACCTAAAGAGATTCAAATTGTATCAACTGTGATAAATTCAAGGTGATAATGAGGGAATTGAAAGAAGGAAAAAAAACTGAACGATGCAAACTACAAGAGCATAAAATACAGGAAAACATGATCGGAAATCTGCTCAGCACCCCAAATTACAGATTAGGCAAGTCAAAGTGAATGTTAAAGTAAGTGATCCTGTTTGGTGGGTCTGTATTACTACATTTTAATTTAAATGATATGCCTTACTAAAATTAGCTAAGTACCAATATCATCAACGAACATATCTTTCACTGGTTCGTTGAACTGGTGTGATATGTTTTTTAAATTAATTTTAAAAAAATTAATTTTTAAATTAATCAATATAGCAGTAGCTAGAAAAGGTATTCCTGCCTTTCGGAATTTCTATATTATTGATAGAGCGGTGACGAATTGTCGAATATCATGTGCAATTATCAAGGAGATGATAGAGCATGGGGACTACGAGATTATATATCATATTGATGTGGTATAGTTCATTGTCCTCAAAACTTTTTACGAAGTTCCACCGGAAACGAAAGTGACCAAAACCATGCGTTTGAAATGGTCGTTCATATTCAGGATGAAGAGAAACAGACGGTTCGAGAATATGGAAGAATGCTTCTAATAATTTCTCATTTGACTTATCTCAATATCGATTAACCTTGGAGTTAACATTTTTAAATAACAGCTTGAAATAATCCTTTGATAATGTATTAATACTGTCTTATAAAACAAAGAGCTGGAATGATCCGAAAGTGGCATGGGCCAGTAGTTAATGGAAACTATCATAGTTAAACTTATACTGGATCCAGACCTGGTCTCCACAACTTGTACAAATCTGTTAAGGCTTAGATTTTTGTTTTAAACAGTAAATGATCACGACCATCGTAATCGCAATATTTTGGTAAAAGACAGTAAGTTGAAGAATTAGTCGCTTCAAAATGTCCTGATAATGATATCGAGAAATTATAATCAGCTGTCTATAAATCCACATTTCCAGAACACGAATAAATCCAGGAACTATAGTAAGCAAGGCACCCGTGGCAAACTATACAGATCAAGTGTATATGTGGCTGGATTTTGTATTTGTGACTCTCTATAATTTTCGGTATGAGGATTAGCCAAATGATTACCAACACATGTGTTTCAAATTTGATGAGAAACAATATTTCTCAGTAAGACTTGTTATTGCTGATGAAATCAAAAAATGTGAAGAACTGGCAGAAACTTGTACTACCGGTTGAACTCCTGGAAATGTTTAGCTTGTCCGTTTTCAATTGCGGAAAAATTGTAAAAGTTCAGAATAGCAAATGTTACTACCCATTTAATGTCTAGTCATCAACGAATCATGCTTAAATTTACGTCGTAACCCTGTGCACTTTACGAAAGAAATGTTGTTACCAGCTCTTGTAACATCGATTATCACCATATCATCTACATTGTTCCAACTAACGACATTATAGCCAGTACCCATAGCACCGCTTTAGCTCTCATTAGTGGTAGATTAACGGTATCCGCTATCCACACGCCAACCATACGTTGGTTTCATTTCCTTTCCAAAAATTAAGAGTTCTCATTACCGGGCAGATAAATATCTACCATTCGCGCTTATCAACGTTCTTCTGCGCAATTTCGATGATTTTTATTAAGGTTATCACAATCTGGCACCACCATACCACCACATCAACCTGCGCATTTTATTAACAGGACTGCTCTGCAGATGTACTAGTGAGGAAGTCAACGAGAAATCGCAGCGGAAACATGCTCCAGTAGCATCTACTCTCAACAACCTGACTCTCTGATTTTCCTGGCTCTTCGTGGTTTTTGCTACACCTTCATTTTGTAACTGGAAAATTTTTAATACTGCATGTTCATGTTGTCTTTTATGAATTATTGAACAGTTGCCAGTTCTTAGGTAATTTTGTAAAAATTAGGAAAAGTGGGATACCTAAAACCAAACTGTTTACAACTTTAGTTCGCTATTAACCAAAATTCTTTTAAAAAAAGTAACCAGTAGTGACAGTGTCGAGACCTTCATCTGGCAACTGGTCTTTTGAAGAAGAGATAAAATTACTATTAGTCATTCTTTGGAAGAACCACTTTTCACGTTGTTAAAAAGATAATTTCAACAGCCAGATATAAGCAGCTTAGAGGTCATTTATCAAAACTGGCTTCAGTCACTAACATATGAGGAATTTTACGTCATATGATTTCTGAATTTTCTCCTTATATCACAGATCAATTTCCCATCTCATCTACAACAGCAATCACATAATCGAATTGAGGTATTACTAGTTCAGCACAGCTAAGATAGAGTCAGAAAACTGACCACATGCAGATTTAATAATGCATTCAATTCGTCACACCTGTATATACTTTTATATATTATCCTATTAAACACAAACTCCTCTGGAGTTTCAACACCTATTAGTTTTAACAGTGTCAGGTCTTAACTTCCTCAAACTTTCCCGAAAAAAAACAGTGCATGTCGGGACAAAGATCCGCAAATATTTCATTTCATACTAAAACGAACTGAAGTATTACGACCTTTGTTTTTAGCTTAAAAGAAATTTGGATATTTCCACAGCAAAAATTTTGCTGTTCGCATAGAACAAAACTGTATGATATTAAATGTGCAAAATACAAATACTAATAACACATGCGACAATATGTCGCATAGGAAGGATGTCGATAGATGCCCAGCAATGATAACTCTGTAACAGGAGTAACTTACCTTAGATGAACTCCCAAACCGGGATCACTTTTAAAAACCTTAGTAAACAGACAAATTTGTAATGAAAATTAGCTCGTATATCATTTCGGGAAATATTGTTAGCCAGTCGAAATTCCGCACTCTGTAAACACTGAAATTAGCAACTGAAATCTACCGAAAAATCTGATGACCTCGGCACGGAATCATGTAAAAGCACTCAAATGCAGTAGTCTCAGAAACGACAAAACGAATCAAGCGAAAAAAAAAATAGTGGATTGAAAAAATTACTTGAGTAAGTTAGCTAATGATCAACACAAACAAACCTGATCCGCACCCTTCCTTATGTGAACGGCAAAACTAAAAAAAAACGCGCTGTTCCAGAATATCAGCATGTTTATAGTAACAAAGTGTTTGCTCAAAATAACAGCAGAATTCAAATCAAACAAGTATGGTAGTGAAATGTCATTCAGAAAGACCATGAAAAAATGTACGTGGAAATACAAATATATTAATAGATTTTCGAAATATAAGATATTCCAAAATCTCATTTGAATTGAATTTTAGCCAGCATAACAATAAAAGCAAACTTCATAATTAACGATGTCCATAAGCAGACAGAAATTCACCTTGCCGCCACACAGATTTGTTGTTGGTCAAGCAAATTATTAGCAACAGGGTAAATCCGTACATAGACCGGATAATGAAATATGAAAATCAGTAGGCATTTCCAATCTTTTTTTTTCGAAAGTAAAGAATTTCAAAATATTCTTGCTAAAAGACATTACGGTCATTTAGAACCGAAATTCTGTTAAAAAATATAACAGTATGAATAGTACTAACTGTGCAAGAAATTATTAACAATCACATGAATTTACGAATGAATGAGTAAACGAATAGGTATCGGTAAAGACAACGTAGCAATATTCATAGCAATTCATTTTTGAAACTTTAACTTTACAGTTGGAATTGGATAGGGAAACCTGCTGCATAAAAATTAATACGTGCTAACAAACAATCATCAGGATGACTACATAGCTAATTAACAGTTATTTTTACTAATAATCCTCTCCATTTCTCGCATTAAAGTCTCAAATTCCAGGAAATGCCAAATCTTGAAACAAAAATGCTACTTCTAAAATAGCACTATCATGAAATCCGTGGATCAAAACTGAAACAGAAGAATAATCTTAAGAAAACTCTATTTAAAATATTCAGCATATAATTGCAATAATGGGTTAAATGAGTTATACAAAAAAGTTACTTCTAAATGATTGTAGTTATGGAACTGTTTCAAGAACCAAATTTGCTTACTCAGTGTATATCTATGAGGTTATTATTAAATTAATAACTCCATAGAAAAAAGTAATTAACTTTCCTTAAGATATGAAAACACTCAACATAAGAACTTACCAAAATAGAAATGTAGAAATGAAGAGACAGCTGAAATAATTACAGCGTTGTACGCAATAAACCAAAGAAAAGTTTCACAGCTAAACAGTTGTAGGAGTCGAGAAAGTAGCACAGAATACAGCTGGTGAATTACCCCCCATTAGGAGTATCAGGGGAGGCCTTTAGGGCCAATGCAAATAACAGATGACCACATTCAGGTGTCAATAAGGTTATGTTGCGTGCGCAAGCCTGAATTAATCGATCAGCCATATTACTAGCAGCAAAAACATATAATACACCGCTGGGTACAGTGACAACACCGGCAGCATCTTTCTCGGAAAGATAATTAACCAGTGGCCGAATAGGTTTATCACACGCTACAGCAATCATTAAGCTAAGTTGTTTCTTTGATGAATGAATTAACCGCTCCTCAAGTGCCTCCTGACTAACCAATGGCAACCGCTGAGTAATGTGCAGTCTCAGTGCACTACCATCTGTCGGATCACGAAGTAATTTCTGAAGCAAATGCTCTGTTCCCGAGATACGATGCAAACGAATCGCGTATTCAGTTTTCTTCAGGATAATGAAACCTTGCCAGGTTGGTGCAATTCTTCGTTCTAGCTCATCAATAGTATCAATTTCACCATCAGATGGTGTACTTGGACTTTCAGGTGGCGTACGTGGACCCTTGTTGCGCTTTCTCGACCCAGCAGACATGCTTCGTCGTCTTTTACGATCTTCCTTTTGGTCATCTCTACAAAGAAGAGACTCTATATACAAATATTTTTGCATAATTATGAATCTCCATTTATAATTATCTAAGGACTGGAACAAAGAAACACAGGAAATAATGAACTTGGCAAAGTCAACGATGATGCATCTATCTCTACCACCCAGTGGAAAACCTTTCATGGCACGACAAGCATCCATTGCTGCATTCTGATCCGTAAACCGTATATACGCGAAGTCAGCGCCTTCTTCATAGTCTAGCCGATCAATAAGCCCATATCGATCAAATTCCTATAAACTAGAAACATTTCACAATTTCTTTTGAAACTATTTCATAGCTAAAGTTTGCAATCGTTTGTAAAACTCGAATATCCAAAGGACAATGTATTACAATACCTAAAGCGTAGTTTGAGCATCCGATATACATCCCGTTATACTTCGACGCAAAAAGATAACCTTAATTAGAAAATCACCGGGTGTTCAAAAAATTTTGATTTAGAATAATACACCGAAAATCGAAAAAACTGCCTTAGCCAAATATTCTGCAGATGTCCACGGTCCTAGGCCACCAATCCATAAACGATTTGATGGTTGGGATTTCCCATATCCGATTTTACAACGGGTTGTTCCTGGCCGTATTGGACGGTCATGTTCATTGGCTTTTGCATTCATGGACTGTTCCAAAGTCTATGAAAACACAAGAGTGATGACAGCATAATTAATATAACTGTCTCATCATCCAGAAAAATATAATAATATGAAGATTATTTGTTTCTCGCAAAAATCCACCTGGAAAAGTACGAAAGCATATGCAGCATTAGTTTCTGGAGGTGTTTTGATATCAACATCCTCAACTTTTCCATACTTTTCGAAAACACGACGAATTTCTGACTCTCGTATATCTGCTGGCATATTTCCCACAAAAAGTGTTCTTGTTGCATCACTGTCATCTTCTTTCAAATTCCATGTTCCTCCTTCCTCACGACGTCTGTTGGGAGATTTCCTAAAACAACATTTCTTTACACATTAGTTCACTTTTTGCAAACAACGCCTCTCTGAATTACCTTCTTAGGGGATCCTTTCGTTCACGCTCGCGTTCAGCTTGCAGTGCTCGATTATATCGATCGGGAATATACTTTCCTTCTTGATCTCTGATGATGCCTGCAGGATCGAGATGAAGTCGCTTTCCAAGTAATTTCTGTAACCTTGGTAACATCGTATGTCGAATTGTTCGCGCCGCCTCTGGGCGTTCAAAATTTACGTAAGCAAGACGCTGCTCATCGCCAGGGTTGCGCACTATTTTTATCTGAAAATTAATTTGTATTTCAAGGAAAGAAGAAAACGAAAAAGAACAGCAGCAGTGTTCGACCTACACGAGCGCATGTGCTAATACCAAACAATAAAGGCCTCATTCAGTTGAATTTCCTAAAGTTAAGGAAGCAAACATAAATATAATATCCAAAAGACGATCACCTCAAATGGAGCATATCGACGGAATTCACGCTCCAGGATATCTTTAATTTCATCCTTCGTAATCTTGTTGTCAAAATGCGAAAAACGAAGATTCATATATTCTTCCGGGGAGTGACTACCGAACCGATCTCTAGATCAGGGAGAAAAGCAAAATGTATGCAATATAGCTGACTTGAAACATTAATTTTATATTGCAAACATTACTCAGCTATGGTAATTGAAATTATTAAATTGTCAAGGACTGAAATAAAACTACATGTTGTCGAGACTGTACTATGAGAAAAATACATTTAATATAAAAGGATTCTAGTGCATAGACTAATAATTTATCATGAGTTTGGAACGGACCTCCAAGATAAAGTGACTGCATCATAAACATTAATCCTATTGATTACAATGTATTTCCGTAATTGGAAATCAAATCTAATACGATGGATGAGGAAATCGATCGGAGTTATGTATAGGGAAGTGATCATCACCTCATCGTAGAAAAATAAGGTCTAACACACCTGTTTTTTGTCCACCTTTTAACCTTAAAAATCATATTTAACCTGTAAAAAGAGGAAAGATTGGCATCTGGATCACTGCTATTTTCACGTCGGAACGATAGCCGTTGAACAGGCCTCGACTGCCTACCGTTAGCGTTATACGCTGTACCGCGTTGGTTACGCCCATCACGTCCACCACCATACCTTGTTCCCATGTCTGCAAAGATGTTGTCTAAAGCTTAGAAAACAGTATGTAATTTGGTTCAAGTAGGCGAGGAAAAGAGTACAATTTCGAAAAACATGGGAATGTTTTTTATCTGCGAGATTAGTCGGAAGGTAACAGCCACCTTTCATTTAGCTTTCTAATTCACAAAGCCCTTCCTTCCTTCTGCCTCTGGACCATTTTATCAATCTTCTTACCAACATGAAGTGAAAGTACAGAAAAAGACTACCTCGCAACCACAAGGCCTTCCCACTCACTGTACTACCACTAATTTCTCAACATTCCTTTACTAATTAATGCTATTTCGCTCCCAACTTGCATATTACTCCTGGTATCTCTTCAGCAGCACTATTCCTTTTTTGCTTTCAGTCTGTGACTGAATAAGGACACACAGAAACTAGCAGATCCCCTCACCCCATTAATGACATATAATTCGGCAATCCCTACTTCTCACACCCCACCCCTTTATCCAGAACATCGAACCCAAACCGCGTCCAAAACTACATTGTATCACACCATATGGTTGAGTGCCTGTTTTGCAATACACGTTCCAACTAATCGTGCTTAGTAAAAACGCTTAGTTCAGGTCGGAATCATTATGTCCACCTGGAGTTGAATGATCTTATGTTTATTATTCTTATTATCGCTACTTTATGCGTCCGGGATTAGGCATCCTATCAAAGTTCAAAACTCAGAGAATAAGGCACGAATTGATGGCCAATTTTGCAAGATAACGGTTCTAAGCGTGCTCTGCATTTTATCGTGGAAAAAATGTTTAGATCAAATTTCTCCAGTGGTAACTTGAAAATGGCAGCAAATCGTTCCAGGAACTTTTAGCTTTTTTCATTTCCTAGTGTCGGCTCGGGTTTTATTTCTTGCTATATTACCTTTTGAAAATAAGGTAAAGTTGAGAAATATTAGGTAATAGAGGCTCTACCTTGTTCCTTCATTAAGTTTCGCACTTATCTTTGCATCTTCCCAATTATCCTTTACATGATTACTAAAGTTGAATGGGTTCAGAATGCATTAGTAGCATAGGAAATGTTTTAAAATGCATGCCATTGCAAAAATTTCTAGTCATCTAAAAGGTTTTCAAAAGTTCCGAACAGAATATCTGCCTGGTTAAGTTTCGTTATAAAAATGCCCACAGCAGTGCCATTTACAATAATAGATATGTCAACAAATTCAATAACTAAATAAGTTGCAAAAATTATTCTCAGCAACATCTTAATTCAATTATGACCTCTCTTATGTATTTATTTGCTGTAAATCCTTAATTTTCTTTCTTCTGTTCCATCCTCTTTTCTACGAAAAACTTTTATTTTGCAGAAATTTTATCAGAACACAATGGAAATAATCTATAAATAATTTCTACATTAGAAAAGCCTTGCAGATGGCGTCATCAGGAAAAAACGACTGAGAATGGAGAATAAAATCTGAGAAAAAGACCTTATAACGAATTCATCAAAGCACAATCGATTGTACTGAATTTATAAAAGCAGGCGAACTTTGACTTAGAATCAGTTGAGATGAAAGTTGTAATGATCGGTCCAGTTCTATCCGTTTACATTTGTAGCGACGATTTTGGAACCAAATTTTGACTTGCGTGGAAGTAAGACCCAGCGTCACTGCTAGTCGCTCCCGTTCTGCTGCATTCACGTATCGCTGCAATTTGAAACGCTCTTCCAGTTCATTCACCTAGAATTCAGTTATCCGTCTCCTATCATTTGTCGACTGGAGGAGTTTTGATCTGTTCTATTTCTTGTAGCATAGCAATTGCTAAATCAAAAAGCACTTTCTGCCGATAACACGCATTATGTATGTATGACATGTTAGGCCTAGCAATTCTCGAATTCTTTAATTTGGCACACAGGGCATTTGTTAATTAGAAGAATGTAAGGAAGAAGGAAGTCGTGCCTAAAAGCAATACTTATTGATCTTATGGGAATCTAAAAAAGTTTGGAACTATGAGCTCCGTTCACCAAATCTGAGATGGATTCAGCTGAATTGGGTGCAGTGTACAAAACATAAGGTTAAACAAAGAAGAAAAAAATATCTGTAAAATGCAACAAATTTATCAAAAGCACCTGAGACTGGGTAAATAAAACGCGGGGTTTCCGTCGCGTCTGCTGCGATCGGAGCTGTGCAGAACATTTGAGATTGCCATTACTGCCGGGACGGCTAGCGGTTAAATCGAATCGCGAGTCACTATGCATATCTGGAGTTCTAATCCAGTAAATTGAAACATACCGGGTTAATCAAGCAATTAATGCTAGCAACAAGTAAACTGTTATTATCATTATTTACAACTGCCTTCATTACTAAAAATGTTCGAGTTCGAATCAGAAAATCGTTCTAAATTGCTCATTTTAGACTGTAACATAACAATCAATCATTTCTAATCTTTTTTCTTTCCGGAGTTTTAGATTGAAAGTTAAATATGTCAATCGATAATTCATAAAGTTAATATGCGAGTGATAAACACTTACTTAAATGTGCATGAAATGCAAACTGTGGTACAGATGTGGTAGATGGTAACCGTTCATTGAAATCCAAATACTGCATATCATTCATCGAGGTCAGTTGTTTCAGCAAAAAGTTCCGTATAGGGAACACAGAAGATGACACGTTTGGAGTTGCTGGTAATGATGATAAAGTCGTATTGTTTGTCATAGATAAACTCCAAGGGAATTTGAACGTTGACATTCGGAAATTAGGTGCTGATATTGAATTATTATCTAGATTCACTATATTCAACTCGGGTTTTTTGGATGAGCGAAATTCCGGATGAGGAGTATACTAGCAGTGAGATTATCGAACCGTTTTGGATTTTGTTAACTGTTGTTTGATGATGCATGACCATTAATGGAGAATTCGATGATTGAAATCATTGAATTCAATTGATGTGAGTGTTAGGAGGCGCGTCTTATATCTTCAAAAGATTCTCACGCGGCTAATTTTTACCTTGAAATGACTTTCTAGTCCTCTTGTCCATAAGTGACATGAGAAAATAGCATGTGCGAGAGAGAGACAAAAACGAATTTTAATGGGTTCAGAGACGATACCAATAGATGTTACGGTACTGAAGTGTATTTACATAGCCAATCAGTAGTGCTCATTTCTAGGAATTTTGAATAAAGAAATTGGAAAGTGAGAAGCGAAGAGGACGAAAAAGGAGAAATGGATTGCATTACAAACTTAAATGCGCCTTTGCTTGAGTGAGTAGAACTTACTGCATTACTAATTTCAAACCTTTGTATTATTTTCCATTATCCCTCAAGCAGTCTTTGATGTAAACAGAATTGATCCATTGAAGTGACATAAATCAATTCCGTGAATCTACTAACGAGAATGTCTAGTTGCCTACAACAATCATTATTTCATATTTTGCACATTTTTTCGAAATTCCTACCTTCGAATTTTCCCCTCCCCCGCATTTATCCTTAATTTGAAAAATAAGTTTCAAACAAATTTCATAAATGATTTCTTCATTCCAACTAATAATTATCTACACTCAACTATTCTGCAAACAGCTGCTTTGTAATTCTACCTGAAAAAAAAGTGATCTTTGCATAAACTGTTAAAATAACTTTCCATAATAAACATTGGACTTCTTGAAGTGGTGCTTCAATGTATTATGTTTTAATAATACTATCAATCAATCAATCAATTACTATTAACTATATCCTAGTAAAGCAATAAATGAGGGTATAGCACAAATCTTTTTAGCCCGTTCAGCAATGAAATTTGTTTTGTAAAATTAAATGTCTTGAAAACAATTTAGAAAGTTAGCAAGTAGATGGTTCTCTGATGGTCAATGTGAATTCAATTGTGAATAACAATATGAGAAACAGAAAGGATGGATAAAACGTTACCGTTACAAATTCAATATTACTTAGTGAAATAACTAGTTAATCTTGGCACTTTCACTTTTAAAACTTTACTTTTGGATGGTAAACGAACCATAAATCAAAGAATATGGCATCAATTTCCAGAGACTTCAATATTGTGCATTTGTTCAATTTGAAAGGAACTAACTTGATTACTGAAACAGTTCAAATCTGTAACTTAAGCATATGAAACATCAACAATTTGAACGAGCGATAAGCTTACTGAATCTGTTCGTGCTTAATAACATTAAATAATGATCTCAATTTAGCAGTTCTCGTATTTGATTACTTCATGGAATTTGCCTCAATCTTATTTATATTAGATCTCGCGAAACATGTCCACCACACGTTTTAAACCATTTTTAATTTCTCCTCCGTGTTCTCCCCGTATTTTGTATTCGTCGAATCATGTTGTCTTTTAACCATAAATTTCTCACAAATAGTTGCACTCTCCAATAGAATTTTTAAAGATCATGGCCATGACTATTAATACTAGCAGATTTTTTCTCGTTAGAAAATGAAAATTGCACTTTTAAATAAACATAAACAAATTTCGAGAAATTAGTTGCTAACAATCTATAAAATTAATGCCCAACCATATTTTTTTCTCTAAAGTATATGAAATGCGTTGATAAATGCACCCCAGTGCCAAGCATATCCACTCGTAACTTAGAAGAAATTCCGGTTAATTTCAAAAAAATTACAATTAAATCATACATCTACACGGCATGAACGTGCGAAGAATACGGATACTACAATCCTTTTAACCGAAGTATGCGGTAGTAGGATATGTGCCTGCGTGATCGTTTTACAGTTTCAGTACTGAAACTCTTGTACTCATTTTACACAATTTTTCACTTACTACCACAAAGAAGAAGGAACGCAGCCATGAAAATATGCCTTCTTTCTCACTTATAAAAATTATTATTCTCAATGGAAAGAAGCACATTCAATTTTATCAATTCTTTTTCGAAAAATTTCTTGTTGATGAAAAATGCAAAATATTCAATCAATTATCAACTAATATAAACTATGGAGTGGTATCAGTCGCGAAACTCGAAATAAGTGTCGCGAACCTCAAAATAAATTATAACATATGGCTAAATAACCAAAAAAACTTGTGCTGAAAAATTTCACTCAAATGATTCATCATACAAATTGTAACTAATTAAATGTTACGATGGTCAACATGATGAATTTTTTCTTATCTCTCTCTTTTTTTTTTTTTGTTTATCACGAATCTTTTAACTAAATTCTCATCTTTTTTTTTATCATAACCATGCTTATCTTCAATGTTTAAAACATCAAACCACATGTAAGTGTTTCTGATCTGGTAATCAATCGTATTTCAATCGTTATGCTAATCAGATCTTCCTTAACACAGTTTTCTTTGTTAATCACATGCACATCTTTTGCCCATTTTAATTGAATCTTATATTCAACAGGATTTTATCAGACTCTTCATTGTAAACCATTCCTACTCTCTCTTAATCTATATATATTTGAGAAGACCTAAAGTTTCGGCTCAGAATCTGAAAGAATAAGTTCGCATTCACCGCTCCTACACAACTATTTCATTAATATTTTCTAAATAACTTCGATTACCGATAATCTTCCTCTCAATAAAATAAATATTAGCCTCAACCATATCCTTCTCTGCAAAGCACTTCCTATTCGGCTCTAACAAATTACTCCAATCCGATCTTATTTCGTGACAGTATCCCAGTAAAGTTTCTATTGCAGTAATTTTCATTTACTACATAAGGAATATTCTTAATAAATCACAGAGACAATGGATAAGTTCTAGAAAAATCCGTTATACTATGGAAAGAGATAACGAATATAAAGCAATAAAAAAGACTAACAGTACATCAGTGTTAAACAATTCGACGGTATTCTAAAATCACTATAAATTTACTAACAAAGTATCCTGTAGTGCAGCGAATTTTGATCATAATTAAACAGAGCACATTGACAAATATCATAAAATTTAAGGATTACCGCTTTTTATACAAACAAGGCTTCAATATCAATCCAATAGGTCGTTTCTGCACCACTTTACCAGTTTTCATAAATTCCAAAATCACAAAATAACCACCATTTTTCATCATCTAGAAATCCTTCAATTAATAACAAGTATACTATTTGAAATGTATTATTGCTATTAAACTCCTTTGCATCATCCGAGCGCAATATAATAACAACGAACCTTTCCAGTAATAGCAAATCCCATTTTTGCTACGGCGTGAATGAACTGTTTTAAGCTTATAAATCGACTCGCAATTTCAGCTATTTTCAAAAAACCACTGCAAATAGACATTAGTCAGATTCTTTAAAATTCTTTAAAAAATTGATTAATTTGAAAAACAAATCAGCATAAATTATTTAACAATAAATGAAGTGATAACAAACCTTTTCTTTAATATCCGATTCGCTTCCATCAAATATTCGTTCAGATTAGTCCCCATCAATGAAAGACAAAAAACAACAATATCCACTGATTCATCACAAAGTGGGACCTACACAAAACTATTTATCAATGGAAACAAACCTCAACTAGAAAAAAGGTTGAATTAGGAGCATAATTAGATGAGTCTAGAGCATGCTCACATAACTGAAACTACCTTCAAAGCTGCTACTGATATTTACCTGTTATGTGCTTCGAATCACTCTGATGATTTAAGGTTATATTTTTTTCATCATAAATCTTCTCATGCTCACTGGGGTAACTTTTAAATTAAGGCAAAAATTTCAACTTCCAAAGTTTGTACTTGTTGAGGATAATGTACTTATTATTGCCTTCTTTTCTAACAGCTCAATGCAAAATAAGTGAAGCGTGACGCTGTTATACGTAAGCGATAAATTGATAGTGAATTTACAGATGTCCAATAATAAAAGATTAATGAAAATGTCTCTAGCCTATTATACTACTTATACCAATAAAACCAATATTCTCATGATCAAACATACCATGGACATGTCACACGCCATAACGCGATCATTCGCAGCAACCAAATCGAAAGAATATACAGTGGCTATATGTGATAATGCATCAGCAATTGTTGCATTTCCACATCCCAAATCAGCAATTACTAAACCATTATGTTTCAATGATTTTATCCATTGAATAATGATGCGAACTGGATTAAAAGGCCATTTATTTGCCTATAAACGACCAATTTAATAACCTAAGATACTATTCTCATTTTTAATTAGCTGTTCTCATTTTCTAAACATGCTTAATTATCTAAAGTTTAATTTTTTGCAAATATAGTCGATTTACTATATCACTGCGGGAATACCTCCACAGCATATCAGCTATTAAGTTAACTACATCTTACTTTAGATTCAAACAATTAGTATCCTCTTGATCGAAGTGGATAAATTATTAAACAACAAAATCCTTCCATTATATATTGACACAGGCATTTGTGCATTGATTTCATATGATTCTCACTAGCAAACCTGTTTCTGATATCCTTTGTGGTACAGTTTAAAAGCCTGTGGATCCTTCCGAAACAGTTCCATAGCTTTCGCACCACTCATAGTATATAATTGCTCGTTGATATATCGAAAGAGTGAGGAATCAATCCCTTCCCTACCACTCGTTTCTTGTCTATTCATTGCGCCACTTTTAGTTGAACCGTTACAGTTGATCCTCTTAACTCTACTTTTCCTCTTTTTTTTCATTATTTGTACATCACTTGAAGAGATGGTGCGCTCATTACCTAAAACAACAAATAAATACAGAAAGAAAAGTAATTCGTATAGCTCTACATTTAATGGCTCTTTCACGATACCAAAAGATCTCTTTGAATAAATTATATATACATATAATTCTACCATTTTCTTCCCTCAGTTTTCTTTTCGCTTCCTTAGCAGCTTTTTTCCGAACTTTATTTCGCCATGGACGATGCTGTTTTCCCCGCTAAAACAACAAATTGTTCAGAAATATTTAGAAAGATTAAACTCAAGGTCACTTAAATCCAACTACAGTGCCTTCCATAATCAAGACCACATTAGCGAGTTAAAGTGAATGCAACTTAACCTGGTTGTTGCGATTTTAGCTACAACTTAATTCATTGCTGGATCGATTAGTTACCGAACTCCCATCTAATCAATATAATACTCCATCCAGTTATCACACTGCAATTATAACACAAAACAAAACTAACAAACATTGTCACCAAAGTTTCCACTTCTTCACTGCAATCGACATCTCCCTGCTTGAATGGAATCATATTATTTCTGCCCACCAATTTCTCCTCATGTCCCATCAAACTCTCAAAAAAAAGAAAGAGAAACCAGCCCAAGTGTTATCCTTCGCAAATAATGAGTATTCTAACATATTTAAAACAGCAAACAAGACTGAAATCCTGAAATAACTGGATGAATTTTGAAAATGGGTAAAATCCGCAACTAGATTACCTCAAAAAAACTTATTAACGTCGAGAATTAAATCAGTCCTAAGAAGATTAACAAACGACTGGTTCACAATGATATATCGGTAAGGTACCACTAAAGTTATTAAACCAAAATTGAGATGAAAAACAAGTACTTCGATGTGTTACTTGTACAAAATGGATGTAGAGAAAATACAATATACTAACAAATTTTACTTTCAAACAATTAAATATTGTACCAGAAATGCAATAGACAGAGGCTTAACATCATTAAGCATAGCGATAAAACAAACAGTGTAACAGATAACAAAATCAGTTCAAATTCAGCAGTACTTCAAATTTACCGTCTATCTGTTTTCCCAAGTCCACGCTTGCCAGAAAACAAATGCTTCGGACGTTTGACAAAGATATGCCTGTCAGCTTCACCTTTCCTTGCTTCGTGTTGTAAATTTCTTTGTTTCTTTCGTCCAACTTTCTTCACTATTTCTCGTACCTAAATTAAAATTTCATTACTAATTTCACTAGAATTCTTCACTAACTTCACCCTACCGACGTTACAGATATATGTTAGCCTTGTCTTACAGAGATGAGGTTACATATTTGAGCATCTTTGGCAGTAATACTGATCTTTAGCTCACCATTATTAAATGCATACAAATCCAAAAAAAAAGAAAAGAAAAATCGCTAACTTTATCATTCTTTATACCACGGATATCACGACTTGGTGGTCGACTAGCAACCAAGCCTGGACTCTTCCCCACCCGTATTTTTTTGATAGTAGGTTCTTTCAGCTGTTCCTTAGCCAAATTTTTCAACTGTGATGGATTAATGATAGCACCAAGTTCACGAAATTGTTCTTCTAAACATGCCATAGTTCTGTCCCGTTTTCTTGCAACAGAACGACTTAAACGTGGCTTCGTGATACTTTTTTTGGCTTGTGAAGTCTGCAATTCTAAGATTTAAATAAATCACTTAACGAGTTTAAGATCACAGAAATAGTTGAGCTAATGTAAAAGATAAAACCAAAAACTTTTCTGCCAATTCATTTTACCATTTTCAGCCGACTCTCTTTCTCCATAATTTTTTCGGCATTTTCAAACAATTTCTTCGTTTCATCATCATCCAAGACCAAATCTTCATCATAGTACCTAAAACATAACTTTTTATATCTATATCAAAATGCCTCTAACGTTAATAAAAGTTGTGTAAGATCAAAAATAAATATGGTTTCCTTAATAAAATAAAAAAATCTCATACCCAGCTTGAATCTTTGCTTCTTCCTCTTTCCTGATTGACTTTAACATATCTCTAACATTTAATGCAATAAAATCGGAGATATTATGTCCTTCCCATATTTCAGGCACAGCATCGTATTTTTCTTCATCATTCTTCAGTAAATAATGCTCTATAAGAAGCAGAAATATAATTCCATTTAATTATATATAAAACAACGTTTTGTCATTTATTCTGAGCTAACTTCATCGTCTTTTAACCTACATAAATTTATCAATATGCTAACTCTGACGAATGTCAAAATAGATGAGAAAAAAAAGGATGCATTAATTGGATGAGAATTTACTTTTTAAATCAAGCATGTATTCGTCCTGCATTTCCAGTTCAATCTGGCGCTCTAATTTTCGTATTTCTCTAAATTTCCCCTCATTGAGATTATTACTGCCAAAAAATTTCTTCTTCACAACTGCTTCCGGTATATGTGGTACACGTACCTGAAATCCAATAGTGATCGGTGACAGTGAAAATAACAAACTACATCATCTTTAAACAAATGGACATACTTTGTCATCCCTCGGAACAGGATAAGCAACAAAAACACGGCTCAGCGCACCATCTTCAATTGCTAACTTCCTCGACTGCAGTTTACTTTTAACACGTTGTGTCAAAAGATGATTGCATGCCTAAACGGTAAAACATCACTTTGTTTTCCAAACACAAACCACATGGCAACTCTTTCTTACCTTTTAAATAATATAAAAAAAATTCACGGTATGTTTCTGGAGAAGAAAGTTTTAAACAACTAGTTGAACATAAGCAAAGTGATGCATACGATCTAACTTAACTAAAAACAAACTATTTCCTGCATCAACATCAATTTTTTGCTAACATTAGTTCTTATCCTACGCATATTTTAAATCTCAATAAGTGCTTCACAATTGTCACATTTCGATAGAGATGTTGATTTATTCCTGCTATTGGAATTCATTCAACCAACTTGCATTAATGTTTCTTTCACTTGCTAAAATTTCTTTAAATAGTTTCCGACTCTACTTTAACATCTTTATGCTGTAAAATACTTCAATACACTAGTAATGTAATAAGATCGCTAAAGAAAGAAAAAAAAAAAAAATACTGTATTTCTGAAATCCATGACTCCCTCTTGTGTTACTGTGCTAAGTTCAAATATAGATGCAGAATCGCCCTCTAATCTTTTCAGCTGTTCCATTTTCTCCTGCTTTAGTTCATCTCGTCTTACAATATCCACCTTATTTAATCCAATCAATACTGGTTTATTCACAAATAATGGACGAATACTTTCAAATAATGCTACCTGAAAAGCCTAAATAGAGTTAACATTTCTAACAAAAAGTTGCATAAATATTAAATTGAATTAGATTTAAACCTGTTCTTCAATTGTATGATCACATGTTTCACTTATATCCATGATGAACAAAACTGCAGCACGCAAATGTGCAAGTGCAGTGATTGCTTGCATCTCAATTGTATTACGTTCTTCCAAAGATTGGTCCAAAATACCAGGTGTATCAATAACCTAAAATTATTCAGTTATGACAGTCCAAATTTATTTCACATCTACAACTGTAACACATTTTCTTTCAAAACAATACGATTTTTTCTAATGCTACAAACTTCTACCAAATTTCATCTTTAAAATTTTAAATTCGTTCAAAAATAATTCGGGACAAATCTTTCGGAAAAACGATCAGTATTGGCACTTGCCTGCCAACGGAGATATTTATAATCAAGATGTCCGACATAAAGAGCTTTCGTGGTAAATGCATAAGGCTGTACTTCAACGTCAGCACGTGTTAACAAATTCATCAACGACGATTTACCGACATTTGGGAAACCACACAATATTAATGTCCTAAAATCCAAGATTCACAATGTAAACTTTTTTTGTACTTCATCGTCGACAACATTTTTTTTAATTATTATAGATTACCGACAAAAAAAGAAACCGTAAATAACTAACTCCCTCGTACCTTGTGTTTGGATCAATTGTTGGTAAACGAGAAAGATGTTGTCGCACCTGTTCCAAGTAATCAAAACTTGATTTCTGCCTCTTTAATAGCTTTACCATTCGTCCAAGTGCTGCACGCTTCAACATTTTACATCGATATAACGAGTCGCCATATTTCATTAGACGAACATATTCTCGTGCAATACTGAAACATTTTTCATCTATAATTCATATTTCAGTCATCGTAGATGAGCTCAACTGAAACCTCAACGCGATGGGAATAAGAATTGTTAAAATTTACCCATCGATCAAATGACGACCCATGTTCATTTGTCCTAAAGCAATCTTGTAGTGGTCCTTATCGTATAAAATGTTCATGAGATCGGCATAAAATGGATGAACCTCCTGAAATGATACTCAAAATATCCCACACTGTTCTGTAAAAATCCAGAAATCAGTATTTCCGTAATTCGCTTCAATTCACACCAATGCAACAAAATAATTAGCTGATTTAGCATAAAGATTTATAGCCATGACCAGGATAAAAAAACAAGAAGCCGAAGAAGCAATAAGTAAAAATCACCTCCATTTTTGGAAACTCATCAATAATCTGAGTCAATTTATCGTGTAAAACCTGCTGCAAAAATTTAATCTTCCGTGTATAAAACGATCGAATCCGGCTAATTGCAAAGTGACGGCGAATCACAGTTGGTGTTTTTCTCTGTGTTTTGGAAAGAACAATCTCCTTTAAATCCTGAAAAACAGATCTGCGCTTCGCAGGATTTTACTTCTATTAAAATCTTGAGTGTAATCAAAAACCATACAGAACTATTTTCTTTTCCACATTATATTTAAAATAAGCCAATATTGTAGCATTTGAATAACTATCAATCTTCAACAACAATTACTCACCGCAGCGGATGGAACGACTGTTATCTTTTTGAAATTATAAATCGCCGGCATTTGCACCTAAAGTGAAATAAATTAAATAGAAAAAAAGCACAACCGGAACACCCCCACCCTTCCCCCGTCCACGTGCCACCTTATGAAACGCCATGAAACCAAACTCATCAGAGTAACACACTACATTGTCTGTCGCGATAGGAAAACGAATGTTTCATACACAAAACTTGGATAATACTTGAAGATTGAGGTGGCATGGTAGTGTTTGTTGTAAGGCTTGGTTAGAGGCTAGTGTTTGATTTTTGGCTAGTGGTACGGAAAAATTTTGAGAAGTTACATGCAGGGACAGATTTTGATCCGCAATTTTTAGAATGAACAGGAAAATCTCCTGAAAAAGCGAATTTGTCGAAGTGAACATAGTAAGAGTCGCCGATGAGAGACACTCCTTATCACCGGAAGTATTCCTATAAAGTACCATTCCAAGAGGATATATATGTATGGCGTATGTGACGGAAATAAGATTCTCAGAAACAAAAATTGTGTTTGAACAAAAACTTTGTATGTGTATGTATGTATGTGTGTGTATGTATGTTTGTTTGTTTGTTCGTTTGTTTATGCTTCCGAATTTTCCATTTTACCGGTTAATAAAGTTGTCTTCTGATCGGTCATGCTGTCCAAGGTTAAATGCCACTGTTGGTAGGATTCTGTTTATTTTGTTGATTTTCGTAATCAGACAATGCAGAAGGAATTCAGTAGTAGTAAATAGGTTTGTTGTATATTTTTACGCTATTTATTATATAAAGAGTACAATTACGTGATATTTCTTGAATTACTAATTAGACATTGAGATGGCTTCCAAAGATAGTTCGTATAACGTTGCCTTCTTGCAAATATATTGTGTATATGTCTAAAAATGACCTTTTTTTCCAATAAATTCCATGGATAATGATGAATTTTCAGTCGAAAGGTTTTGGGACTCAAAGTACTGGGGAGAACATCAAAGCATCCATCATCTGGATAATTTGTGATATACAGGATTCCATTACCATTAGTTCAGGAAGGGAGTCATTGTGACGGGAACATAGTGATGACAATAATTAAGCTTACACTCAGATACAGACATAGCAAACAGCTCGAATTTGATTCGACATGACATCTTAGAGGCTGAACCCATCAGCTAAATTAGAATATCCTCGACTCACTTAAATATCGTCAATAGTGTGCGAACATAAACATTTTTCAGATTGCACTCATTTCTGCAGACTAATTCCAGTCGCTTTTCATCATTTTTTCTTGTTCAGAACACAAGAACCGCTCAAATCCTAAACAGTTCCGAGGAAAAGAAAATTCCTCATTTTTTGCTATCTGGTTTACCATTCAGATTTTTTTTGCGTTTCAGGTTATTCACAGTCTCATAAAAAACAAAAGAATCTCAAGCAGAAAAGTATCACAGGAAGTCTAAAAAACGGTACCTCCAATGTATTCAAGTGATTCAATAAGTATGATTCTAAACCGATATTAGATAAAGTCAGATGGCAAAATAAATTGACAGTAAACGCCCGTTCCAAATGATCCTTACTGCTGTATCATCACAATCTCAATACAATGACTGTAATCAAATCGCTATTACTTGCAGGAATATAATATTGCCATTACCATTACTAGAAAGTTTAGAATGATAGAGAGAAATAGTCCGAAGAAAAGGCTACTGGAAGCTTAAGAAGTCAGCTCAACTAAATCATCTTTTAATGTGTTAAATTAACACAATCGAATTATATAATTGGTTTCAGTGTGTTCGCCACTATACCTACCCAAACGTCTCCTTTTGCATAGCACTCTTTAATTCCCTTCCCCCATATTTTTCTTTCTTTCTGTGTTTTTCCTTCTGGATGTTTGATCATCCTCTTCCTCTTCCAGTTTTCAACTCCTTCCACTCTTAGCCGTTGTTTGTTACCATAATACGGTAAATCTAGTATAAATCTAATATGATGTATGTTTCAGTCAAATATTTACTATTAAAATATATCTCTTCGTTAATTTTTGATGATGACAATAAAATTAGGAATTATGCAGACTTCCGGGAACGAATATTTCTCTATTAACATTATCATCTTAATTTTCCTAACAGTTAAAAAATTTTTACGAATTTAAAAAATTTTTAAATGTCCATTAAATTGAAGAAAGATAAAAAACTCTGAAATGAATAGATTTGATTGATTGCAAAGAAAGTACTGACATAAATAGTTGTAAGATAGCGCGAAGCAATGAAGATTGAAGTTACAAAACCGAATTAAGTAGCGGTAATATATCAGGTAGCCTGAGGCATTTGCAACTAATTGCTTCGGCGTTCCATTCACTTAACTGCAATTGCAAACTTCTAGTTATCTGCTATGCTCCCATTTGCATTTGCCCATTATTTTTTCGAAATTTCTTGTCTTCTACACAAAATAAATATTCACTTTCAATTCCAAATCCAATTTCTAAAAAACAATTCTCTGGACCACATATTTGATTGATGAACACATTAATTGCAGCAGATTTACCATTACTGACGCTTAAAAACCATTTTAAATTAGCCCTCTAGGAAAATGACTTGATGGCTGATGAACCAGTTCAGAAAAAAATTTTGACGTTTTTTTTCCACGTTCAAAAACAATTTCATTATGAAAACATTTAGCTCTGTATGTCGATTCACTCATTTCTGTCTATTGCTCGTCCACTACCACTGTAAAATTTGTTTTTACTTTGCTTGATTCAAATTTACAAAATAAAATGACCGATGAAATTTGCAAAAAAGGCAGTTTTCTATGCAGTTATTATACAATTTATAATTATATTTCCTTAAATTTTAAACTCTCACCTTTATGCTATGCCCCATGAATTTCAGTTTTTTCATCTTTTATCTTTTTTCATTTATTAATAATTTAGCAGTATGAAGGTGAAATTGGAGCATTTATATCTCTTATTAAATCTACAAGTATTTATAAAACCAGTCAAAATAGTTATCGTTTAAAGCCAATACTACCAGTAATGATCTATTAAGTGATTTGTATAAACTGAGTGATGAATACACAACATGCCAATTTGTTCCAATTTGAAAGCTTTCTGAGAAAGAGCTTTCTACGATTAGACAACCATCAACAGTAATAAAAAATATTCCGGGAATGCATTAAAAATATTTGAGTTACAATGAAAAATAGTAAAAGTCCTTATAGTTCAAAAAAAAAAGAAAGAAATCTCAATGCTGCCATAATTTATTAACCAAAAATTTTTGAATTTTTTTGAAGTAAAATCGAAAATTTAAATTTAACACTTGCCAACTACTAATGATGTCTACAGAAAACGTTCCTAATAAATAGCTCACATGCAATGACATTTTCTCATTGGTTCATTTGCATCAATATGGAGGACGTGAAGTGATATTAACCACTATCCCGATGTCCGGAGACGATTTGTTTGTTGAGGTGCTTTAAGGATGATTGTGTAAACAAACTGTAACAATTAGAACTACCGATCAATTATGTCGCATTAATTTGTTTTATTTCGCAATTTTTCATTTATTATTATTTTCCTTTACTGTAGTAAGAGCTTCAATATGACAAAGATTTCTTAAAAATATTTCCTTTACGTTACTGAAAGGAAATAGTTGTATAAGACGAAGTGGTCATTTATTTTTAGAAATATTAGTGAATAGTTAATTGCTCGATAATCATAAATTTGTCTAAGGCAAATTTATTACGTGAAATGAGTTAGCCAAAATTTGAATCTGGCTAATCTTATGATCAATAATTTTGAATGATATGATGGCTTCTGTCAAGCTGATCACAGTTATCGTTTCAAGCAATCATAGAAACAGTTCGAGTTTGCACAAAGATATATCGAAAGAATTCAGATAACAAATAATTTAAAATTATGCATAGAAAACATTTATGTTTTAAGAAATTGATGCCTCATTTTATAAAACTTAGAGTAACACTATGAAATAACAAATAAATTTTAAATGAATTTGGAAATCAAAAACTGAACTCAGTTTCGAAATTTGCTGCTAAATTTGACAACCTTTTCTCATAATCATCCATTATCCAATCCATGGTATGAGTATGATGCATTTGTAATTGCCCCGACGAATGAAATATGAAAGCCACGCCCAGAACTTCAATAAGTCCCACCCGTTAACAATATGAACAGAGTGGTGACATTTTCTTTCACTTCCTTTTGAGATTAATTCTTAATTTGAAATCTTCTGAGCACAAAATTGACTCGCAGTAATTCGGGAATTCGTTTTCTTCTTTCCATTCGTTCATTTATTCATCTATTTTCTTAACATTCTTTCCTTTTGTTTCCCAACATTCTCCTTTTTTTCAATTGATAACTTTCCAGACAAAACCATTACCTATTGATTATTTATTGCACATCTAACTTTTGAAATTTGTTACCCTTTTGCCTAGCTCTCTGAAAGTTTTCTGTAATAAAAAATTAAAGATGTGATTTGGAACTCTATGTACATGTGTTTATTTGGTTTTTATAAAAGTAGTTTACCATCTATTACGGTTCTGGAAAACTGCTACCGTTATAATGTTCAACTACTAACATAATATGTACTGTACTTGTGCTTATCAGGCAGGAGTCTTATCAGGCATAGAGGGCATGGCTTGCTGAAAAAAGCCAATGGTAGCAATCTTTAGTTAGTTCATGAGAAGAAATCCAAAATTTAAAAAAAAAAATTATTTGAAAATTTTCAAAATCAAAAGTTGAAAACATTTTGAAAACAAAGTAATAGATTGAGGTTGAAAAAAATAGAAAAGATATTGTGTAGCATAATCAGTGTTTATACGAAGTACTTCCCAAAAAAGTATCGTAACTTAATACATTGTTATTCTCTAATGCTAAACTTTGCAAACTCTGTAATCTTTGCAAATAACCACCAAAAGTTTAAAGTAGAGTCTAAGTTTAAATGAACTTTGAAAAGTATGGTATTTTAGAAAGCTTAAAGTACTCTATTATAAGGCACTCTAGAAAAAAGTGTTTGAACAAAAAATGAAAAGAGCTTGAAAACCAGATAGTCTGTGCATTTTTGATCAAAGCATTTTGTAAGGCTGATTTTGTTAAATTAAATGTTGAAAAAAATGTTTGTGTTCTACATTTTGAATGAGTTATAAATTTCTTATTATGATTCGAATTCTATAGTATTAATTTCAAGAATAAATAATATTGGTATTGCCTTTTACACCTGGATACAAGTTAAGTGCAAAAGGCTGATTAAGTCATAGACTGGGAGATTAATCTGAATCGCCTGTTCTAATTGCTTACAGTGATCTGCTACACTAATGTGTTCAATCCTCACGACACCAAGGTATCAATTAATTACCTGTTACTGCCCCATCATTACTGCTGATACAAGAAGTACCTCTCATTTTTTTTCTTGATCCAGTCAAATTCACTTAAATCCAATCTTTTTATTAATGGTAAAGGTAAAATAGCAATACTTCACAGCTTCAATTCTTCCCTTTCTAAACCAAATGGTTGGTTGAGCATCAATTGCGTTGATCATCTATTTTTCGGCTTTAACTGATCTCATAATTTTTGTAGTGCTTCCATTTAATCAAGTCTCATCTTTTCTGCATTTTTGATCCATTAACATTTCCATAAACTTAAAAATCATATTCTGATTACTTTATAATTGTCAGGAGACTTGAATGAATGAATTAATCAATCTTCAAAACAGAACGAATCGTCAAAACATGATTTTAAAGAAAAAAAAGTTACAAAAATGCAAATTTCATATATTGTCTTGTATTGATCGCCCTGATTTTCCAAATTTTCAAATTTGTAGAAAATTCAGAATGACAAAAATATCGTTGTTTTTTGAAATTGTCTGTCAAAACTATATTTTTTGAGTTTTGGCCCCATAGAATTTGGTGCGCAACTGGAACTGATGGCGGACAATGAGAGTAGCAAGTGTGATGACGAATGCGAAGTTCAGCACTGGATACATTCCGACCAAAGCAAAATTCATAACACAATTGGAGAAACTGTTAAATCTATCCCAAGTATTATATGTTGCAAAGTTATTCGAATTTCAGTTTGAAATCGAAACCATAATGCTTGACAAATTTTCAAGCTAATAGAATACGCTTTATTTCTTTATCTATCAGCTGCACAATTTTAGGTGATCAACAAAAGAGAAGCAGTAGTCCATTTGAAGGTGCGAAAAGAAATCGATGTCGATTTTCCATCTCGGATATATTGAGCGACAAGCGTTCAACAAGTCGTACCAACATGTAATTGAAGTGTTTATCTATATCCAAGAATACGTAAACATGAAAAAAAGATTTCTTTTTTTTTCAAAAAAAATTTTCCTATATTTCCTTTTAAAAATTTATTTGACTGTTGACTCGTCAAATTTTGTTAATTCTTTATTTGTTATCATATGAAAAATGAAGTTTTTTATTTAGTAAGCATATCCCTTACTACAGCAAGAGATAGCGAAAGAAAATTCGAATTAGAAGAAAATAAAGCAAAATTTTTTACAATAATTCTGAGTCTTTATTTATCGGTAAAACGACCTATCAATTCTCATTTGTAAATTTGAGCTAGCTGCTAACACCGCTATTCCAATAGAGTGACACTCAGCCGCATTAACTGGCGAACTCCGTATGTGTGTGCTCGTTATCGCTTCATCCCAATAATAATAATTATTATAATGACGCATTTTCACTGCATCATTTCCAACATTTTGCATATAAGAAATATTCAGCACACATAAATTAAATTATCAGGAAGGTTGAAACTATGTCTTCCTGAAATAGCTTTATGTATACCTAAGGACATTTTTTTGAACGTTATGAAATTTGAGAATACTCAAAATTAATCTTATCATTTCAGTAGTTTCTCAACAGCCTGGAGAATTTCTTGGTATTAGCATAAGATTTGAGTTTTCTTCAACGTGCATCAGTATAGTAACTTGCAGTGTTTGGCCGATTTAACTTACCAATGCAATCTAAAATATTTAGGAGTGTAGCTCCGAAAGCCGGCATCACCACTTCTACTGCAGAAAAGGGAATTGTTTCCCTTTCTCTTCCTGCGGCAACGAACATTAATGATGAAGCATCACCATACATCAATTCTCAGTTACCACGATATCTTCATGCCGGTGACTGTGCAACTATAAGTTATTCGATCAGTAGGGAATTCAATTTTCTAATGAAACTAACCATTATTTTCAAGTAATGGACTTCCCTTTTTACAACAAAAATACATTATATGTATATAGAAAGAAACGAAACTTAAAATTCAGGTAAAAATATGTGAAAAATTTAAAGGTGTCTTACAACAGTCAGCACATAATCCATGGTTTCAACCTTGGTTGTCAACAATTCGTTCCTCAATTGCTCAAGAACAGAATTTGGCCCATAGTAATGATAAAAGACAAGCAGAAAGAGTTCATGGAATAAGTAAGTTGCTTTAACATTTCTTTAAGAGCTTTTTAGTTTTCCAATGTTTCACGTGAAATCATTGCAGTCTTAAAATTCAATACATATGTAAAATGAAGCAAACCGTTATTAAAAATAACCTTTAGAATGCTTACAGAAAGAATGATTCTAATAGAACCTGTAATAAAAGCGATTCACATAGTAACCTTTTCTCACCTTTTTTATACACTACTATGTTAGAATGAACATCTCATATTACCTTCCTGATTTTTGAGAATTTAAGAATACGGTTAGTAGAAGACCATCATTTTTATCCAATTATTTTAAGACCTTCTTTGAAGTGTATCCTCTTAACCGAGAAGCCGCCACTCCTCCTTTTTCATTCCTTTTTCCATTGCCGCAAGGATGTGACACGGGAAACAATGAAAACGGCAGGAAAATATTCAAGTCAGGAGGGAACCTAAACATATTTCGTGTCATGTGAGTACTGAACGAAATAGGTCGGTACTTCACAAAGGACACGGTAACTCCACTCATTCGAATAATTTTCGGGATGATTTCATTACAACATGATCTCATTCAAGCATTCATAACAAATATCTAGACATATGTAGTAGACAAGTAGAAAAACATGTGTCAAATACAATGGCAATAATTATAATAGTCAGATTGTTATCTTTTTATCTCTCTCGACTTCTTGTGTTTATGTTTTAGAAGAAATCACATTATTTTTGCAAAACATCAGGCCGACAAATTAACTTCCCGACCCTCTCATACATTTTTTTTACTTGTTTTTTACGTTGTTCATCACCTAATTAATCCACTAGTGTTCCTTCTGTAGTAATCCTTTTAACTCGACAATCACTTTTCGGAAGATCTAACCCACCAGATTTTACTCACTTTAAATATTTTATTTCTTAGATCAAGTACTATTGTACAAAATTCCTTTTTCATGAGAAGAAAAATACGTAACATTTTTACCCTGTTTTCTTTTTTTATTTCCTTTCTTAAAGTATTTAAAAATGATAGATCTATATTTTTGTTTCTTTCAACTTACAGGTTTCATTGAACCGGTTAGTTTGTATCTTAAGATTTTCATTCATGAATTTAAAATTTAGAAAACGATGCAAATCCTTAAATGCATATTAAAATTATCCATTTAATTCAAATTCTTATTTAGTTTATCTAGTATAAAATCTAATGCTCTACTGTTTTTGGTTTAATAAATCGAGCTCCAGTCCGCAGTCTTTCAGGATCTTCATTATCACAAAAGATGGAAGTAATTCTATCCTAATGAAAATTAAAATTTTATTTATTAATGGGTCGCTTTCATTGTACGCCCATCACTAATTAGCTTGCCACAATTAATTTGAATATTGTTTCCTTTCTTTTTTTGCTTGGCTGAACACAGTGGGAAGCGGGATTTGTGATCGTTGCTGCGATGAGCTTCTCTTCCTTGTTCAGAAGTGAGCCATCTTCGACGACGGATTACTCCCAATAATCAGATAATTACGGGTCAGACGCGTTACTGTAATTCTAAGAAATGTTATAAGGTTCAGTAGTCATTGTACGATTGAACTTTCAGTTATTTCCTGCATAGTATCTGAAAATGAATTTTCTTTAAGCTGGAAGATTTTGGTAATACTCAAATTTATGCAAAAACACTTTTATAATAATCTGGAATAAGACATTAAATCATAGGATCTCAATGGTGGGAAGTTATCATCAACGTGAAAATGTGTTACACAGATGTGAGCCGTGCTTGTGTTCGTTGGTGATGCGTGTAGACATTGAATTCACTGAGTTACTCTTAAATTTATTACCTCCTTAATATACCGCTCTTTTTCCAACATCATACAAATTGTCAATTCATTTCTAACTTTTACACAAAAGGCTTTCATAATTTTCACTTCTCAACCATTTTAAAATATTTATGAGAACTTTGTGTATAGAGATCTGTTGCACATTACTCACGAAATTACTGTATTCTTTCAAAATTGCATCCATCGAATTCAAAAAAAAATTAATTTTTGAAACAGAACGAATAATATAACAAAGATGAGACTTATAACCAGTAGAAGATTGATTTGTACTCGCAAAAGTAAACCTCTTAAAAAAATAACCCGTATTCGAAAGGTTAACGATTTCATCCGTCCGGAATAATCTAGAAAGATAAACTTTCATTCTCTATAAAAATTAAATATAATTTGAGTTCTAATAAAGAACAAAACAATATAATAAAGAGCTTAGCTTTGAATCATTTATCACCAATATTTTAAAGAAATGGAGCGTTCACGTTCATTAAAGCATAGACAATTTCTCTTATCCTTGATTCTCTTTATTTCTCATATTGCCTTATTATGCAAATTGAGGTCATTTAAGTTCAAAGTTAATCCTTTGAATAGATTCAAAATGATTCCCCAATGTCGCTTGTTGAATTTCTTGAGACAATCTTAGTCCCTGTAAAGCGGACAGAACTAAGGATCATTAAAGCGCTGCATTATCACTGCATTTTTCACCTGTACATCATAAGCTTTCAATCATGCATCATAAACTGATGTTTCAATATTCCAGCTCATTAACTACTACGAGCGGAAAGTTAATAATGAAAGTACAAATTAAAGGTGCAAATTTCAGATACAGTTGCAATGGGATCTTTGCCGTAAATATCTTATTATCAAGCAATTCATTTCCATAGAGTTTGTTTCTGCTAGAAATATTATTGGAAAAGAAAAACACTTATGAAAATGCAAATTTCCTCGGTCTACTTTTAACTTTTCTTGTCACTTCTCGAATCCATTCCTAAAATCTCAATGCTAACTGAGGAGAGAGATTCAAGAGCGAAATAGATTCTTATTTATCTTTAATCTGATTGTGCAGTATGTTTGTTATTTACTGTCAATGTTTACACAAAAATATGTGATCAATTTTAGTATCAACTTCCACGAAGAATCTCTTCCAGTTAGTATCCGCTTATTCACAGCGAAACAAAGATTTGCAGTATGAAACAGTTCAGGTAATTCCAGATGGCACCAGTGTTAGGAAAAATTTACCAGAAACTCACCTGGTATGTTTATAACTTTGAATTTAAAAGCAAATTTTATATTTCTAAACACCAGTTATGAAATCAATCTAAATCAATCTAAAACTTTTATTTAAGCTTTTGGGAAAATTTTTCAACATAAAATCATTACTGAATCTTCTTATCTAATGGTTTTTAACATGTTCTATGGTCCTCAAGATGGGCGAGATACAAAAAATTCTTTTGATAAATGTTAAGCATCTGACAGCAGTAAGATCTTGCTAAGGACTGCTAAAAAATATTTTGGAAGCAAAAAACCATAGTTAAAAAACAATTACTATAGATTTTTTTTAATTCACAAAACTTAGGATGCTTTCATCTTTCATTCTTGTTTGTGTTGATTTTAATTCTCATCTCCATTTTTCCATACTCCGAAACAGCAATCGAAGGTAATTCATAATTCGAAAACAATGACCGATCCAGTGAGCGAAGTGGGCAGTGATTGTGACGATGATAATGTTGATAATGATGATGATGATGACGACGATGATAATGATGATGATGATGATGATGATGATGATGATGATGATGATGGTAATGATGATGATAATGATGTCGATATTACAATACATGCAAGTGACGATGAAAGCACCATTTTATTATCTGGATCTACCATTCCACGCAAAAAAAAAACTCGAACAGTCTTCAGTCGTCAGCAGGTATCCCGGCTGGAAATGACCTTTGACATGAAACGATATTTGTCCAGCCAAGAACGTGCATATTTGGCCTCAACTCTACATCTTAGCGAAACGCAGGTAACTAAAATCTTAATAATCACTAAAAGTCTCAACAGCAGCTTACAAGATTTAACTACTACAGAAAATTCAAAATCCTTGTTTTTTCTCGTAAAAATGTCACTACTCTTTTTTCCGAAGTTTTGAGTGGTATGACTTTCTTATCGCTTCCGAGTTTCTTGGATTGTTGGGTTTCTTACAACTACAAATGAAGTCACGCTGCTAATACTTCCCATTGTCATCATCCTGATACTTTTCATTTACATGACCCATTTTCGTGCCTAGTTATATTTAAGACTTATTCTCAAAAAATCTTTAAGGATGAAACTGAAAACACCGATGATGCAAACTTTACATCTTAAGCGTACAACATCACTGTATAAACAAGAAAAAACTAGCATACTAACTGCTCAACACTTCTCATCAGTGCGGGATTTTTAATAAGTAGTGATCACATGCAATTTGTATTGTATTATCAACACATTGTGGAAGCTGTTATCAATAATGCAGTTCTGGTTTCATTTTAATCGCAGTATTATCACCGCTTTGGTTATACACCGTACATAGATGATGTTATATTCTTTACATTATTCATTTTATTCCTTGTATATTATTACTTAGCAGCAATTATGATAACGATATGTTGCAGGTGAAAATCTGGTTTCAAAACAGACGAAATAAGTGGAAACGTCAAGCAGCAAGTGAAGTCGACAGTTCCAGCGCGATGAATATTCATCGATCACACATTTTTGCTTCAAATATGCACCACATTAGTGATGAACGTTTTCCTGGAAATCTTGCAGTTGCAAATAGGTTTTATTAATTTTTTTTCTTTTCGAATGATTTCCAGTAGTATCACATCACATATCTTTTTTATTTTTTTGCCAATAAATTTATCACTAGTACCGAATATCCAGCTTTTCTGAATGCTCAATGCAATATTATGAAACGTAATATTACGTTTGATTTTGAACTCACTTTTTCTGTTGTACTTTTCTTAAAGTACGTCCATACATAATACAAACTTCAAAAATATTTTAGCATACCCATAACACCCTTGGCAAACATCGCTTCGTCGCTAATACATCCCGCAATCCTATTTCATTCAAATTCTACCGCAACACCGGCATCCACGACATCCGCACCACCACAAGCAATTATCAATTTCAGTAGTGCAGAAAATGCAGCAGCTGCAGCGAAACTATTTTATGGCACTTACGGCAGCGATGGCACCAGCATTACGGGCCACAATGCATTGACGTAAGATGACATTACTCCAAGACCATGATGCGGGTACTGGTTGGTTTTTCCAAGACTCCTGAATTTGTACCGTTTCTCGTTTATTTCACAGTTCCTTCTATAGCCAGATCCAACAAACCTTTACATATACTTAGCGTCCACCGCTCTTAAGTACGTGCGTAAATAGGTGCCGACTCACAAAATCTCACCATTGAACAACAACACAGCCCGAATTGCTTCCTGCAGACTAATCGGTTAATGGAACTGTTTGTTTCATTCCTTTAGCGATACCAATACAGTTTTGGAAAAACTTTCCCGTAGTTTTAAGTTTCTGATCCTCTGTTAACATGCATATGTTCATGTGTAAACATTCCTTTTAATGAAATACGAACAAACAAAACAAAACACCTTAATCCAAACATTGTCACCATTACTGTCACTTCACTTTTATTATCATTCATCTAATATAATTGGACACCGAAGTAAAGCAAAATCATGATGTTCGGCATAAAAACATCACATTACGTCAGACGAAAAAAAGTGCGAAAAATAAACACTTCCATAACAAAAAATTAAATCAAAGACAGTGAAAAAGTCTGTCTGGAAAGAAAGTCGTTTTCAACCAAGGGCTAATATAGCAGAACGGAAACACGTTCTACTACACTCTACGTTACACGTCATTCCACATATCCGGTACCCGAAGAATGGATATCAACCGAGTTATAATCAAGGTAGAGAATTCAATGTCTCTAGGACTAAGTGGATTTTCAGAGGTCACTATTTATTACTGTGAATTGGATTTACTACGAAACCACATTCAACTTTCTACTGATTTTGGTAATGGTCTTCGTTTTGACTGAAAGACCAAAAGTGCAAATCCAAAACCCCTAGAGGGGAACAAAAAATTTAACCAAATACCAACTCATTAAACTAGTCAACAAAAATGCTAATAAATGGTGAACAAAATTGTTCTAGACAAAAAGAGTAAGAACAATCATTGGTAAAAGACAGCAGTGAGCTGAGTTTTAAAAAAGTTGTACTTTCCTGTGACATAAAGCACAGATCTTATTCCCTGTATTTCCTTATCTGTCAGTGGCAACAGCAGAAATGATGAGAGAACGAATTAATAATTGTGCAGAGTATAAAAGGAACAAGGCGAACTACGATAAATATCTAGCAGAGACCTATGAAATCAAGTTAGAAATGATTGATGAATTAGGAAAAAGTCACGACCTTGCAGCCCAAAGTGGATCATTTACTTTTTCCACCTCACGTTCTGTACTAACTGTGATTGATACACCCTGCATCGTAGCTTCTCCTTCGTACTGCGCTGTCAGCTCAGCTATTGCTTGCTCTTCCCTAAAATTCAAAGAAAAAATTCAATTTTACCAAGAATATTAAAATGGGTGTCTTTGGCACAGAACTGAGATCGTCTATTTCCACGGAAAGGAAATAATTTCACATGAGCACAAATTTACTCAGAATGTTTGTACGTCGACGCAAAATAAGTTTGTTCCACAACTGTTAAAAAAGAAGCACATCTTTGTTTCACCGTCTTCTCAACTATTATTCAGCTCAACTCTAGAAAGTTCGACACCACATTAGAATGAGAATTAGAATGAGTTTTATGAATTCAAAGCGAATGAAATTTTCACATGTTTATATCGGAAAGACGACAACGCGCTTGTCGTATCGTTTCTAACTGTCGAGCTTGTTCATCCTCCATTATTTGTGCAAATGAATTTCCACATATCATAGATTCATCCTGAAAGAAGTGCAGAATTTATGGATATGTTCTAGAGATGCATTTCCATATACAATGGGATTACTTCAGCTTACATAAATTTGCAAATGATGAAAGCAGGGCAATTTTCGAATATTAGTGGAGAGGACACGTCAAAATGTTCAATCGTTCTTATGTTTATCTTCTTCAAAAGCTATGGCAATCATCTCAACAATGAACAATTTACATTTAAACTCTGAATATTGTGGATATTCGCAAAGGTCATTAAAAATAATATACCAAATGCCACGAATTCGAAGTTCTCCGTTGAAGTCCATATGTATTTTTCGATGTGCTACGTGGTGAAATATGAGGACATTTCTCTTTCTGCTTTATTTTAACAGTTTTTCCTTCTCTCTCAGTCACAGTACCCGAAACAGAAGCAAACGCATGTGTTTCAAGAATTCCACTAAAATAGGTAATTTTTAAACTAGAAGTACCATTAAAAGTAGATAATTTAAACTCAGGAGTACCATTAAAATTTAAAAAAAAAGCAAAGAATGTTTAAATCCACCCAAACATATCAGTCTCGCAAAACACTTGAGAAATGTACTTCGCTGAAACTGATGCCACCAACTCCTATATTTTTTGATGATGAAATTAACATACGCATGTTTTTTTTCGACTTAACGTTCCTACAAACAATTTTCCAAACTGCAGTTCTAGGCAAGCTAAAGTAAATCTAGCAAGCCAGCTAAAATATTCGAAAATAAATGAGGTGAAATCTATGTAGGAGAAAATAGATTTTTTAAAAAAAATAAAAAAAAAATAATTTTGTTTAAGCTGACAGCTTAACAATATTAACTTACTTTTCACAAACTTCATTTGTAGCAATTGCAATCTGTAAATAAATAAATAAACATATATTTCAAAAAGTGATATATCAAAAAATGAAGAGGAATAATAAACCCCACACAGAAGATAAATAAGCAAAAACTTGGACATCTGATAGTGAAGGGTATTTTTTCTCAATATCCACGGGTTTAAAGGCAATCTTGCTGAAAATATTTGGCATCTGAAGGCAGCCATCATTTTTCTCATTGGTAGAAGAATCCTGCAGTCCACAGTTTTTCATTGCCTCCATATCCACCATTGCTGAAGATAAGCAGTCTTGAAACTTGCTTAAATTAAAACTATACGACTAAATAAATAATGGAAATACTACTCCGTGATGACCCCATATGCTTGCGTCGTTTTTTCGGAAGTGAATCAGCCTTTATAGTTTTGCAGAAATTTATTAATGACTTCATATCCATCGGTTCTTTCACAACTGCCATTACATCCATAATGATATTTCTTACAGTTTGTTCTGGAACCACCAGTTTTTTTATCTTTGATTCCTGAAAAACTGCTATAGATTGAAATGGGGTAAATTTTAAAAAAGGTTGGACTTGTCATTATTGGACATCACATTAGCAAAATTTTCAAAAGTGAAGCGATTACAAACATATCCACAGTGTGGGCTATATTCTGCAAAGCATATGAACGAAAAGCATCTTCAATATATAGAATTTCATCGAGTAAAAGTTCATTAACAAATCCATTTTCCAGAAGTGTCGGAAATATTGCTGCGCAAAGTTCACTCAAACTTTGATACAGCTCCATAGATGATAGATAACGAGCCAAAGCAAAAAGGTCTCGCAGATTCGACATTTCAACTGCAAGCGTCAATTTTGTCGGCAAAATGTGAAATGGAAATTACGCATGAAGAGTCTGTACTAATTTATCGAATATATTGAAATATATAATTATTCGTTTAAAAATGGGGCACTTTTGAAACCCTATCATAATAGTAAAATGTGTTCTGAACTTACATGGTGGTCTGAACAGCTCTTTCATGATCGCGTTGAAGAAACTTTTGCATATCAGCTTATCGGCAAATATCAATAATTCCATTAGCTGCAATATTGTTAAAGGAAAAAAATTCCATTGGAAAAGATAAAAATCCTATAACCACATGATCATCGTATTGAACCAAACCTTAATTAGGAGTGACATAATTTGAACTATTCGTTAGTGAGTCGAATAAGAGCTGAATACACAAAATTTTTTGTTGTTACTGTGAAATCAAGAGACCCAAGGAAAAATATAATCGATGTAGGCCGACATAAAAACCATTTACACCCATTTCAACCATGCAGCAAGCATGCCATAATGTGAAATATTACGAGATGCCATCGCTTTTTCAAGTTTCTCGGTCTTAGTCTGTCACGGTTGCAAGGTGACTTAATAATTACACCTCAGTAAAAAAAATTTACACCTAAGCGGCTAATAGTTTGTCCCAAGCGAATTTAGCTACTAAACGAATATTCTTTTAGTTCCCACAGATTCCAAACAGGTGTTGGTCGCTTGCTTTCTCAATCAATGTTTGCCGTAACTTTGTTGAACAATAAATTCCAAGAAGATGCTACAAAAATGAGCTACAAAATCTTATACTTGCTCACTTCTTGCATGCTTAAATTTGCACGTAAACAGTGATCGCAACAAAAAGATAAGAATATCTCCAGCAACTCTGGCTTGCCCGTAATTCGAATTTCATTATTTTGATTCCCTGCCCATCTTTCAAAATACGACGAGCAGACATCGCTCTCATGTTTGAGCATTTCTCTAAAATGAAAAATTGAGTTATACTTGACGGATTCGTGGAAGTCTAAATCTTTAAATCCTAAATATTACTGTGTTAAGCTAAAAATCTCTTACATGGCTCAACTGCAATTAGGAACTCGCTGAATATTAGCATACTCAAATCCATAACTGCGAATTTCAACAGTTATGTCTTACTTATTTCTATTAGGGAACAATCCTTACTTTATGTGGTGTGGAAAAAACTAGTAAGGCTTAATGAAATACGATGAAATAATCAAAATTTACAGAGAAGTTTCATAACGTCCCAACTCATCACCGTTTTCATCCATACATATGATTACAGCTATACTGTCACTTGGAAACTGCAAGAATATTTCATTCAAATTTATCATTTCAATAACCCTAGACCCTCGCCATGAAAAGTCGGATGCATCGGTATCAGTAGTACTTACATTCACAATGCTTTCATGAAAGATCTAAACAAAATCCCATCAGAAGAAGCCTTCATCCCACTTGAAAAATAATAGTGTTCTTTACCTAATTAAGATCGACGTTTTGATAGCTCTAAAATCACGTCAAAAAATGACAGTATGCACTATTTAAAGAGGTTTGCTAATTACAATCAGCGGTAGATACGTTTACCACAATTCTTGTAGGCACTGTAACGAGGATAAACAATAAACAAATCCGACTTATTATTTCACTGCTAGATTAGTTGATTATTTCTTATATCCAGAGAATACAGAGACTTACTTCACCTGAATTCTTGGAAACAAATGATCAAAAATATTTCACTAACTTCAGCTTGAGATACATTTCCCATACAACGAAGGACTGATCGTGGGTCGACTTCCACCAAATTCAACACCATGTTTCTTCCATCTGGTGTTAAAAAAGCACTTTTTGCACTCAAAATCCCACGCAATCGATTAACCTTTACCTTTATTATATGATCAGTAGTATCCCACGACGAATCTACAAATGCGACTACTTACAGCATTTCCAAAAATCAAACCATTAAAAAAAATAGCGTGAGAAGTAGAAATGATACAGAAATAGAATTCCAGTGTGTCCAATTAGTGTTTAGTATACATATTATTGGAAACAGTAGACTACTATACAAATAATATGTAATAGAAACTAAAGCAATCGGTGCCCAGCTCTATTTGAACGATGTTTCGATCAGAACTCCGTTAAAACAAGGGTTTTTATACTCCGTCTTTTTAATTTCATGAAAATTGCTTCAAATTCCTAAGATTAAAACACATACCGTCGTTACTGTTGCAGAAATATGGGTCCAAACAAAGCGTGTAATTTGCCAAGTTCCCTTCGTAAACATCTCCTATCTCAAAAGCAGTAATTCGAATACAAAAATTATGAAACCAATGGTTTAGATTTTGCAAAGTTCTAATACTAAAGCCATTAAAACAAATTTTGCTACAACCGAATTTCTTTTTTCAAGTGTTTTCAATACCCATTACGAGAACTTACGTAGTCAACGATGATTATCTGTCCATTTCGAGTAACATCCGCACTTGCCACCTCAATTATGCTTCTTTTCATTAAAGTGCTGTAGAAATACACGGGTCGAATAAGACCATGATATTCTGAATCGAATAAGAATATTCCTGATGTTATCGCATGAGGACGATTTTCGTAGAAATAGTTGAAACCAAAAAATAAAGCACCCTTCAATGTGGACCAATTAAAAGTTCTGATTTATAGTGGAAAATTGAATTTCTAACCGTTACACGAAAGACGACGAACTTTTTAAGGCATTCAAACTTGGGCGGCGAAGTAAAGGCCTACCAATTAACCAGTTTTAGAATAACTTCGTCGCAAAAAAAAAAAAAAAAAAAAAAATGAAGACTGCAGTATTACAACTTACCAACGCTGGAGTATAATAAATTCCAATGCATCGAGTAATATGTATGGAACTAGTGATGTAATAGTTTTTACCATCAACTTTGATTGTTATCTAAAAGTAACGGCAAAAAAAGTACTGGATATAAATACGAAACAGAATATAATTGCGGAAAAAGTGCTGGTACATCCACCGGAATTCTTTTCATCTTCCAAAAATTACCTTCGATGTGTCCTCCTTAGCGTAGATACGTATCAAAGATGAATCTGTGACCGAAATGGATGATGTTTGGTGTGCGTAATTATTTCCAACATGTTTAAATGTGTTTCCTGAATATCTTCGCCATAAAAAACCATTTGACGTCCCAGTAACGTAGAAATCGAACTGGAAATAGTAACACAATCATTCCATCTTTCAAAATTTCAACAATTCCTGCACAATGCTTCCATCAAATGCAACTTTTTTTTCTGAATCGAAATTGCGTAGAAAATGCAAGAAGTATACACAGAAAACAAACATTACTCATGATGATCACAGACAGTGATTCAGCTGTTGAACAGTCAATAATGTAACCAGGATTTTCTTTAAATGATTTAGCCACTGTTGGAGTTAACACAAGCTGTTTTGTACCCAACCCTAATTGTCCCTTATTGTTCAGCCCGAATACTACGATCTGAAAAGCATAAGTAGGTTTACATATCATATCTACGGTCAAAGTATAAGCAGTTCTAAGTAGGATTCTGAGAGTGGTAACAAAAACAACCATTACACTTCAACAGAGACTATTACTCTTGCCTTTTTTACGAATGCAGTTTGGTCGCAAAAAAGGAATAAACACGTATTCTGACCAAAATTTAAGTAGATAAATAGTTAAGTAACAGTAGATAAGTGACGACAGAGTGAACTGTTAACAAATAAACAAAAATCAGGATGAAAAACTGGTCACTAAGATAACCTTTTTACGAGTACATATGACTGAATGTGTCGGTCCAGCACAAACACAAACGATTGTCTCCAAAAATTTTATACCCCGTATTTCTAACTGGTCTTTTTCGTCTCCATGACCCAATTTGCCATATCTTCCTAAACCACACGAATATGCTCGCCCATCAATTAAGTAAATGGTATGATATTTCCCAAAAGAAACCTGGAAAATGATACTGGCTAATAAGCCCAAGAAGTCTTTTCTATCAATACAAAGAGAAATGGTAATTCAATTCATCTTGTTTTCAAACAGGATGACAGTAATTGTTTTGCCTCACTATGATGCAAGATCCGGACAGATTTAATGGCAAAAAAAACACCGAAAAAGGAATAAGAACCTGTGTAACTTCCTTTCCGAAGCTAGGTTCATCAAAAAACTGCACAGGAACAGGATATTTGGTACATTTTCCATAAACAATACCCAAAGACACAGTACTGTTGTCACCACAAGCATAAATTCGTGCTATAAAGAACCGTGAATAAAATTTTTCACGGTGGCATAGTGTGGAATAAAAGATAAATCGAAAAGGCAAATAAATATGCAGATATTATAAGATCCAGATCGCTTCAGGATTACGCGATGATTTTGCTATTAGCCTGATAAGATGACACGCATTTATGTGCCTAAATTCGACCAGCTACAATCTGCAATCGCTTTTTCGGCCTATTTGAAAGCTTCTTCTATGAATATCTCAACATGCAGCCCTCATCCAAATCAAATTTCCACGTCTTTCTGTGTTAGACAGAAAAGTTACATAAGCAGGGTAATTTCTCGCTTTCATCGCGCTTCGCAAAACTTTTAAGAAATTCGTATGCATTGAACCCTCCAACGCAGCAGTAAATACTAATATCGACATTGCGATAGAGTATAGCCAATGCTCGCAGATGTCCCTTCATTGCGGCAAACTGTGCGGGCGTTGATCCATCCAAAGCCTGCAAACTTTTCATTAAATAATCATAAACGAAACAACTTAGGAAACAAGATTACTTTACCATCGCTTCTTCATAATTGAATACTTCGATCAGAATTTCAAGAAGCTCAACAGAATCATAGTAAGCAGCCAAATGAAGGCTTGATGGTAGCCAAAGTGCTTTATCTGTTTTACATATTGCCTGGACACAGACCATAGCAATGGCCCGTACTTGAAGAGCTAGTTCATCGGAAACACAACCAAATTTGCTTAAATCTTCTGAAACATATGTGATTAAAAATGAACTAAAATGTAAAAGCCACAATAAATTAATGCCGAAATTAAGACTTAAATGTTTCCTTAAGCAATCGCTTGCTCTATAATGATATTAAGCATTCCAAAAACCACTTACAAATATTATTTAGCTAGATATACTTGATTTTTCTTTTTTTTCGAAATACCAAACAGTCCAACTCGATTGGTCAAATAGTAAACAGAAAAAATTTTTAGTGTTCCAGATTACAATTATTTCAAATTCAAAACGTAAAAGCAAATCTCACTCCCCAAATAATCATAAACGAAACAACTTAGGAAAACGAAACGTACCATCTTTCATCAATCATTAAATATTAAACATGCTAATGTTTTAAACAAGTGAAAAACCTGAAATATACATTCATGCCCAGAAAAAAGTCCAAACGATACAAAATTAAATAGCTAAATCTTACCCTGAATAAGCCCACGCAAACATCCTGACATGAACCTGTCGTCAAAGCACAATTTCTAGAATCAGAATGCCTTGATTCAGTTTAGTTATAATTATTTTGACATACTAAATTTAAGCCATTTTTCTTTCTAATAGATGCTATCTTCTATTCCATATACACAGTTATTTCTCCGTTATATTCATTAAATTATGTTTTAGCTACTTTCTCTTGTAAACACACTTTTCAACAGCGTTTTTTGACATTTCCAGTGAAACTAATGGAAGAACAAGATAGTAACGGAGCGAGAGCGAAACAACTAAGCTTTAAGATACAGTAGGGAAAAAATAAGTGTGCAGATGATTTACTGTGACATACCGGATATTTTCTAGCGATGGTTTTCCATATAGCATCCATCATTAATAAAAACGAGGAATAATTCCTCCCACAGTAGTCTTTACTGGAAGTGTAATTACCTAGAACTGCATCAATTGATTTAGTGACGGATGTTACCAAACTACATAAATAGAAACACCGTCCAAAATAATTTCAAATTACTAGCAATTACATGAAAAAAACGAATCCTGCTAAGTTCATCCAAAAGCAACAATAATTAAAGCATGCTGTCAAAGGGTTTTAACAGCTGATCAAAAATAAGGCAATAGTGAATGCAGAGTTTTCAGCTTATATCCGAACAACCCTCCAATTCACTCTTCCGCACGCATTTCTCCTCCACCACATTTGACAACACCAACTGGGCTCACACCATACCAACTTGCTTGCAAACTGAGATTACTTAGAAACTTGTTATCACACGCACGGCTCGTGCCGTAATTAGGTCGTTATGAACTGTGTAATCCCGTTACAGGAAGTCTTCCGCGTACCGTCCATCGCGCAATCTTACGGTTATTGATTGCTGACGTGGAACATAGCACGATCTTGGAGGGTCCATTTCTTAATAATCGTGTACGACGAGATGTGCTTTCTCCAGGTCCATTCCGTTACATCTCATTACACTTCCCGTCGCTCAGCAGTAGTAGCTATTACTTTCTTTTATATCTCGTACTATTCAATGCCTTATTCGCTTATCAAGATCTTCAGATTCTCGCTGCCATTCTTCGAAATTAAATGGAAATTTACGTATGTCTAAGGGATATCTGATGGAGATGTAAGCACACAGTACATTTATTATGGAAGATTCCGTACCGCTATAGATGAAGTTTGTTGTACTCTCATCGAAACCAAATGCTCTCCTTCATCTGTCATTCGTTGCATCCATGGCAACAGTTATTTTGTCGGTATTACGTATTTAGTCTGTGAAAGATTAATATTCGTTAAATCCATCAGTAGGTAGTGTAGTATATGAATATGAAATTTTTTTGTTATGGTAATGTCCACTGCAGTAACGATGATGGTTTTTTGGTTTTCATTTTAACCCGATCATTTTTTCAGGATGGTTATGCATACATATGAAGATTATGATGAAAGTAATCCAGACACTGTTTTACACTCATTACCACCATACAGCTATGCAAGTTTCTTTCAAGAATATCCCAAAATGTGTATTGTCATAACAGCGTTTTGTGCTTTTGTAGTTTCGATGTATTTCTGGGGATTGTTTCGAATACGACGGGAAGGTATGCTATTCTTGACAGTCTTGTTCCACTGTTTTCTCCAAAATTTTGCTTGTGCGTTCTATATTCATTGTAGAACATTTTCGCCTACATTTCTCAAAAATAATAGTGAGGGATAAGATACCTAGCGCAAAATGCCACCACAAAATGCCACCCCTAAAACTCTTGTAAGCTAGAAACATATTTTGAATGAGGAAGATTAAAATCTATCCAGTTGAATTTATACACTGTCTAACACGTGCGCAGAAAGCACATTTATTTTCATTACACTACTTTGTTTCAGAACTTAACATAGCACTTAACGGTCGGTTCAGCTCTGCAGTCCTGAGCAGGGTTCAGTGGAGATTTACGAACAAAAACATAATAGATACAACGCTGGAAGTAGTCTTTTTATTACAATTTACCGTATTCTCTATACTTATTGAGATTACTACAGAAAAGTACATATCTGGTCTCATTTTCTGGAATGATTTTACGTAGTTTTTGAAGGATTACAGACTGTTGGAGAATGGCGAAGAAAGTGCGAAGTCCGACTCAAACATTCTTTTTTCTTTGTAGTAAATTTTCTATAAAATATTCTATAAATTTTTACGCATTGCAGCCTTTGTGTAACGAAGAATCCTTCAAGTCTGGAACATGGAATAATTTCTGTAACAACGAACTGAATGAAGCAGTTGGCCCATTTAACGAGTTCTATGGAAAGTTAGCAACAGCAAAGCTACGGGCCAAAATTAGAAAACTGGAAGAAACTATGACTGATGAAGAGCGAAGAGAGGTACCTTGAATTCTTGCCAAGACTTCCAGAATTTTCGGAAGTGAGCATAAAACAGACGTAGAAGTCTATACACATCCACTTACTAGTGTTTCAAGATTCAAAAATTTTATGTTTTTTCAAAAACTGTTTTCAAATTTTACAGGAACAGTTAATACAGCAAAAGCAATTGGAATCTATATGTGAAATGATCATGCATGAACCAGAAAAGTTTGGTTTACATGACAAATCAGAAGTCACGGAGCAAATGAAATTATATTCAGTTTGAATTGCGTTCTGGTTTCATCTTACTTTTTCTCTTCAGAGTAATTTCTCTTTAAAAATATTTCTGCATGGTTAATGCTTTAGGATGAGCTTTAATGTAATCGTAAACTATATATGATTGTATTATTCCGAACATACGGATCATCGAAGTGGTGATTATACCTTTGTGTAGTAGCCAATAAACAGTAAATGCATTTTTCACTTGTGTTTAATCTTAATACATTGTTTTGATAGCAATCGTTGTATTATTTTTGACTTCGCATTTTTGAAAAATAACTGCCCATATGGGTAGGAAATCGTATGAAAGATATAAAGACCGTAATTTCTTGACTATTTGTTAGTTTTAGTTATTTAAGGTTACATAACTCCAACTGTATTATGACTACAATCGGATTTATGCTGCTTCGAACAGTTATATTGAAAATTTTGCATACTTTGATAGAAATCTCATACTTTTAAAGAAATCCAGGCTTTCTACTTTACCGATCTTGTCTGTTATTTGCTGCCAACATATGACAACTTTCCTATCTTTTAAATTTCGAACAGTAAACAAGATTTTGAAAGGTAGAATAACTAGATGGAATTTGATAGGTCTAGAAAATAACTTTATGTGTAAAATTATTGGGTTTCTTTTTTACTGTTTTGTTTTAAGTATCAATCACGTTTTCTGTTCAATAGCAATTATTGCGGCTGTTGCACTTGAAAGTTTACGTCAGTGTTCCTGCTGATGAGAAGTGCATATCTAACTCCCTTAGTTTAATCCTATGTCTTTGGCTCAAAATTAAGCGCTCGAAGTAGTGATCGTTGTTTTACAAATTTCTGGACTTTTTGACGTTTGTTGATCTACTACGGTTCTTCGGAAGGGATTTGTGTATCTGTAGACCCAAGAAAGAAATAATTGGTGCATCAAGAAACGGAATATTGATTTATGTCAAATGTTAGTTGAGGACAAAAGAAGAGATGAATAAACTGTTGGCGACATATATTATTATGTTATTGGTTTTGTTAGTTTTTGTAATCGAGATATTTGAATAATTATCTCGTTTCGCTTTTTTTTTCCAAAAAGAACTAGCTACTAAAAGGTCGTATTGCACGATGGGGATAAAAATCTGTCTTTAGTCGTATTTTAATGCAGTATAATAAACTGGATTGGTTTTTCCATACCCACATCAAGTTTTCGGAAGCAATGTTTTATTTCTATATTTACTGAATTATATGCAATTCTGACATAATTCTCTTGACCGTAATTCTCAGTGTTTTTGAATAACTTCAGCTAGTTAAGTTATCCAATCATAATTTGGTGAGCGAGTTGAATAAATAGAACAGTGCAATTTTATAGATTTGGTGGTGTAGCGAATAACCGACAGTATCATTCGAATTATCAAACAAATGATGTGGTTATTCTGAGTTTACACGACAGTACTGTTAATCAAATGAAAATAATTGCAGGAACCATTTACAATCTGCTTATTGTATACCCTGTTTAAATATAGGTACGTTTTTCGGAATTTGTTTCCTTAAATGCGTTCGTTCTGATGTTGCTCCTGACGCCTTAACTTTCTCTCTTGAATGGAAATAGTTATAGATTGATTAAAGCAGGTTGCGTGGGCGTAAGTTGATACGAATTTTGTTAATGTTTAATACACTTCCTAATTAGATCTTATTATGAAAATAGTTCTTCACATCCTTTTTGGAAACATTGGAACAGTTGGTCTGCTAGGCTCAAAATCCAGTGGTCTGAAAAATTTTTTTCTGAACACCGATTCGATTGATATTGATTTCGATTGTTATATGTAAATTTGGTTGATTCGACAAAAATTTGATTTGATTGTTGTATATAAACGTAACATGCTGCCACAGATTAGTGAATTGAATCAAGAGAGAAAACAAAATTTATTTTGAAAGAAGTCTTAGAGGTTACCTAAGGGAAATATAGACGGTACTTGTGATGACGGATTACTGCTAAGGGAGTGATAAATTTTATGTACCACGATGTGACAATGCCGTTTTCGTTCCTTGTACTTATATGGGTGTTCGTTTAGGTGGAGTTCATATTTGTTACTAAAATCCTTTCTGTGAAATCAGCACTGACTGTTTGTAAATAGTATGAGCCATATCTTTTTCAATTTTTTGAAATATCAAAATCGTTCCAATTTCTTTATCTTCCCTTCAACTAATTACCTGCCCTTCCTGGTATAAATGGAATTATGGATCTAAATAAAGAATAGATTAATAAGCAAATGAATGAACTTATGTGTATTTTATAAAGCAAATATTGATGGAATTAACAATATGAATGATCATGATGGTAATAGCGATACGGAAAGGTTTATGACAGCACTTCATCATCTCCAAGTCCTACTACCAGTTCAGATTTAGGACCCATTAATGAACCCACTAAAATCCCATTGCGGGATCTCTGATTGGTCGTGGAAGTAATGGGGCAGGAAGCAGTTATGAAACCTAGACAAGTATCGGGCCATGTAAATGAGACATTTTTTTGCGACGAACATGGCTTAATATAAATGATATTACAACAAATATTGATAATATCAGTAAAAGAATAATTTCTCAGAGTTCAGTGAAATAAAAGTCGTAAATTAATCATAAATGTGTACACGAAAGTGTTTCGTTTTCTCAAAAACTATTTTGTGACTAGTAGTTTTTGAATATTTCTTGTTTTTTATAACGCGACATGTTCTGTTGCGCAACTGTCTTCCATATTCTCCTACGTCCTCCCCGTTCGCTCGTCAACTGCTGTCGATCATCTAATTTTTTTTTAAAGTTTTTTTAAAGTCTCATTTATTAAGCACTCTGCTTTAATCTTCCAGGCGCATCGTCCTGCTTCATTTTTCTTTCGTTTATCTATTTCCTATTTATTCAATTACTCATTCATCTTAATATGAATGAGATTGAAATGAGATGAATAACATATCTTTCTTCGTATCTTTGGTTTCGAACATCATGAACTTTTCACTTTAATAAAAAATGATACCATGGAATATTTCAGAATCGGAGTGTGTTAATACCTGTAAGTTAAAAATGACTGCTGGTATCTCGACGACTTTTCTTCATTAAATTCCACAAATATCCACAATAGTTTTGCTTTCAATGTTGTCTTGTTAATTAAAGAAGCTAGCAAGATAAAGTTATTTTAGTTTTTATTTAAGTGAAGTACTAAATTAAATTAAGCGAAATTAATACTTGAAACACATAATAAAGTAGCTAAAATACTTAAACAATATACACTAGTCGGACACCGTGTTTTATCTCCGTTGCTATAATACTTGTGACAAATCGTAGGTTAAATTAGGATTTAGATTTAGAGAGCACATCAAATTGTGAGATCAGAAAGTTTGAGTTCTATTAAACCGATAACAATTCTTTATGGCACGTCATTTAACTGTACAATGTTTTCAGAGCAGTTTTGATAAACCAAGCTTTTTTTTCTCAAATCGCAAGAGGTTGTGAAATGCAAGCCAGTGACAGCCTAGATGTTGGGTGGGAAAAGTTTGATGTGGGCCTCATCTGAAACGCTTATTTACAAATGCTTTCGAAGTGAAATAGCATGACGCTTAACAGGTAGCTGCACTGAGTACAGTGAATTCTAATGATATTTGATAAATGTTTAGCAAATTGATCTAAATTATATATTTCATTATAAGTAAGGTAGCGACTATATTCGAGCTGGTAATAATATCCATATTTCGATATATTCTATTAATTTTTTCTCCAGTTTTTTTTTACTTTTTTGCATCGTTATTTCGACAAGTCAGAAGGTAAATCAGCTATGAAATGTCCGACAAATCAGATAAAAAATTTCAGATTAAATTGTTAGTTCAAAGTTATATCTTTATCAAGTAAAGTAAAATGGTTCATTTATTCACATATTTTTTATCGTCGTTTGGGTAAGCGAGAAACGTGCGATAATGAGCATATAAATTTTAGCAGCGGTAATGTGTTTCCGATATTTGTATTTTCTCAGCATATGTATTGTTTTATTTGTGAAAGCAGAAGAAAAATCCGAATTGAAGAAAATCTTCAAATATATATTCACGCATCCCAAAGAATGTAAGTATCCAATAATTTTTCCATTTATAAAGCGTAAGATTCTAGACTTGGGAGAATATTAGAAAACCACCGTTGTTTCCAACAAGTTGAGAATAAGTAAGAGTTTGTGGAAAATCTTAAATTTTGGAGAGAAAAGAATTGGAAAGAGAAGAAGGATTTAAAATACAAAGCTTAGAGGGAAGCAAGACAAAATGTATTGACGATACCTTAGATAGAAATAAAACATGAGCAATACAAAAGCAGTTGGTGAGTGGAAGTTTGTGTTAGACGCGTCATATTTTTTTTCTGTTACCTATTTTTCATAACACAAATCATTAGTTTGAAAAGACTTAAAGCTTGCACATTCACATATTCTTGTCTTATCGTATCCCACATTTCACGTAGAGCAATGGATGGCACTGCATTTTCCACCGCATAAAAGTATTCTTGCCATTGTCACTTACTCCTTCATTAAAATCTGTTCTTTTTTGAGAGAAGGAGATAGTAATTTTTTATGATCGATCCTTACTAATTACTTAGACAAAACTCATCTATAATTCTTTATTGAAGATGATAAGGCTTTTTTTTCAAAGCTGTTTGTTTATTAAGAGCCTATTATAAAGCTTTCATTCTGTTCTACAAATTTAATATTTGGTTCAAATTTAATAGGAAATTCTCTTGAAAATTTCAACTAGAGGTCGCTAAATAATAGGTTGACAGCTATTTTTATATTGTTCAATTTTTTTATTTCGTTTATGTTTTTGATTAATGATTTATTAGTTTGTTATTTATTTTATATTTATTTTAAATTAAGGAAATGATGTTAAGGAAAAACTAACCTGAGACGGTTTTCTAAATGAATCCAAAATAAATCGTGAAATAACGGAGGCCTCAAAATATTTGCAATTTATCAGGCTCAGTGCAGTCATGTTCAAGAGGTTTTGTTGGGTGAACGAGAGAAAACTGTCGTTGGACTTGATAATGACTATCAGAGAATAACGATTAAAGTTGATTCTGTTTTAACTACATGACAAGTTATCGAAAAATTCAGTGTTATTGTCAGATTTTTTAATCATTTACATGTAAAGAAACTCAACAAATCTCTATCTCATAAATTCAGTGACAACCTGAAAATGTTTTGAAATATCTTCTCCCATTCTATACAACAATAATAAATACTGTGGCGTGCGATTATAAATAGATTGCATACGATTCGGTGATGACCACTGCATTGGTTAGCGCAGGAAAAGTTCCAAAACGCTTCTCAAAACAGACGTCTGATGCAATTTTTCAACACCGGTAAAGGCATAAATTTAAAAAACATGCTCAACAAATCGCTGAGATGCATTGAAAACTGCATTATCTTTAGACGGCAGAGGTCATCAAAAAGTAACCGAGTTCACAACAGCGCTCAATTACATGTCAAGCAATCGATATGTTTTTCTTTTTTTTTGTGGCATCTGCATTCCACTGGATCGTTTTTGGCAATCGATTATTACATTTCTAATCATTTTGGCCATTTTTCCATAGTGATAATGTTTTCCAATGGTCGAGTTTCGAATACAAGCTTCTATACTGCAAGAGTAAACAGATTTCTTTTTTGTTAGCAAAAGTCTGTTGATTACCGTAATTTTTATTTTGATCGGAAAAAATGTATTTGGATTATAATAATTTGGAACTTACAAAATTCAAAATCTATTGTCACAACTTTATTCAGTTCTATTTTGTTCTATTTTGACCCTATGAAAGATGTACAAATATTTTAAGATAAGCGATGCAAAACTTACTGAAAGTGGGGAAGATATGGAAACAATTTTTCAACTTTGAACACTTTGTTTTTTGTTTCTTTTATTCTTTGTTCTTTTGTTTCTTGAGCAGTTGACAAGAATATGAAGCTGAATTTTTGGTAATTATGGTTTCCACGCTGACTGTACTAACTGGAATGACATCTGGAGATTAGGTATAAAAGTTAAAAGATTCAATCTTTATTGCTATTTTACAGTTTTTTGTTACGCTGTAACAATGTGACCCAAAAGATGTTTTCTTTAAAATGCGCAGATCGCAACACAATATCAAATCATAACTAGTTCAAGCAATTGCCGTAGTTTCTGGTAACACAACTTACGAGAAAAAGATAATTATAAACGAAAAATGTTGGAGTAAATTGCAAATCAATGTGACATCTGTAATTTTAAATATTTTAAACACGGATAAGGAGTATGTTTCGAGAATATGGGAAGTTAAAGCTTTAATGTAAAATTCAAATATTTAAGGTGGTGATCCGTTTGAAAATGACAAAGAGTGGATACCGGCACATCGGCTATGTACAACCAAATGCGATATACATGTTGACATCTGTATGAAAAACGTGAAAAGCGACAAACAAAGATGCCAGAAATGTTTGCATTTTTTCTTTAAATTAAAGTTCAACAAAATTGTAAGGATGGGTCGCAAGAATGCAGTAATTATTTAATACTTGATTTTAAAAATCCAATATTTCTTTTAACTTCTCTGAGTGTACTGATCTCAGCTATATTAAACAGGTTAGTGGAAAGAGCAGATGATGTTATAGGAAAAGAGGAAGGAGTTATCTTCTTAATACACTATTTCCTTAATAAAACACTAAAAATCTTATTTTCCTTAGTTAACATAATGAATTAAACAAATAAATTATAAAATAGGTACTGTATTACTTCCAGATATTTTGTCATAGATTTCATTTTGGAAACTGAATCCAAATCGTAATTCAAATCATAGCGTTATTCAAATACGAATTTTATTTATTTGGTTCATTTATGTATGCGTGTGCAGGGAGAATAAACATAAAAAGAGGAAATAACAAACGAAGACTGCTTAGGATTTTTAATGCCCTTACTTAATACAATACTTCCGCATCGAAAAATACTTAGATCCGACTTCAAATGGGGTATAAATCGAACTGAGTTCAAAATTGGTTATTTCAGTGCCTGCAGAATGCATAAAAGGACTGAAGAACTTGTGATGATCATTCCGCTTCCCGCCATCTTTTCCTTCGGTTGCCGAAATAAAGAATTTTTGTCCTCATTCGTACCATTCGATAAATGCGTTCGTTGATTCCTACCAAATATGAATCTGTTGAACTGTGAAGTGAAGCAACATGCCAGCAACCAGAATCCACTGAATTACCGATTCATGGACGTAACTCCTCCCTGAAATCATGATCCTCCTCCTATTGGAATTTAATCCATCCACAGGCTTTGAACCCCAAACCTGTCGAGAAACCTAGAATTGATGGATTCTTAATCGTTTTTATTTACCACACAGATTCAAAGTCTTTGGATATTGTTAAAAATCAATTGAAACATAGAATTTATCCAATCAATTGCAAGTATTAAATAAAACTTGCGGCAAAACGGTAAGCATAAATCATGATAGATTATATATATAATAAAAAATGCTGTAAACTGTATTTAAATTTAAAAATAAGGGCATAATAATCACAAAAAAAAGAACGATAAAACTGCAAGAAATCTGGAGATATCGAATGAGAATATATTTGTAGTTCATTATAATTCCATCAGGAGATTTAACTTTAAGGAAAAAACCAATAGCACAGTACATTCAAAGAAAGCTTGGGAGTCTGAAAACTCCCAGAACTAGCAAGAAACTTTTGTTTTCTAGTTAACGTGATATTAACACAATTTACCAAACAATTTTAAAGCACATTTTAAGGTTCCGATAAGTAACTGCCGAATTTCTAGAAAAATTGTCGCTTCTAAGGCCTAACGAAATATCAAACGTCCTTCACAGTTCGCTAAACATTTACGAAAAGATGAAAAAAAAAAAAAAAAACTTGTAAGTACCAAAACCTGAGAAGCGATTAATGTGCCATGCTGACAACCAAGATGACGAAAAACAGCCTGTTACAAATTGTCACAACAATTAATGATAAAATAACATATATAAATGTTAAAAAATGTTTCGAAGGATGAGCCCTACATTCAGAGAAATCTTCTATGAAGCAGCCATTTAATCGGAATAGCAGCAAAAGAACTGCATAGCGAACATCAAGGCAAAACATCATTATCTGCAGCTGTAGGTGGCACATGATACATTTCCATTTTCCCGGTGAAAACTTATGCTGAAAATTTATCAACCATTTCACCGATTTCACCGAGAACGAAAATCATTACAGATGTTGCAGAAATTCAAGAGAATTGCAAAGATGCAACAATAAAGTACAGAAGAACTGGATGCAACTTAATGTCAAAAACACAAAAATACACTCTGAAAAGCAATGAAATATATAATGATTATATTAAGACTGACATAAATGAACTAATAATTTGAAAACAAAAATAATCTGTCTCCCATCAACAATCCTACTTCGTCACCGTGTATGAATCTTATAAAAGTGATTCAGCAAGCATCTCTGCATTGAGCTTGAAATTAAACCGAGAAATTTAGGCTTTGTTATCAAAAAATGAATACGTAGGATTTTCATAGCCATTCACTTGCATTCCATTAACATGTCGCTCTCCTGGAGTGCAAACGTCAACCTGAAATTTGGGCGATTTTTTTGGATAAGTCTATGACGATGGCATATTTTTCCATTAAACTTTAAAATCTCAAACTCACATCAAACACAAAACTTTGCTGTAATTTATACTATACTGTTCCAGTATGAAAGTCTAAAAATACATGAAAAAAGAACCTCTATGAAGCCACGACGTCGTGGTCGTTGACGAACTAAAACGGTGGCAAACACGATGAAAATAACAGTAGCAGCAGATACGAAAATTAATAGTAAATTCGTTGAAATTTTGAACATACTTGCCGAGGCATCTTCCGCACTCATCTGCAGAAGCGCTAGTTTAAGGTGATCGAAAGTAAAATTCTAGAAAATGAATAACACCACCGAAATACACAAGAAGCTGCACAGAAGTGTTGTAGTAGTATCCAGGAAAAAAAAGCTGAACCTTGAAATGCTGTAGTGGCTCATGTCTAGCATAAGATGGTCTCGGTGGCAAATCGTGCACTCTGACTGGTTCACTCACAATTGGTTCAATTTCAACGTGAAGTTCTCGTTCAACTGATTTGCTACTCGATAAAGGCTCCTCATCAGTATCTTCGATGTCGTCCTAAAACTGATTTTAAAACTTTAAAAATTTTTTCCAGGATAAAAAAAATCAACAACTTTAATCCTAGCTTTATCACAACACAGTTTACAGCGGACTTACTGGAAACATATGGAAACATATCACGAGTCTTTTAAATTTTCGAAGCAATTCGGAATTTGAAACTGACCTCATCATCCTCATCAACATTATCAGTCTCATAGGCGGTGGGCCTTTTTTTATCGAACTTGTTGCCAGTTCTCCTCTGCACAATTTTCTCTATTACAATCTTCTTGGTATTATCATATGATTGCTTCCTTGCTTCAACGCTTGCGTCACTGTTTTCCTCCTCATCATAACTGTTACCTCCCTCATCCAAATCATGGAGCACTTTTTTTGGCTGCAAAGTTAGACTCCTATATACTCTTATCACCGTAATCAACGTATTTCCACGAAAGTCACATATCTAAGTTTTTTAGATATATTATATACACATATTATTTTACTAAGATACACAGAAACGGTATCCCTTTTAAGGTAACTGAATAAAATGAAATACTGGACATCAAGCACTCCAAAACAGGAAGAACTAAGAACATTAATGAAATGAACAAAACATTAATTTTCCTAAAAATAATTCCTCGGAAATATTTTTGAGTAGAGCAAAATTAGATTAAATCTTACCTACAAAATTACACATAAAGCATCAGAATTTACCTCAGAAACAGTGATCATTGATAGTGTCGTCTTACGTGAACGTGAAGGGTTGTGTAAGCGATCGTATGAATCCTGGAAAGAAAAAATAACTTAGGTATTCGTCCTAGAGATTAACAATAATTTCTATCCAAAATTACCTTTTCTTATAAAATGAATTGCTTCTCTTTCATCTTATTTCTTTCAAAAATTAGAAGTTATTATAAAAGTCATACATAAACAAGAAGTAGAAAGTAAATAATAACAGTAATTCAAGAAATGGTAACTGACTAAACTACAAGCAAATACACATAAATTATCAAAACTCATTACAGCGGTAACATCCACTGATATAAGTACTCACCTTATAATAGTGCACAAGTTTGATATTCTGTTCATCCCCACCAATTAGTGTATACTCATCTCCTGCAACCTCTGGTGTGTTCTCTCTACGATAATCCGTCCAAAATTCAACTGCAAATGTATTAATCAGTTTTTTCGCGATGATCCATACACAGCCCAATTCAGTATATAGTTGCGTTACTAGGAAAATTGGTCATTAAATATATAGATAACCCCAAGAAGTGCCAACATATCAAATGGGATAAAACTGCATCTAGAATAAAAAGCAAAACAGTTTTTTCGAACATATATCGCAATTTGTTGATGATCAAAGTATTGAATATTTACCAGCAATCGGTCGAACTTGTCGCTCAAGTCCGGGAAAGTCTCGAAGCATTGCAAGCGTACCATTTATCCGAAGATCAATATAACGTAATTGATGAATTAGGATTGGTTCGTATGTTTCTGCTTCGTCCTAGAGAGTTGCATATTCGCTTACAATACCTTTTTATGAGCAAATGAACGATTCAAACGAATTGGGACAGTATCTTGTGTGTGGATTTGGAATAGATTTCGTCAGTAAACAAGAAAAAAAAAAAGTTACAAGTAATAATTACTCGATCCGTACGAAGCAAATGTCGGAAGCGATTAATCATATGTGTTCGATCTTTTTCTTCAGCGCGAATATACGTCTACAATATGAAATTTATTTAAGACTAATGAAAAATATAAAATTTCAACTTGACAAATTAAAATAGTGCTGTCACAAATGCTGTTAGCAAACCGTGCGTTGTTCGCCTACTAATCACGAATAGTTCAAAATAAAACAGATAAGAATAAAACCTTAAGTGTTTTGAGTACATTATGTTTATTCGGTGCACCCATTTGCACAGCTAAAGAGGCACGATAATCATGAGTTGCCTGAAAGCTGACAGAATTTTCTGTATTATTTTCACTACTGCTAGTCAGTAACAAGAACAGATCTTTATTTGCAATACCTTTTGTAATTTATAAAAATTAAAAGAAAGAATCAAATACTCCTCGCCATTCTAATTTAGGTTGCCGATTCCTCCGAAAAGGAAATGAAAATGCACACTTATTCTGGAATGGTTCAGTAGATGAAAAGAAATGATCTCTTGCTTGCAGGCTTTTGCAGAAAAACTACTCTTTTGTGAAAGTGCAAGGAACATAATTGTTCCGTTTTCATAGATCTACTATGTGAAAAGCAATACTGTGTTTCTACAATGAAAATTAGTGATTCTATCGCTATAATTTGCTAGTGCCCTTCACCTAGACTGTTAATCAGAAAATAAAGCTTAGAATTCACACACCTGTCTTTTCTTCTCATTAAGATGTGCTTGTACGCGTTCTTCATGAACATCCTCAAGTTGCTTTTTTTGTTCCTTATTCTCTTCTTCCAATGAAGTAACCTGAAATCGAAAACATTTCCTTCTTAATTAAAGCTTTTTTCCATTAGCAATAGATTGAAATGAATGAACCGTCTTTTGGAATCGCGATGTCATTTCCTTTTTGAATGCTTCTGCACCCTTTTCATCCGTCTTCTTCATTTTTTTGTAACGTGCTTCAAGATCTGACCATTCTCGCATAACCTAAATAGCTTAAAAAATCAAATATCAAAGAAACTAATTTAAATTACAGACTGTGGACAGATGCTACCAATCACTATTTGGTGTCATATCATAAATTTGCAGTTCCTTTTTTGTTGTGGAACTCACAGAAATACCTTATTAATTCTAGCACGATGTCGTTTTTCCATGCGTTGCTGAGCTTCCTTGAAACGTTCATGCTCATTGACAGGATCGGACATCTTGAAATACGGGTCTTGCAAAACGCTCTTGGCCGAAAGACCCTTCGCGTCATCTAAATGAAATAAAGTTCAAACAAGAGCCAAGGATTGGCAGATTTATTCATAAATTGAAGAGGAAAAAAACTAGAATTCTTACATACCGTCATCTGAATCTTCGGCGTATTCACCATCATCATTATCCTCATTACCACCATCATCATCATCATCATCATCATCATCATCACCATCATCATCATCATCATCATCATCATCATCATAGTCATCATCATCGTCGTCTTCAGTTTCCTTCCCTTCCACTTTCTTTTTCTCTAATTCTAAACCTAATGTCATTAAAAAAAAGTCTGCTGTATCATTGCTGACCAACAGAAAGCAGCTGAATTTACAATTATACGTTTTGAAGAATTTTTAAAAGTATATGATACCTTCAGTTTTATCATCCCCTGGACAGCAAACAAATTCAACCCCAGTGAAAAGATCTAACCCACAAGGTTCAAGAACTGCAAATGAACGTACTGCCATTCGTTTATCATTGACAACCTAAAATTAAGAATCATTTCGAAAAAAATTAAGGAGAAACAGTGAAAGCTCTAGCACACCCATCAAACGTTTAAAATAACACTAAAATCTTCTGAAGTTTCCCCAGACACAGACGAACTGAATCTTTTGCAAAGGTGAATAATATGAAAAAAACATAATGACGCCAATTTTAGTAAGTGGATAAACTGACTTTAGTTTTACAGTGTTTGTAAGCAGCATCCTTCCAGTGCGCATAATCATTACATGATTGACGATCATTAATATGGCCAAATCGGCAACCGTGTGGTACTTGAAGTGCTTCCGAGTGAAACTCTCCAACTAAATATAATTCAAAATTAGTTCCTCTGGCCAACAAGAGTATAAATGTAAACGATCGGGTAATAATTTGCAGAAACAAAGTCTTCATTTTTTATATTATGCAAATCCAGAAAAGAATGAATTAAATACGGTGTTAAGTACAGAAGTAAACTCACCAATGCATTGGTAAGGTCTCACAGTATGCGTCCATCTACAAGATGAACCTTGTTCACGACACCACCCAGGAATTTCTACTTCATGTGAATATTCTACTATGTTTGTGACGTCCAGTTTTGGATATGCCTAAAAAAGACAGAAAATATTCTTATTATTACAACACCGCAAAATCACCTGAAACTTAGGAGCTTTTCTAGGTGTTTCTCTTTCATTTACTGGATATTGGACTGCAGCAACTATTTATGGCTATATTTCCATACATCTATAGCTTAGATTGGTTCTTGGAGCCTTTAAAACTAAAATTCCAATATAAGTTACTGGAATTTATGGACTTCATTACTAAGATGCAAATAAAAATGTCTTCCAATAATTATAAGAAATAAATCCACATTAGAACTATATGCAATTGCCAAGCGCACTCTCAACAAATAAATTTGATTTTCCATCAAAAGCATATAAAACTATTTTACTGAGCAAAGAACATGAAACTCGTAATGCACTATTTCTCATTGTGGTTTACTTTTTTCGAGGAATACTGAATATCTCAAAGAATCCAGCAAATGAATAAAGATTAAAGTCAGCTTTCGATAAGAAATGAACTTTTCGATAAAAAATGTCGAGAATCAGTTTTTGATAAGAAATGTCGAGAACAAAATGTGAGAATAAATAAATGAAGTAATATAAAATACTACAGTTTTTTTCAGAGAAATGTTCACATTTACGACGAAATGAACCGGTCGCAAACAGTATTATAACTGCTAAGGAAGTAAAAACAACCATTCATATTGTAAAATGGTAAAAGACCAAAAGAAATTTTATCAAAAGCAGCCGAGGGATGACTAAAGAAAAAACATTTTAACTGATCATAATTTAGTTGCTAATATAACAATTTATTTAACCTGTTCAGAAAACCAATAGGTAAATCGTTATTGTTAATTGAGAGTCGTGAAAATTAATAATGGAAAAAATCGTCTTGGAAGAAACATGCGTTCGGTCAATTATAGGAATATACCTTCCAACTAGAAAAATTCTTATCTGTGCAATAAAAATTGGTCAAAACCTTCAAGGAAAATTTTGCTTCTGTGGGAGAGATTTGGACTGCGAGACCTATTCCAGTAAAAAACAAATACTGGAGTTTCTGGGAAAAGAACTATGAAGTAGTCTGGAGACAAAATCTATTTTAGAGAAATAAGAGCACCTACTTTTCGGCAATATTTTAAGATATCGAGTTTCCCACTAAAGCATGTTGCAAGAGTACTTGGATCGCTCAACCATGCTCCATCTTCGCTCATGAATCTGTTTCGGAAACCACACTGGAACGCGACCAATGGAACAAACTTCTCGTGCTTCTTTTCTTTCCGTGAGTCCACATTAGCAGCAACATCCTAAACTATCATAAAATTTCGAAATGCAGACAAAATATTCTATTTAAAACTGAGTATTTCAAAAACACCTCTTAAACAGCATGCTTACGATTCAATAAATTTGTAAACTCAAACAATATTTAAAATTTTGAATATTTACAGTAACGTTCAAAATAAACAGAAAGAGTATGGAAATTCCAAACAGCTGTTAAATAAGATTCACTGGTAAGATTGTCGAAAATGTTACACCCGTTAAAATAAAATTACTTGATACTAACTACAACTTCCGTCACTTTTTAGCTCACACTGGAAACTAGTAAATCATTTCCTTCCTTTTGGTAAGCAACAGAGGAAGCAGTTCCCAATTTAGAGTTAATATCACAATTTTTAATTGTTGTTCCAGCCGTATGAACCAAGTAAAGCTTCTTCATGAATTCCTAATGGCTATCAGAATACCGCTGCAGGAAACATTCACATTATAATTACAATAATACCTAATAAATCCACGACAAATTTTTTTCTCGGTGAAATTTTGAACCACAGAAAACACGCTTATAGATTTATGAGATTGAATAGGCTACTACTTATATATTATGTTTAATTAAGCAGCAATAATACTGTTTTTATATTATGTTTAATTAAAGAGCAATAATACAGTTTTCTAGTGAGGTGTTGCAACAGAAAGCATTTCCGGGTGAATTTTGACGATTCAAATTTCGCAAGTATAAGTACAAGATAATCTGAAATAGTATTGAAGGAAAAAAGCAAGCGTCTATTACCAATCAGTCACTATCACTATTCGATATCCATTGGATTTTACATCTATCACTAGCAAAGTTAAGTCAAAGTAACAGGATTTTCGCAACTCCCAGAACAGCAGTTTCTAAACGCATTGGACAGATACACCACACACTTTACAAGTTGTTTAATAAATATAGCAAGTTTCCCTATCTCTAGCCTCAGTAACTCTACCTGTCTTACATCTCACCGTTTTACCTATGCCTTCACAATCCCGACTAAGCACACTGCTCAACTTTAAAAACTACAATGTTGAAAAATGCAAAGCAATCAAAGGACAAAATGGTTCAAAAGTCAGTTCCTTACAAAGAAAACTTTTAACCACTTTTTCATACAGTAGGTAACCAAAAACAAAAAAATGCAAGCAATGTTAATGGAAACCGGGATTACCAAATATCTAATTCTTTTATGAACTTGTCCTTAGGCATAAACACTTACACGCCTAACCTAATTAAAGGCTACATTCTTCCTTGATCACAAAAAGACTCACACTTTTCATTCTTCAAAAAAGGATGAATCATGCGCTCGATATGCATTCCTTAGTAGTACATTTCAATCTTATCACCATTCACAAATTAATTTAATTCCAATGTATAATAAATAAATAAACAGAAAATAAAACATAAGAATAAATAAGTACAAGTAAAAAATAAGAATAAATAAATAAACAGACCTCGATGTGTGCAAATAATGAGAATTGAACGACCAACACCAAAGACATCATCAAACTACCCCCAGCCATCTTTCTAAAAAAGAAAAATTCAAGAATGGTATATTCAAATAATAAAGTTCCAGCACAATAGACATCGCTATTAGATATCACAAATTAAAAAGGAAACTATTCAAATATTTAACTACCACATTGGATAAAACAGGAAACACTGTTTAAAGCAATGAAAAGTAGTCGATAAAAAGTTGAAGGATAACGATAGCTTTGACAAGTGCATTTTAGCATCCAGAACTTCTAACAGCTTTCTCACAAATTAGCGATGCCTACACTCACATTACACCCACAAATTATATATATAATATACATGCAATGTGCACATGCATAAATATAATGTAAAGTAAATGAGTTCTCAAACTTATTCAAAAATGAAACTAATGCCATAGGGACACGTTAAACTCCTTCCAATCTATATTTCAAAATGACGAATGACGAATAGAGAAATTTTTTAGATTAATGCTTATTTTATGAAAACAATGAAATTGATCGTAGCTCACATTAAGTCCTTCTGAGAGCATATTTGTTTGCTTATCTCTACAACGTAAAAAGCCAATAGGCGGTAGCCTACATTTTAATGCATGAAAATCTCGCCAATGCGAGAATTAAAGCATTACCACCAACAGCCGATCAATTAATGTATCCTTAACCTTAAAAAAAAAAAACTAATCACAGTCTGGAAATTTTTCGTCCACTTGCTAACGTCTGAATTACCTTCAAGGAGTCAATGACAATGATACCGCTGGGCATTACAGCCTTAACCCGACTTTACAGGAATGATGGATATCTCTAAAATGTATGCTAATTATTTATGTACGTAAATGTTTGCTAGCGTAAAACTTGATTACCAGTTCTCCACAATGATAAAAGAAAAAAAAGAGTGAGAATTGAGGAAGGATGCTACGAAGTCAACTTGGATAATATCTTCTCTTTTCCAATACTTATCCCCAGTACTTCTACTCAATCACTCTCTTTCGTTTTCGTTTATTCAATTACTGATTTCTCACTACAAAGGCGTCAAACCCTTTGTGATGATGAATCAGCCGATTGTATCTTTTTTTCCTTTGTCCTTTTTCTTTTATATTTTTCTGAAAGCCAACTAATTTTAAATAAAACTATATCCAACACAGATTCTATATTATGTTTAATATCCAATTACCTCCCTTTGTTTTTATAGGTTCGATCACCGATACTGCTGGTTTTACTGAAGTTCGGTCAGTGTACCAATCCCACTTCACTAAGCAAATTAGACTATGTCCTCACTAAATAAACTAGACTATGTCAATTACAGGCTATGTTTATTTAACGTGCTCAAATCGTTCCAAATCACCTGCCAAGATATCCAACTCTTGACTTCAAACAATACCTCAAATACAAATAAGGGAAAAAAGGACGAGAGAAACAAGAACAGAAAGGACACATAATATCGTGTGAAACGAAAGCAGAGATATACGAACAAACCGTCCAATCCATTCATTCTCTTTCCTTCTACAGGGCTTTAATGCACGCGGCCCGCTTCATGTTTGCATAGAGCACCTTCTCTCATAGTCTTCTCACAGACTATCTTCTATTGTACGTACGCTCTGTCTCAGATCTCTTCCTTGCAGGATTTGTTGTCACTCCCGAATATTATTCTTCTGTCCTTTATTTGATCTGTGCGCAAGTTTAGTGTCTCCGGGTTGATTATAACGGGTCTTAACCTGGAGTACACGTAGCGTACCTCAGACACATGTCTTCCTTCTAGATCGTCTACAAACTGATTATTTGAGTTGGAATGCAACACTTTTCGATAGTTCAGTATTTGCGAGTACCAAATTTACCTACTATACTGCATGGCTTTCACACTAAACTATTGAAAAGTGTTGCATTCTCGAAACACGCATTTGGGACCTTGAAAATACTGAAAATAGTTAAAAGACGCTTTTCAAATTAAAAAATATTGCAGTCTGTTGATGATATGCTATTGAACTGCATTTCTCACCACACTACGCCTAATTTTCTGTGCTTATAATAAAACGTTCTTAATATGTCTATTTTTAGCACATCAAAATGAATGTTGATTATTTCTCCCGACTTTAACCATAAATATAAATATCGAGCATGTGACGACGCGTCATTTTCCTCAAAGTTGTTTTCATATGAACATTTCCATTTTCCGAAAAAACTGCTACTTATGAATGTTAACTTTGAGACGCAGAACGACCTAAAGGAAGTTGAGGTGACAAAAGAACTTGGTTTAGCAGCTTGAGTGTGAGATCTAAGTTTTATATTGAGAAAGCATTTGATTCCCTACACTATTTTCTTCCTCTTTATAGTTCAACTAACATTTACTATAGATAACGAAAGAGAACAGATGGTAGAGAGCCAAAAATATATGTTAACAAACATTCGAGTATGATACGGGAGAATTATGAGGAAAAGAAGACAGAGGAAAGCAAAAAGTAGAATTACTAAGGACAGTAAAAGACAAATATTTGCGAAAAAAGGGAGCGCAAGTGAACACTTCTTCACTTGAATGCCTATTTTCATCTAATGAAAATTCATGAAACTACTAATTTTGATATTAAGGAAATTTATTAATTGATGAAAGCTTAACACATGAGACACAGATCGAAAACGTCTCATGCAATAGAACAACGACATTCCTAATTCGAAAATGAATTGAAGTAGAAAAGTGGAAAGAAATACATTTCAATGTAAAGAAAGTAAAAAAGTGGAAAGAAATACATTTCAATGGAATTTATTAATCCAGAAAGCTATTTCTCCTTCCATCCTGTTTTCAATCCTGCATACAATTACATTATTGTCTCGAAATAATTAAAGCTAATTCTTGAAATGCTTAAATGCAATTCTCAAAACAAAACTATTGCAACCCAAATGAAAATCTTCATATCAAGAAACAAATCGAAAAAAACTTAAATATCTGCATAAGAAAATGAGAAGTTTTCTCCCAAAATTAAAAAGTAGTGGTGATACGCTCTACAACTAATTAAATATGTCCGAAATACCAACGAAATTAATCCGCTTGTTAATGAATTAAGAGTAAAAGAGAGAAATAACTAATAAGGATGCACATCTCACTTCTTGTGTGCCAGTTATATACGACGAGCATCTGTTTCCAACTTACTTTCCCATTCAGTTTACTATCACATTTTACTGTAATAAGTGCATATACTGTTTGTACCCAGAGCCTAAAATTCCCTCAGAACAGAATTTGAAGCGTTACAAAATGAATTCGAAGTGCTTGTAAAAGAAGCACTGGCATTTTGCTTCGAGGAAAAACTTTAAGCGTGGCTGGCGCCAGCGATGAAAAAAGAAAGCAAAATGATTATCGTCACAATCACTATCATCCTGAATACCACAAAAATAAACGTAGAAAAATGAATAATTCAATGAGGTAGGTGTTATTTTCTGCCTCATATCATATGTAAAGTGCAGCAATCACTTGAAAACTACAATGTACTATAAAAAGTACATATTCGTCATACCTAGCTCAGTCAGTAAATCGACTGGAGTATCACGACGAAGAAAAGCACACATTTTGGTATGTGCCTTCAATCACGAAACTTAATGGATAAACAAGCAGCGGAAGTTTCACACCTGAATGGTAGAAAGTACATCAGGAAGTGGACATTAGCTAAAAAATCCAATTCAACAATTACGGTCGTGAGGATGAGATGCGAGATGCGACTAACCTATATCGTAGGCATGAATATAGATGATTTCTGCTGTTGAAAGCGGAATAACTACAGAGATGTATCCCACAGAGCCAAGACTTCTGACATTATTAATGTCTCAGTATGAGGCTTCTTTGATAGAACCAGGATATAGAGAATATAAAAGAGAAGGGGTTTCATGAATGTTGTCAAGTGCATCACCTACAAAATGATTGGAGAAAGTGGTGAAGGCAAATATTGAGGACTGGAAACGTTGTTCTACGGAATAAAGAAAACGATGTGCTGCTCCACCATCAATGTCATATTGGAGCAAAAGGTCATTTTTCCCTCTTCTCCTACATTAACGTGAACGAAATGGAAGGTGGGAAATAGCTTTTATCTAGAAACTACTGCTTGCTCGAAAAGCTGGGTTATACAGAACACAAATGCAATATATCTTCATACGTAAAAAGCATGAGACGCAGAAAAAAGTATAGACTATGAGGAAGAGGCAACTATATTAACTAAGGGTCAAATAAGTAGAGAGACAGGTAGGGAAAAACGACATAATAGAAGACAAAAACAACATGTAGACTGATACCTGTTTTTCAGCATTAAATACCAGTCAATACTTTGTCGACTCTCGCACTTCAAAAAGAATCTTTTTTGTAAAGTTGATATAACTGCCTATTTGACACTATGAACTCCTTGTAGTGCTGAAATATAAATAAGGCATCTTCACTCGCAAAATAAATCAGTGCGCTATTTCATTCCAAAAACATTAAGGTACGTATCTAATAATATCTGCGCACCTAACACCCAAAAAATCTTCCGGCAGAAAGACGCCTGTTTTTGAAACCTTTTTAATACTACTTCAGCGTGAAACAAAATCTAATGCTGAAATGTCGCTCATACAACGAAATTTTCTGTATAATAGTATTAAACAAAATAGAGCATATAACTCTCAACAAATGATATAATATATTCAAATCCATTCCATAAAGCGTTTCAACGTTCTCGTGTAATAAGCAACAAATTAAGAAATAAGCATGAAAGTTCTTATATAAAGCCGATTGCTTTCTCATTTTTGTTTTTGCAATAGCAGAAATTATATTCGCTCGATCAGAGTTTTTTTTTTGATGAAGAAATGTGAGGTCGATGAAATAGAGGATTGTAACATAAAAATGAGGGTAAGATAATTAAGTGGAACTGTAATAGGTATGCAACAGAGACTTCTTAAGATTTTGGTATAGTGTGCTCTTCAGGTATGAAATCGATCGGCATGGATGCTAAGAAAGCAGTGAGGAGTGATAAAGACTGTGATATGGGGAAGTATAAAGAGTGAGAATTTCAAGTGTAATAATAGCTAAAAATGTGGGGATGGTTGGGCCAGAACAATGAACTTCCAATGCCCTCGTAAAATCCACACAGATTCATTTCTGAGATGCAAAGATGTCCTAGTCCTACATGAAAGATCTGATGAAACTTGAAAACCTGACGATCATCAGGCATAGCTGCTCAAGGACTTTTATTAGCAAAAAGATATATATGTGAAACACATTTAATAAGCTTCAAAAAATAACCTGACAGCATTGATTTCGATAATAGAAAAAAATGAAATTGGAAAAGAATCAAAGATAAAATATAAATAATAAAAAACTGATTAAATTAAATATATTGTGACAAAGTTAAAGTTTGAAGTTTAAATGAGTTGAAGAAAAGATTAAAACTTCATCCAGAACGAAAACTAACAAGGGATAGCAAGTAAAAAAATCAATTCATGTGAAACTGAATGTGGATGGCTGAAAGCCAGTTTGTTGAGATGATGAAAGTTAAATGAAGAAAGTTGAATATGGAATTGCTATCTCTCTCCTTCTCGCTTTCTCACTTTCGTTCTTCAAAAACGAGTGAATATATCATTGTAATGCCTTCATATCACAGACACACAGCTCTTATCTAAGCGAACGGGAACGACTGCTGAATGCATGAAACGAACGATAACCGTCGTACCACCTCATCTAAAGCACTACTGATAAACACAAATGTTTAACTTTCTTGCTCTTTTATTCCACTATCACTTTCACAAATATTTTATACATGAAATTGGAGGGATAACCGAAATGACAGCATTTAATATAGTATTAAATCAGTGGTGACTCAGTGACACGTATCTGAATCCTACATGTCTGAGAATTTCATTAATTTAGAAATAACTTTTTACTCTGTGCTAAAGTCATTGCTTGAAAAAGGAAAAATTGTAAAAATGATTTATAAAACATAATACGACAAGTTGCTGGAATAAACGAGATGACTCCACGACTTAATCTTTCCAAAATGAATTAAAAGCGAAAGCTTGCATTCCACAGCATGACGCAGTGGATGAACAAGCCTGACATTCGAATTCTTTGTTACTCATATATATATATATATATATATAAATGAATGAGTGAACATGATGACACTCAAGAAAGACAATTCCCTGCTCCTATCCAACAGCAACTGTAGATGGCAGGTGTATTGCGGAAGGAATGAAGAAGCTCAGACAACCAACTTACAGCAAACGCCTAGCCGCCACGACTAATATTCGACCAACTTTGCAAACCTTTTTACTTTTCAAAATTCACATTTTCAAGTATCTTTTTCTTCAATATTTTAAACAAATAACAGTTCAAAGATCCAAAGGCACTTCATGCATTCAAACTTTCTACACATGAAACCCTATAAAGCAATGCAAGTTTTCAAATTTTTCAGTTGTTGTGAAGCACCTTGACTTTATTTTTCATTTCTGCATTGCTTTTCGAACCAAGAAATAATGCAATGCTGATGCAAAAATATAAGCAGTTGCTCGATGAAAGCACAAAAAAACGACTTTCAATCACGTATTTTCTCAGCTTTATTCCGTAAAAAAACTCGAAAAACTCCAAAGAAGAAAAAAACAGGTAGGACAAACCAGTCTCTTATCCCTTTCACTATTAACACCTCACAAATCTATTACGAAATTTAGTTGAAGTGATCCGTCCCCAACAGTTTAGCCCATAGTAAACACTTGACATCAACAAAGCATTATTAAGTTTGAGTGTTCATGCATTAAAAAACTTTAGAGATGTTCCAGAAGAATTCAAGATTTGTAATTAATAGAGTCGAATTCTAATTTTAACGCATTCAGTTAAGATTAAAGTTTCAGTGGATTTTCCCAGAGAAAAGATCAAGAGAAACTGAATGATGATAGTTTCAAGAAGCACTGTGTAGATGCATTTTTCGTTTCTTACAAAACCTTTTCCAAATCTTTCGAGGTCATCTGCTACTAGGTGACTCAAGAGAAATACCGGTCCTTACAGTCTCCAATTTAAGCATATATTCAATTTAAGTATACCATCTTTTCAATCTCCACTGCAACTAGAAAAAATGACAAATTCACGTTTTCCCCATAAAATTGTGAAACCTTCTCTTTTTTCTATTACTGTTAATACCTGACTGCTCATCTGGCAACTGGCCAGCATGTGACCACTTGCTTACTCCAATAACCTTGAAACCGAAACTCATCACAGACATAGGAAAGTATCTAATTTTTAGATGAGCACTTTTGAAATCACGGTCTCCAATTCAAGTCTTCGAAAACAACTGGAGAGATTTCTTCAGTTCACACAGTTCTTCAACGTTTGTAAAAACCTGCACAAATTTTTAGGATTGTTAAATTTGAGGCATAGTAGTCGGTTACTGAATGCTGAAAAAAATAAATAGCAGTCCATGAATTTTTCCAAAACTTTGCCGACATTTCCTATTTTCTGATTGTTTCGCTGCCCAAAGTGAAGTGTTTCTTTGCTAGACCATCAACAATTACCAGAGGGTACTAATGATGCGGGCTTTGCTGGCTTTTTTTTTCTAGATGTACATAAAGACAGAGCGAGAGAAAGGGAGAAAGAGAGAGAGATACCTGCCCTCGCTGATGAAAATGGAACTGGGAAGAAATAGAAATTACTCCCTCTCTTCCTCTCTATCTGTCTCTTACTACAATTATGTTACTAAATGGCTTGCATTTTATAAACAGGATAAGAAACTCAGACAAGTGGAACCAGGAATGGAAGTACATATTAACAACAGTGGCAAAAGAAAGTCACCTCTTCGGACGATGAATTAGTTCGAATTTTAAAAAATAAGATGAGATGGTAGGATAAAAAAAGTATGAGTGGAAAGAAATTTGCAGTGCCAAACAGAATCGGTTTCTACGTCATCATCTGGAACATCGATTCTGAAGCAAACTTCACAATTGAAAGCAAAGTCTCTCTTTCTCTCTATTCCAACTGATGACTCATCTATTATTTGTTTTGTGAACTGACATTTTGCAATATTAATAAAACACAAAAAAAAAATAGGTCCAAACTTATAACTCCTTCCTTACTTTTTAATTCCTTCAATTGCTTCGCATGGGAAAACGTAGTAGGGTACATTTTTGCTTTTACTCTTCAGGAACATTTTTGGAGGGAAAGTCTACCTCTAAGTATGCTATACCGTGTTTTTGAAGCAAATTAAAATAATGGCATCTGAAAGTACTGGAGGGATTCGAAACAAGACGCTACCCAAGTAGTAATAGTAACAGTAATAGTAGTAGTAGTAGTTAGTAGGCTGTGATAAAGTGACGAACTACAAATAACACGAAGGTAGTAATGGTATGCGACAGTGAGAGGCGAATTAAGGATAATGGTTAATGGGGGTGGAAATAAAGTGTGGGTGGGGAGATCGGTAAGGAGTGATGGTACACCACTGTCCCCAATAATTCGGAATGCAAAACATTCAGATGTTTAGTATGGCGACGAGTGCTCATGGAAACAGTCAAAAATGATTGTGGTGAAGGAATTAACTGCTTAGTAAGTAAACATCGAAGCATGGCGAAACGAACTGAACTACATGCAAACCTGCGTTGGTACAGTATGTAATAACAAGGCTATGAAATTCGATAGCATCAAAATGAAACACTTCTTCCTATGTGCGCTACACATTGCACATTACCTCTGGGCGAAATGCAGTAAAGGTAAAATATAGCGTGTATGTACTTGTCTGTTTGTGTATCTGCAAACGCTCATAACCTCATGCGTTTACATCGGGGAAACAAGTGGTGGTTGGTAACTGCAGAATGAATTCAAACCCAACAGAAACACTTACCCTTCTTTCTTCGCTCTCTTCCGTTCTGCTTGTGGGAGACTCAGGAGAACTGTGCATGAGTGAATGAATGCGCCTGTCCTTTTTTCATATCATCAATAATCAAGGCACGGACTAATTCGTGTCATCGACCTGGAATATCTTGCAGAGTTGGGAGAGCGGAGAGAGGAAAAAAAGGTAGAGGTGGAACTCAGCTATGGATTACGGATAACTTTCTAATTTCAGTGTTCGTTAACACTACAGTATTTCGTTTATTGATGTATCATGGGCTATTATCTATATAGTTAATAATAGTAATTATCAATTATAATGCCTATTGTTTTTGCAGGGACTGTCATTGTAGTATCAACTACAATCAGTTTGGTTAAAATAGTGAGTCATTTAATTACTCATACTTATAGTGCAGTAGAAGCTGGAGTCTTTTAACACTTACTTCATTAACGTGATCATTGCGGATATAGTCTCTTCGATATGTTCACTTGGATATATAGCAGCTCATAATCGTCCATTGACGTAATTCCTTCTACATCAATGAACCAGATGAAAATAGTGTCTGTGCGAATATGTTCCACTCACGATGTCTTGAAAACTCTTGTGATGAATACATGACAGCAACAAGTGGCTTGAGAAATCTACAAGTACTTTGCAAATAAGTAAAGGGAATGAGTGCTTTTCAGAATTTTGGTATGTAATAATCTGAGGAAGAAAGCAGATCGATCTTAAGACCGATAGTGATTCTGAAACACTAAATCCGTATGTTTTCTACAGTTTGTCTCTATAAGGTTTTACAATTTTCATTGGCTAATGGAGAGGACTTGTTAAGACAGTTTCGTTTGATACTTGGTACAGTTCCAAAGAAAAATAGGTGTGATAAAACTCGACAAATTTTGAATATCGTAGCTAGCTCTTTTTCTGAAAGATACGGATAAAGATGAAGCTGATGTTACTATTATGAAGAAGCCTAGGGAAGCAAAACAGTGGTAATTAAGATAACGAAATGATGTCGCGCTGGAAACTTCGAAACATCACTACAGTGCTACAAAATTTTTTCATCTTGATTCTGCAGTTTGTATTGCAATACAAATTTAACCACCTCCAAAATTTCTGATCTATAGCTATAGTTCATAAATGATAACTTTTATAACCAAGAATGATTTGACTCCACAATTTGACATCACACTGCATACCACGCAAGTATCGTGGATGATTTAAAAAATTATTATATTGGGAGAGGTTTACTGATTTGGGGGAGAATCGTTGGATGTAGATGTTAATATGTGGGTAGTACAAGAATATGATAACTCCTTTATCAACAGAAGCAATAGTACAATAAATCTGATAGAGAAGAATTGAAGTACAAGTAGTGGAAATCCCTTTTTGTGGTCGTACTGCCTCTTGCTTGAACTCTCCTGGTTCTTGGTAAAAATACATCCACTCTGAACATGAGTGATCTCCTTATATAGTAAGCAAAGAAGTTGACCTGCCGAAAGAGTAATTCGTCTAACAAAGAGCTATTGACCTGGTTTACAAGCAGATCTAATTACTAGTTGACAAGCCACAAAGGAAATCAGTTAAGCAAATGTTGTTAACCTCGTAGATTCAAGCATAATTTACATTTAGTGGCGACACAAAAATGAAGTCAACTAAATGAGGAGCTGATACCGTGTAAACAATATAGGAAAGATTTACAGACTAAACATAAGATTGGAAACAAAGGAATAAACACTATTTGCAAAGATTTTATAGCACATCTTTCTTACTCATACTCTCGACTCTCATATAATATTTTAAAGTTTCGCGATATTAAAATCCGCGACAGCAAGAGTTATTTCTGTAAATACTGCAATTTTCTCATCAGAAAGAAGTCTATCTAGTTAAATGTTGGCCTGATTCCTTATTTTGGAGGTTAATGTATTAATTTCACTTCTCTTCCTCCTCTATTCCAATATTATTTCTCCTCTTCCTCTTTTCACATTCATAAGGAATTATGACTAGTGGACTAGTGGATTTTCGTTCAGCTTCCTTGAATAGCAAAAAGAGAAAAGTAAGGAGTAGCAAAAAGTATGGAGTTATGTAAGCCGAGTGATTTGCTATAACATTAATCATCAAACAAAGAATTCATTGATTCTTATAGATACTATCATCTGATATGAATATACATTCACATTTATATGTATATTTGTACTTATATATTTATACTTACATTTGTATTTATATATTTATATTTGTATTTGTTCATTTAATTTCTGATGTGAGTGGACAACAAAATGAGGGAAAAAATTTCTCTTAAAAATAGCTAGGTTGAGTGCTATTTTCAACACATTTTTCAGTTTGCAATGAATTGAGTAGTTGAGTAGTGTTTAAATTGAGTAGCTGAGTAGTGTTTAAAACAATACAATCGCTCAAAAATTTTTCCACAAAGCGGAAGTATGGGAATGTCCATTATATCACATTGTTTCTTTAATGAAATGAATTCACTGAGCAGGAGTGAAATGTTGTTAATGATAAGTATCGGAAAAACCGAATTATAATATGTAGAAATAAAATTGTATTAAATCCATAGAATTAAAGGTCGTCTTATCTCAACATTCCTGACAAATGTTCCAATCTTATGTTCCAATCTCATTCAATATTCATCTTCCAAGCAGCTATGCATTGTTAAAGTTCATTAACGAAGAATACGCATTGAAATTTGTCTCCAGTTAGATTATTTGCAGTTATCAGCTTATTTAGTTGACCACTTTTGTTATTTGTCGGCTCCTTACTAAATGTAAATTATATTCGAATTTGACAAGGTTTACAGTTCGTTTAGCTAACCTCCTTTGCGGCTTGTCAGTTCATTATTCAGATCTGATTATTGACGAAGTTAACAACACTTTGTTTAGCTGACCACCACTGTAAATGTTATGAGTTAATGTTTACTATATAAAGAGTTATATCCTTTTTGGACTACTGTTTTCTGTTATCCGCTGCTTCACGATAATCATTATCTCAATAAAATAAAGATCGGTCCGAACTCTAGCCTTCGTTGCAAAGTGCTACCTAATCGGTTCTACGATCTATTCGAGTTAGACCCTATAACACAACAAAATTATTTGGTGGCCGAGATGAGGTATGCATGAAACTTTGATAAAAGGGACCGAAATATCAAAGTGAAAGATCCGGAAACTTCTCGGTGGAGTAAAATGAATCTGACCCAGCTTCACTGAATCGAACACTTCCACAAGAACTTAAATAATACGAAATCAAATTGCAGATCAAAAAAATGATCGGATGCATTGATTATTATGCTGGTACTTTCGAAATAGTTATTCAGAACTGGTCAGATCTCATGCAGAACACGGCAGTCGCAAGATGAGGAAAGACAATGGTAGACGATTCACAAGATATCTTAAATTTAATAGCTAATGCAAAAGAAGCCATAATTACTCTGGAAATATATAGCGAGGACTATGAAGTAATACTTCAACAATTATGTAAGGAAGAAACTGGAGAGTTAACATCAAATGGAAGAGTGACCACACTAATCACGCAACAATAAAGACCACCCAGAAATTGAATAAAAAGCTTTAGTACTATTTGACATTGGTTCACAATCATCCTTTATGTGGAAGGATCAACAGCGAAAACTTGAAATTGTTAACAAAGTTTCGAAGTCAACCTTGGAATCCGAAATTATAACTGTTGAAACTTACGTGTTAGATTACCTAACAGAGAAACAGCAAGTAAATAAGTCGAACCATCACGATTTGCCACGTATGATATCTCAATGTCAGTAGAAAGGAGGATATTGGAAAAGGCTCGATATTCTTATTGGGACTGACTACTTTGATTTCATGTCGCCGAATCGAATTCACAATATGGTATCAGTATTCTACGTCCTCACAAAAGTCGGTCTTATAATGGCTAAAAATGGATACATCAACAAATCTCTTAATTATGATAAAGACCAAATCAAATTTGATATCACACCTGTTAGAACTAAATTGGTGAATGTTGCCGCGGATTTCAGTATCGCGAAACTTTAAAATATTATATGACAGTTGAGAATATGAGTAAAAAATATATTCTTTCGATTCTTTGTTTCCAGTCTTATGTTTAACTTGTAAATCTTTTACACATTGTTTACACGGTATCAGCTCCTCATTTAGTTGATCTCTGTTATGAGGTTAACAACTTTTGCTTAACTGATGTCCTTTGCGGTTTGTCAACTAGTAAATAGATTTGCTTGTAAACCAGGTCAACAGCTCTTTGTTAGACCGATTACTCTTTCTGCAGGTCAACCTCATATTGTAAATCATATACTTTGTTTATGCATAATGCTTGCTATATAAGGAGGTCAGCCTTGTTCAAGGGGGTATTGTGTGTTTTTACCAAGAACTAGTAGAGTTCACCTTCAATTCCTCTCTCTCAAGTTATTGTACTATTGATTCTGCTAATAAAGGAATTATTATTTTCCTCTGATACCCCACATATTTGCATTTACATCCAACGAATCTCCCTGCGACCAACAATCTCTCCCAAAATAATAAATTAAATTACCAAATCTTCCACGTCAAATGTAAATAGTGTCAAATGTAAATACGAACCCAGAAATAGATCAATTCTGGGAACTAGAAGAACTCATAGGCATTCAGGAATAACCTAATAATGATAATGATGGCGCTAAAGCATTTTAAAGGAACTATTACTAAACAAAATGGACAATATCAAGTATCTGGGCCTTGGAAAGATTCAACGGTTAGCCTAATTGATAACTATGGTTTTTGTCTTGGAAGACTGAAAACATCAATTAAACGACTTCAAACCGACAAACAAATACTTAATTAGCCAATGAAATAGTCCAAGAACAAACACAATCTAATATCATTGAAAAATTAACCTTAGGCATGAATCAGGTTACCGTTACATGCTACTTGCTCATTATGATGAGGCAAATCAACAACAGAATTAACCCATCTTAAAGGTATGAAAATTTGAAATGATGTTTTATACCCCGGTCTGATTGCACTCCACGACTTAGCAGGCGTACTGCTTCGATTCAAAATGATGGAAAGTGTGATAATAGCAGATACTGAAAAGACATCTTTATAACTGAAATTATTCCCACCAGAACGAAACTACATTGGATTCCTTTGATTGAAGGATATTTAAGGACAAGTTATCAAAGACAACATAGCATGCTGTTGCATCCAGAGAGTTCCATTTGGGGTGATATCATCTCCCTTTTTATTGTCTGCCACTCCCAGCTATCACCTAAAAACTCATGAAAGCGAAATTGCATTAGAAATCTGGAAAAATCTCTTCTTGACAAAGTTATATCACCAGATAAAGTAACCCAAGAAGCATTCAAAAATTATGAAGATATGAAATCTCTCTTCAAAGAAGTGTCAATGGAATTTCCTAAAGGAATTTCTTTCAAATGGCAATGGATTCAACAAATTTATTCCCAAGAAAGAACGAGCAGAAGCTGATTCCAGAAAATTCTTGATTCAATTGGAATTCCAAAAAAGATATCATCCAGGTCATCTTAAAACCTTTAGAATGAAAGAGATCTAACAATCTCAATACGACCAATAGGATTCCTCGTTCCGAGTGTGATACATTCAAAATTTATGGAGAAAATAGCGCTTGGAATCATTCTATAATTAAAGAAGACAAAGAAACGTGGGAATCTCTGATAAATGAATGACCAGCAGACATAAAAGAGCTACCACAATTTTTGAGACACTGTTCACAGCAAACGCAAGTCCATGTCATCATAGATACATCGACTGTGGCTTATTCTGCACCCATATACACGCGTGATATTCAAGAAATTAATATGTCCTTGATATTTGCTAAATCCCGAATCGCATCAGTTAAAGGTATTGCTATACCCTGACTGGAATTATTAGCTATACTTATTGCAGTTTGAGCAACTCATTTTGTAACAAATCAGTTAGAACTCAAAAACGCGTCAGTAACTTTGCTTTATGGTGTGACTCTAAGTGTACACTACACTGAATCCAGAACCATTCTCGAGTACTATCGAAATTTGCACAGCATTGGCTTAATATACTATTAATTATAAAGACAAAGAGGTAATTTACCGAGAAACAAAATGGTACCAACTATAATTTCTGTTCTTTTGATTTACCACTTTATTTCTCCTGTTCCTATTTCTACAGATGATGATTGGTAAGAACGCTCAGTAAAGAAATTATTTTATCATACTAAATAAGAAAATCCTGAAAAAATTCTCTTCCTCTACACAGAGTTCCCACAAAAAAGTCACATAATCGAATATCTCTCGTCTATCAGTGCAAATATACTAGTGATAGTATATATATATATTGCAATATTAACGCAACACATCTGCATGGCCACCTCATTTTTCAAACTGGATGGTATTAAAGTAATAAAACAATTAATTAGTCAAAGATGCTTTCCAACATCCTGTAATGTGACAACATAAATGACCATTACCCAAGAAACACTATACATTATAACCTATTAAACAAAAAATTTCCAATTATCGACAAGTAGTGTCAGTGATCACTTTCCACTTCCTTCGTTGTCAATTCCTGATAATAAGATGATAGAATCTGCAATATCTAGAAATATTAAACAGGACAAAAAACGCAATAATATGAAAAACAAAAACATATCACAAACTATGATTACCTTCCAAGCCTTGGGAGCCATGAAACCCTCTGGTGGTTCAACACCATTACGAGCATATGACCGCATTTTCGTTCCACTTATAAACTTAAAATCATCACTTCGTGAAGGATCAAAAAATGCCATTTTGCCTTTCGTTTTATCGTACGCAGCTACGCGAAATGGTATTATGTCCAAATTCGGCAAACCGGGAGCCATGGATAATATCTTGAAAACTAATCAGTGAATTAAATATTTCTGATCCTCAAATATCGTTGCCTTAAAATATATCAATAGTGAATAAATCACTAGCAATCGAACGCAATAATTAAAGCTAACTTTCGAGCCATGTGTTGGATCATACAAGTAGTCGCCAGTTTCGGGGTGTTGTATGCCTGCAGGATCTCGTCCTACTATGTAAGTTGAAACACCTGCTGCTAATCGAGCCCTAGCATGCCACTGTACCTGAAACTAATCAGTTTATTAAAACAAATATAGTACAATCAAAAAAGGAAAATAAAAATTTGTACCTCAGTCGGTCCAGCATATAACATTGGGGAAGGAAAAATAGCAAGAATGGTCCATTGTGGATCTAAAACACCTTCTGATAAAATTGCATCATACTGCCTCATGCGTACATCTAGCGGTACATCGTCTTCCTAAAAATTAGAAATCGCAAAACATCGAATGACAGATTCCGTTTAATTTTATGCTAAAAAAATGAAAGCTGAGAAATCTGTATTTCTCTCAAAGAGATCAAAACTCTGCATTATAAAAAACACAAGAACAAACTTTTGTCCAACCGCCTAATGGATGAAGTAACAACATGGGATTTTTGTATTTTGTCAGCAGCTGTTCTCTTGTATTTTGCATAAGAAGCGCATGGCCATTATGAATAGGATTTCGTAATTGGAAAGCAAAAACCGCATCACAATTGGCTTTCGCGAAAACATTTCGAAGCTCTAACGGTGACATTCTATAGCAGTCCAAACCATCATTATACTGAATTCGTTTCAGCACCTAAATTTACTGGACGAAGGAATACAGAAATACAAACTTCCGTTTCGAAAACAAATTAATTTCTAGGAGGATGACAATTATTTCAAAGTTTCATTATCAGTGAACTTAAGTGAAGAACTATTGTAATGTTAAAGTTACAAACAGATGGAATCAAATGATGCATCAAAAAAAAAGTTGCCTGTACATCACCGCCAAGTAACCAATTCCCACTTTCCAAAATTTGTTTTATTGTAGGATGACGAGGATCGATAATACCAAACTGACGCGCAATTCGTTCCTCTTTCCTATGTTCAAATATTTCTCCATCTTTCACAACAGCAACCACGTCATTGTTATACACAAGAGCAATTTCGCGACTGATAGAATGTCCTCGAAAAATTTCACATATCATGAAATTTTAATATGACACTGTTCTCGACAAAGTAGTCCAAATATGATATAGGTCAAACTAAGCACAAAAATGCCAACCATCCATGAGCTTGACTTTTGTGTCGTCACCAATCGGTAATACGATTACTATCGACTGATTCAGTGGTTCATTAAGTGACCAAAGTGAATCTTCTTCAGTGTTTTCTGGAAGCGATACATCAGGGGTTAAGCATTTCTTTTTTAAATCCAAAAGGAGACCATGGTGCAAACACTGCAAGTACTGACGTTCACGCATGAAACCAGGCAAAGGAGATGCCCAGCCTTCGGCCAATACCTAAAAATACGAAACAGCACGTAGCACAGCAATGCTACATATAAATTAGAATTGTTATCAACTAATATTATTAAAATATTCACGCAAAGATTAGAAGTTATAGAAAAATCTCTACTACTGAAGATAAAAGAATGAAACCTGTAACCACTCCAGATCAATTTTCGTCAATTGCACTCTTGGAAAAGAGTTCATGCGGTCTAGTAATTTGTCTTTCGATTCCTCATCAATGTATAACTCACGTATAGGAGGCCCAGAAATTTGCTGATAAGCTTCTACGGGCAAAACATTCTACAATGCAATGGGTGCTTTTTTTTAAATAAAAACATACCGGAGATTTCTGGCATAGCTATGTGAAGCAAATTCGTTTTATTGGTAAAAATGAAGTTACCAAGAAATTTCAGTTAAAATAGGAGCATGTGATTACCTTCTGGAATAAGAAATCCAGTACTTTCCTGACAGATTCGGCTTCAGATTCAACGCCCGACTCAAGTATAAGATCTGGTTTTTCTGGTGCTTCATAGACACTATCAATCCCTGTGAATCCTTTCAGCTCTCCGGAACGTGCCTTCTTATACAAATCTACAGCATGATAAACTGTTCATTCATATTTATTTCTGTATAGATTTAACTCTAAAATAAATAAGAAGTTATATAAAACTTTAACTCCTGAGCACTGAGTCGAGGCAAAACTTACTTTTAGGATCGCGAAGTTCACAAATGCTCAGTGGCGTATTCACATACACTTCAAAGAAGGTCAAATTATCCTGGAATGAAAACCCTTGTGAAAACTATAAATCATGTCTAATTTTCCAAATAATGCAATAGTATGATTGTTAACCTGATTATGAATACATCTTGCATCATCTCGATCACATTTATATGGACTAATGAATGATGCCAGAACCACAGTGCCCATATCAGCGAATAATTTGGCAACTTCAGCAACACGACGGATATTTTCTCGTCTTTCTTCTTTGGAAAACCCGAGATTTTTACAAAGACCATGTCGGACATTATCACCATCTAAAGCGTAAGCAGGAATACCAAGCTGCAATCAAGTTGAAAGAGCAAACAAATAGTGTAAAACACTTCTTAAACTTGGAAAGATTGACAAAAAGCAAAAAATTAATTAAAGAACCTGTGTCAAAATTTTCTCCACTGCAAAAGCAACTGTTGTTTTGCCAGCTCCAGACAATCCCGTGAACCATATAGTACAACCTCGGAAACCGCTATGACGTCCAAGAACTCGTGCACGTTCCTCTCGTCCTACTTTATGTTGTTGAAACGTTACGCTTGTAGCACCAATTCCATAGTCCTTAAACAATTCCGATAAAAATTGAAGCATATATATAATAGCTAAAGAAGAGGTTTAAATTGGAAACCCATAAAATAGATATGAAAGAGCATATTAACCGAGTCAAACCCAAGCGTGGTTTCAGAAAAAAAAAGTAAAACTTCTATAAAAACATCCTTACTCTCAACAAACTGACGGAGGGTTTTGTTTTGCAGCGCATATTTTTAGGAATGTAAGTAAAAAAAAAACCGTCAGCCGTGTTTGCATTTTTAAGTGTACCATCTCGGGAAAGGTCGAGCAGTGCGATCAATAATTATCAATGATTTGCAAGTTGCACCAAATTCGCAGAACTCTCTTTATCATTAGTTATGGATTGTTCTGACTTTTATTCTGAGCCTCAATCAAATCATGCTTTATAGGCAAAAACGAAACCTATGGAGTTAGAAACAGCAATAATAGCATATCGGTAGTGTGTATGAGAAGGTGAGAAAATAAAAGTAGAACAATCCATAACAATAAGTGGTCGTCCTTTTCAATTTAAAATCAAATGAGTAACTAAATATGCTCCACTAACACATATACAAAGAATTCCTGATCTCCAGTGCATTGTACTGGTATACTGAGATGAGAACATAAGTTGTACAAAATGACTCTTACAACAAATGAAAACAGCAACGGAATACTAACGTAGAATGGTGAGTCACAGACTGTTTCAGAGAGGAGAGTTAATATTTCAGTAACAGTAAGAACAACACGTTGGAAAGTCAAGGAATCTTCAACAACGAGTTATGTGCAGCAAGAAAGTTATGCGAGCAAGCTCAAACCTGCGGATCTAGATATGGTCCAATGCGCATTTTGGTGCAGTTGAAATTGCTGAGAATATATTTGATTCTAAAAAACCAAATCAGTGTAAATGCCGTAAATAAACAGCAAGCAAATCTACAGATATTCGCTGCGTGTGTCTGAGGAATATCAAATGACAGGCTGAGCGAAGTGCCTGAAGTGTTACCTCCAAATATCAAACCTGTTATCAAACAAAATGATACTTGCTGCAACACTAGTTAACTCTCTATATAAACATTCTTTTCTTTCTGCCAACCGGCAAAACAAGCCACTAAACATCGATATAAAAGTTCTTTTTAAAAGAAACAAACAAAGTCAAAATTATTCCTCATTCCTTGGTGTCAACTATTTTTCCATAATGTGATGCACAAAGACCTAATAAGAGAGCACATCAATAACAAGTTTAAATTAATGTCCGACTACAGTACCACTCCCGATATTCTTTCGCCATAACTTACTTCGACGTAATTAGGATATACAAACTGACAGTAAACTGAAAATTAAATCTACTTACTAATAGTGGTGAAGTAATTTTATCTACTACTTCCTCCTAACCAAAAAATAAAACAATAAAGTTCCGTCAAACGAATTATACGAACAAAATATTCTGCGTGCTCATAAACTGCCGCATTTAACAACTACTCAATAGCGTCTGCCCAAGTCTCGACCCAACATTTACCATTAAATGAAGCTTAACAGATGTGACCCACTTATTCAAACGAATCACATCCATATCTAATAAAATTTTCTGCCATATCATAGCCTCGACTGAGAGTCTCTTTGTTTATTAGTAAACTGCGAGATTTTTTAAACTAAAAGTGATTCCCTTTGTAGGTGCATCATACACATGAAGAACTATGCCCAACCAGACACTTGCTGAACAACGTTCATGGAGCAACAGAGTTTATGAGAGCATAAAACAACACTGGTTAACTTTTTTGCATTTACAATACAATACTAGCTATAAATTTACCACCGTTCATTTCACCGTTCAACTGAGACAGAGGTTTCGCCCATAGTTTCACGACCTTGGTTCCGCAATAAGTGTGAAAAGGTGCAGTTCTGAAACAAGCTTCCTGTCAATTTTGAAATCAAACCTCGAAGTACTGTGTATTCATTCGATGGTCGTGATTTAGGATAAAGGCTACTCAAACTAGAAAGTTAATAATGAATTCTCTAACAAACGAAACTGACTTTGAAATGTAGTTAAATCACCTGTAGTAAGAAAATCAAATCTAACACATCCATATTCACAGTATTTCAGTGAAAATAAAATCCGTACTCTATGTACAATAAAGCGAAATAAATTCAAAGAATCTAAGAAAACAATTGATGTAAAAGCAGCGCAAGTTGAAATCCGATAGCGGTACCAGAAAGCGCTCCACCAACGTACAAACAGTTCACATTTCACCTCAGAGTTCAGTGCAGCAAGAACCTTGTGATAGTAAACACCTCCACCAAACATCATAACTTCACATATTTATTTATGCGAACATGTCTTATGAAAATATAAAATCACTTTTGCCGTTATTCAACGTAATGTCCTCCCGCAGAAAGTACATCGTGATGAATTATTTACAAGTGATGAGGCAGAAAAAGAATACTACTCCATGGTTGACGAAGAAAAGTAATAAAGAGAAAGCATTACAACATTAAGCAAAACAGCAATATAAAACTGGCGGAAAATGAAACTGGAATACTATTAGGTACAAAGATGATCACAGCGAGAAATGAAGCATCACTAAGCGACAAAGAAGAAAATATTCTTACCATTCAATATCCCTATTGGGCTAAGAATGAGAGGTTACACACATAAGAAAACGTACGTTCATATGTCCTGTTTATAAAGTTTTCAGAAAAGAACACCACCACTAGGCCTACAAAGTTGTTGCTAGAATAGAAATGAACCCTGATTATTCTATTTCATTGGATTCTGACAAAAAGTAAGAATTTTTTCTTTATGAAGTTGGAAAGAAGGCAATGAATCCTAAGTACCAATTTTATTTAAGTCTGAAACAAAAAGTTCTAAAGCAAAAATGTAAAATGCGAGTTGCAATTCGCCAGATTACATATGTATGGAAAAAGAGCACGTGTAAAATAAAATTAAGAATTACAGATTTGAAAAAAGAAGACAAAAAAAGTAAAATGAATAAAATGTGCAAGAGTATTAAAGACAGACTCGAGAAATCCACTAATCCAACATAATAGTCTGAAATCCTGACTAAGCATTCTTTACCAGTCTTCCCTTCAAAAGTGTATTAAACAAAAAAAAGGAATGCCAAACGATAAACTACGTACACCACTTACACTGGTCGTTAAATTTGAAAATATTTTCACAACACAGAAAATTCTAAAGTGTTACACATAAACCTCGAGAGCTATAATCATCAGTTAAGTATTATTTTTTGCAGATGAAGCTTGAATCGGTAAGTCGAGATCAACTATACCAACTTCATATGTATTTGGCACAAAAATTCCGAATGGTGGGAGCTTTATAATTTCACCCGTCTGTCTGTTGCAATAATGCAATATTTGTAAATAAGGTTCCGGATTGTTTGGAATACCAGGAATCCAGTCAATGTCTTCGCCACATCCATCTAACTGGAACGAACCGTCTTCGCTTGTGAACGTCACTCTAAATAAATAAAATTAAACTCACTGGAAATGGGTACAAAAAAAAAATTTTTTTTTTTACCCCACAATTCAAATTGCTTTCTTATCATGAATTCACACCGAACAAACTTTACTTGAGGGTTTGTACGTTTGTTAAGATGAACATTGCAAACACAGTGTAGCAAGGCACTGCAGCATTTTTTAGGATTGGAAGCGCTATAATTCTTATAAACCGAAGGTGCAATTACAGCTTATCAATTAGTAGTCACAAATTCAAAGAAATGTGAGGTAATTTTCTCTTCAAAAACAAAAAATGCCTCATATCTTTATAAGACGTGTATTTAAGCTTCCAAGAGAGAGCACAGAATTACGATATCAGTAATCATATCGTTTTATCTGATTCCATATAACAGGTTTTCTTTTCAGCATATGAGAAATATAGCACGCGCACTCATTTCTTTCATGGTGTTTTTTGGCCCAATTTTCATCTCTTTTTAGGTTAATTTTCACACTTGAGAGTTAATAAATGGATCTTCCATAAAGATGGAAGCCGTAGAAAACATACTGGAAATGGCTGACACATTTCAGCATTTCTCCTAATTTTCATGTTAATCCTGCTACGAATGATATTCAACATAATATAGATAAGCGATGGTTTAGAGTTCATCAATTTGGAAGGTTAAAAATATATTATAGGAATTTACAGAAATAATCAATCATTTGCAAAAACAGCAGCATAGGATAGACGGTACAGTGAATGCAAACGACCTAAAAAAAAGAAACATTTTAGAGTAAGACAGGATGCTTTCAATATGCTTACGAATCAGTAATACAATTTCCGAGGATAAGATGTTACATCTGTTTCTGTAAGGGAATGGAGGTGAAAACTAATAAACATTACCAAGAATCAGTGGAGAAACTTCGCAAAGAAACCAATCTATTAACTTTTTTTTTTAATGGAAATAAGATTAACGTAAACGACTAGTTTTTTTAAGGATGAAACACACGAGTTCCATGTATGCTTCTGGGAATGAGAGTGAAGGAGAAAGAGGAATAGAGAGGAAAAAAAGAGGAGGACAGAAAGACCTAAGACGCCAATTCTGCATGTTACTGTAAAATGAAATTTGCAAACAGCACAGACATTCCCCTATTATAAAAAAAGAAATTCAAATATTTGATTGGCAACTTATATGAAAATGTAAATAGTCAGAAAAACTATACAAGAGCAACACGTGTTATTCAGATAAATGAAAGAAGACCTCAAAAAGTTCGATTTGTACCACCACCAGTTCAATCCCCATGTAATTTCAGTGTTGATAATGAATAACATCGTATACTCCCTATTGAAATGCGTAGACTGCTTTAGTTCACCTCATTTCCACTAACCAAAACTGCAAACAAGCCGACGAAGCACTGTGGAACCTTGCTTACATGATATACTACAAATTTGTTTATCTCTATTGCAAAATTCTCATAATCTGACTGGTTCCTAATGTTATCTAACAAAGTGCTGGATAATCATCTCCTCCTTCATTCCCATCCCTCAAATATTAGGAAACAAAGCACAAATTTTGAAATGGTTTAAAGTGTTTTTATTAAAGTACAACCGGCAGCTTTAAAGTTGTAGCGAAAGTACAGCGAGATTAGTTGACCAAGCAAAATAAACCAAACAAAAAATTTATGAAGATGACATCCCGTTACTAATGCATGCTTTATTAAGTGATTCTAGCTGCATATACTCGCACCGATGTTGCACTGAACTAGGACAGTTCTCAGTTCCAAAAGCGACAAGAATACGTCAACTAACCCCATTAAATCATCAGGATCAATAATCTTGGCAATTGATAGCCCATCTCGATCGTAAACTCGTACTTCAACATTCAAATTTCTTGAAGGATCCTTATGACAACGTACGGTGCCGTGTATCCAAACACATTTATGTCCTGCATAAGCAAGTTGCATCAGCAGCACAACCCAAACATTTAGAAATAACAAATGCCTGAAATTCACAAACTACAAAGGTTAGTAGCATGTATAAGTTGCAAGATAAACATCTTAACTACAAACTGATTTGAAGTTTTGCTCTTTGCCGAAAAAGATAAAGAAAACTTTTGCAACATAAATCCAATTTTTGGTAAAATAAAGTAGGCAGATCATCAGGATTTCTATGAAATCATTAGAAATCCATGAACTTGATCTGCAGTAGCATAATTCGTAACTGAGAACGAATTACTGGCAAATACGTCAGCATATGATATGCTGGCTTCTCAGCATGTTTAAAATTCTGGGTTTAAGGGAGAAATGCATTAAACCAAGTTATACCAAACCACTTACGGGACGCTGATGATGTGACCCGTTAAAGCCTTATGACATGATGAAACAAAATAGTGAGTAAAACAAACTTTTGCATTGCACAAGCTTTCCTAACTGAAGCGGTGAAAGAAACCACGGTATTATAACTGCAACAAAAAGAATCTTTATTGGCAGAAGAATCAGAAAACATCACTTAATTCATGTCGTGCTATTTCATAAATAGAAAACTCAATGAAAAGTTATCTCCCTTGACATATTTCCTTCGCACAAAAATTACTACGCCCACTTTAGAAAACAGCGGAAAATCCACAACTAATCAAGTTCAAAACTCAAGACGAAAATACCGTCACAAGATATTTCACCGAACGCAAAATGCAAGAACACCAGCTCTACCATATCATTCTTCAAAACTTTCTCCAACTAGGTCGATTTTCAAAAAGCTAATTGAAGAACGGCTCTAATAAGCATTCACGAAAGTTAATTTTCGAATTTTTGCAAGCACTGAAAAAATGTATCGATATGGTCATTTCAACTGACAAACAAGAACCCATGAGGAAGGATGAATGTCGGCCATTAAAGATTGGCATAGTCAAAAAAAGAATGAAGCAATCACGAAACTATTTACTGAAACACAAGAATGAACAGGTTTTCAAAAAGTACAAGGAAAAGAAACTGAGATACTCATTTACAAAGGTACGTGCGAAAACTAATCCAATGACTAGAGATAAGAAAAAAAAAGTTCGTTTCTTAATAAAGGAATTAAGAAGCTAATACGAGTAAGATCGTATGTGCCGAAAACATACGATTTAGTAGTTGCTCAAAGCATAACACAGTAAAAAGAAAGTATCACTTGCAGGAAACTTAAGAATTTCGAAAATTTTGTTAACATATAAGCAGTCTGTAACAAGTATAACAAATCATATCCAATTCTACATAATTCATAGATGACAACATATGATTAAATGGATACTCTATCGCGGAACTTTTTTTAACTTTTTACCTACTTAACAAATAAATTCTGAAAAGTTTCTAGCATCTCTTTCCTTACAGCATGAAACAATACACCACATCATCATAAATTTAAAATTGCAATATATAAATCCCTAACAAGGAAAAGTGTGACAATAATATGAAAAGTGGCCAACAAAACTTTGCGTGAAAGCAAAAAGTAACACATTCGTGACAACTTATAAGTCCACAAAGAAAATTTTTTTAATTCACTGATCAACTAATAAATCATACTGTCTGGTCTAGTGAGTGATTAATGTGGTAATCACATGTACGAAGAATGAAAATCTCCAGAGCTGGAAATGCAAAGGTGAAATCGCTTTCTCATGTCTTACGACATAGATGAACGTGAATGTATCTTAAACGTAGCAACCAGGAATATGCAAAGTAAACACATTATTTATACCAAAAATTTCTGCAAAATTCATAGAATCAAACTAAAACCACTCGAAAACTCAATCCGCTAACTCACTAGTTCAGAAATGGGAACCCTTAAGGTAAGCGGGAACCATTAACAATTAAAGCTGAGTAATTCATTTAATGGTATTGCAAAGCCCTTTCGGATGCCAGAAGACTGTATTGAAAAAGGAGTAGCAGATATACTGACTAGACAACTCAATGGCACAAAACAAAAACAAAATAAAATGGAAGAGTTACTTCTGTTGTTTTTTGATTTCTGGAATCCACTTACGACCATGTGCGCAAACTTCTATATTGAAGTATTCGCCGTTGTTATCACAAACGTAAAAGCCATCATCTAAAAAAGCAAATAATGTGGCATATGGAAGACATGACAAATAAAGCTAAAACAGCTTTTTGTGAATACAAATGAACTGTTTGCACGGTTCATAGATTCATATCGTATTTTGCTGCGATATTTGATATTTGTTAGTTTTTTTCACTAAAACAGTTACTAGAGACTTCTTAAAATAAAGTGCTAGTACAATCTTTTTCGAGTGATGCGAGTGAAATGTGTAAAAAAAAGTATATTAAATTAATAAATTCAATGAAATCATTTCAGAAACACATGTGGCCCTGATAACATGCCTAGAAGAAGCAAGAGAGCACCAAACGATTCATCTAGAAATCAATATCACCGAAAATAAGACATGAACCAAGTATATTCATCACTGCAGTCTAGAAGGTCAATTCAGATCATAGCACCGGTCAGCAGTACAACAGAGCTTGGAATAAAAAAATCGATCTTCATCCATGATACTCACTCTTCCTACAGCGATTATGAGCACAGTTCTCCGACAGTCTTAACCAAAGCGTCCTGTTGTCTCAATTTTCCTAAAAAGCTTACAAATACAGTCGCTGCGCTCAAAACAAGCGAGAAGTCCTGAAGAGCAACCGAGGAAGTCCAACACCTCCATTCCAAAGTAACTTCATCCTTTGGACGATCCTCTAACCATCCTGTCCAACACCAATGTCGGAAATCGAGTGCATGGAATTTAAAGTGCAGTTTGTGGGGTTGTGAGAGTCACGGAAGTTTCTTAGTTGATATTTTAGGACATCCAAATTCATTGCATTCTCGACAGGAAGCGTTAAAAAAAGATCGGATGCCAAACGTTTCTTAGTCTCTTTTGCTAATTAGAGACAATATCACTAAGATAACATCTTAACGAGAAGTGTACCTTTTGGTAGTGCATGATGATAAGGACATATCGAGAAAGTTAAAAGTGGACAGTCACAATCCATCTCATCAAAAAAGCATGACGATGCTCATGATTAGTCAGCGACACAATCGCATTTTCACATCATATAGCGTTAACAAAACGTTATGGTAAACAGAAACTTGGTAGAATGCTAATCATTTATTAGGCGGTTTCTATGAACCAGACTTTAATAAAGAAAACTGCATGGTTATTTAGATACGAAGGTGTGACCTTTCCGTCAAACACATAAATGAAGGGGTTTGGAAGTCACACAGTTGAGCGTAGCCAGCAATAATGTGATATAATATAGATTGAAAATAAACGAGTGCGGCTCTTTCACCATTGGTCAGGACTGATCGAGCTTTGTTGAATCCTTAAATTGCGATAAGCAGTGAAGATCTCGTAAATTTACCTAGAGCCCGACATATCTTGTCTTGAAAATTCTTTCGAAATGTCAGTTAAAGATTTGAAAAACATCGAAACAGCAGACATAGATTATGAGTGAACTGGATGAAGAACAATTCAATGAGCTATATTTGAAGCAAAAATAAAAGGATAAGTAGGACGAAGAAAGATGCCTTACTCATTTTCAAGTGTATTTGCAGAAATTATTAGGAAGGCTGGTAAAACATATGGAAGAACACAAAAAATTGTTTTATTATTTGAGTTTTACTTCATTTTGTCTTTCTTTGCTTACTGCTTTTCAAAAAAGTATCAGAAGTGCAATTGCACTTGTAAAAACTTTGTTTGCAGAGCATGAATAAACGATGCAATCAATTTGCATTAACTTTCGCAGTTTGTATTGCAACTCTCTAATGATTTTTCCCTATTTGCAGAAATTATTTGTATCATCTAACTTAAAGCCGACAGTCTCAAAAAAAAGCTGCGGTAAACGATGATACATCTCAATAACGACTGCAGAATTCAGGTCAGCAAAAGTTTGCTGGAGTTAGAAGAGATAGTAGGAAGGTGCTTAGCCAAAGAGTGCCAAGAAAAGTTGAAATTCCAACTGTTTCTAAAAAGCAAAATAATTCTGCTGCATCTGAGAAAAACTTCTTCAGATAAAGAGCAAGTCTGAGCAAATTAAAGAAGGAGTTAAGCAAACTGTCAGTCTTGAGATTCAAATTAAAACTCTACAGAATAGACAAATGATCTGCGAAAGAAAATTCATAAACCTGAGCAATATAATAAATTATGTTAGAAAGTCAAAAAAAAAACATAAGATTGAAGAAAGGAGCTTAGTTAAATGGAGAGCTAGACTTGATAAAGGGTTTTAAAATGATAAAGGCTTAGGAATTTTAGGTTTTGTAAATAAATCTCGTGATACAAATCAAAACTTTACTGCAAAATAATGGCAAGGGGAAGAAAAGAGCTAAAAAAAATGTATAAAGACTGAAAGAGTGAAATGAGGAAAAGTAAAAAAGTTTTGTTTCAGAAACTGATTAGTATACTTGTAAATTAAAAGAGGGCAGAACTGCATCATCCGATTAATTATGAAATTTGTACAAACAGTGCAACAGCCATGGCAAGCCTCAAATGGAAATGTTTAATAGACTGTACGAACGCTTTACAATTTGCAGGTAATTTGTGTGACAGGTGGTACTATGCCGTTACTACAGCACTTATACAACAAGTTAACTAACTTTATCTCTAAATCTTAATGTGGTAAAGCTTCTATTTTTAGCTTGTTAAGCTCTCTCTTTTGTTATAGTTCTCCAAGCTGAACATCTCTAATCCTGTTGACACAAACTTTACGCTGTATTGTTATGAAGATACTCAAATATCTTAAGACAGTTAACATGCATCTAGACCAAACAGGATACATTACCCAGAATATACATTACTTCAAAGTAGTTAACTATTCATTAGTTGTAAAAGTTGCTATCCGATAAATGTTCTGATCTAATTCTGTTTCGGCTCTTAACGAATTTGTGTGTGATGTGATCTATCAGCACACATTTTTCAAAGCCCGTAGATATTGCAACATTATTCGCCAATTTTAAGCTTAAAAAAACTCTTGACTACATTTAAGGGACAAAATAACATTCAAGAGGAATTTTTCTGAAGGAAATTTATATTATTCCATTACATTTGTCTCAGAAGACCACGAGAGACAAAATCGGAAGGTTCGTCATGCAAAAATAATCAACACGTTAAAGTTGGCTCGCATCAACACGTAAGATTTAAGAATAATTTTTTGCTAGGAAAGTTAATCATTAAGCGTACAAGCTAAATTCCATCCATCGGTAGCAAAGAAGGGAATTTATCGATCATATTGCTTGACAGTCATATATTATTTCAAAAAAAAAAAAAAAAGATTTTCTCTCAAATATTTAAATAACGATAAACCTCGCAAAAAATGTGTATCCTTCCACGAAGCAGAAATTTTCCTAACTTCTACAAACTGTACAGGTTGAACATTGAAAAACGAACTCAAGTGCTGAACTACGTTAACTGATGTCTTTTACCGCTAGTCAACTAGTAAATAGATTTGCTTGTAAACCAGGTCAATAGCTCTTTGTTAGACCGATTACTCTCTCGGCAAGTCAACCTCTTATTGTAAATCATATACTTTGTTTAGGCATATTGCTTGCTATATAAGAAAGTCACTTATGTTCAACAGTTCAGTGTAGTTTTACCAAGAATCAATTACGAACGTCAACACGCGCTCGCCAACTCAATCCCCTATTTAATTTATTCTTTTCTTCATCTCATATTAGCAGGCAAATATTACGAACTTATAAGTATATTCTCGGTATAGATTTGTATCGTGGTTACTAGCGAATAAAATCGTTACAATAGACCCTTCATTCAACGAATTCGTCTATACCAACTACAATAACAAATAAGGAAGGCTCTTGAGCATATGAAAGTCTAATTCGACTCTAAGTTACAAGAGTCAGACGCTCAAGTTTCACGAAAAGATGTGAATATTACAAAAAATAGCAGCTATTACAAAACCTCTTCATTAAAACTTCATTAACAATTTACTTTATTAACACTTTTATCTCAAGCCGTTGAACAAATTCATCCCTATATCAGATAAAAATCTTTTTACTGGATGGCCAAATTTCGACTGCAACACTTGCAAGCATTTTTAAAAGGCATGAAAAGTGAACGGATAGAAACTGGGAGAAATAAGCAGCAAATGTAGATTATTTTTCAGCACTATCAATTCCTATTTTTTTCAGAATACTAGGCTGCATCGGGGCGAACATCTTAGCATCTTAACATCTCTTAGCATCTGCATGAGGATCGCAGATTTAATCAGAGCATGCAAATCGCTGTGAATTCGAAATCAAATTTAATGCTAGAATAATTCATTAACATTTACTATGTCATCTTGTTAATATTTCAAAAAGGACAAGTATTTTCTAACTTGACAACTGTTTTCACATCATGTTTTCTTTAACTGTTTTCACTAAGTATCATAAATAAAAGATAAAGTTGCATGTGAAAAATCTTAGGTTTTCCAAAAGATTTTTGAAATTTTGACTTTCAGAATTCTTTAGGAAGGTCTTTTCTAGAAGTTTTTTTCTAAATCCTAAAGAACTTGAATCACAGAATCTAAATTTGTCGCTCGTTAATTGTAGATTTTAATGGTTTAATCAAATATTTTCAAATTCTTCAATTAAAAAGAAAGTGTGTTGGTTGTATGCTCCTAGGTCTCAGATATCATTACTTCAGAAAAGCAATAAAATAGATTGGAACCATTTATCCAAAAGGAAAATTCAAATATTGGCAACTTTCTGTACTACTAGGAACTCATTGAGTTTAGGTTACATCGCTTTCTCATCTTGTATTGATGTTTCTTATGATATTTCACAAAAATTGTGGTTTTAAATTCCATTGATCAGCAAAAGAACTTATTATGGGAAAGAGAATTAATAACACTAATAGTAGAAATAGAAGATATGTTAAAGATTCAGCCACTGACTTACATAAACTTTGAAGATTGCGTAATCATAGATTCAATTGATTTCATTTCGCCTAACGCTTCACTCGCTGCTCCGGCTAAGGACAATGATCAGGAAGAATTTTCTCCCCACAAATTAAATGAGAAAAACTTATTAGGTATTGATCAAGCCTCAAGGCCTTGGATACATTTTTGGGTGTGTGAGATATAGGAAAAAACATTTTGGGATAGAGCAGTAAGTATTTAACCATTCCTTAAGAACGAACTAAAAGCGAACACTCTTCTCCAAGAAATATAGTAACAAGAACACCCCATGAGGAGGTATTATTCAGCGAACCAGAACTTCTTCGAGGTGTATGGAAATTAGCCAGGATTAAAGAAATTAAAAAACGGATAAAGAAATTAGAAATATCGCAATGGAATTACCACACGGAAGACTCCTTAACTGATCAGTGAATATACTGTAACCTCTTGAAGTGGTCGGTGAAGGAAATTCAACAATTCAACGAATGCAGTTCGACAAATCAATTCGAGAAGTTGACGAATAAGAATCTGTCGCTGTAGGAGCTAGAAATGATACAAACGAGAACTCAAACCAATGCAATCGGTTCTACCTTCTGAAGCTCTTCGTCTTCAGTCGGGAACGTCGGAAAAACCGAATTATAATATGAAGTAAGATTATATCAGATCCATAGAACTAAAGATTGTGTTATTTGAACATTCTTTAGAAAAATGTCCCAATTTCACATAAGAAATTCATTCATCCAATATTCATCTTCCATGTAGCCGAGCTGTGTTGATATTTGTCCCCAATTGGATAGTTTACAATTACCAGCTCCTTATTTAGTTGACCTTCTTTACGAAATTGTAAATCATGCTTCTTAGTTAATGCTTACTATATAGTTATACCGTTTATCTGGGTTAGGTTTTCAGGATAGCAGTCTAACATTTACTGCTTTCCTACAACTATTTCCTTAAGCTTTCTGATATTATGATAATCTTTATCTCAATAAAACAAAGATTGGTCAACATCGCATTCTCTGCAAATCAAAATAGATATATTATGTTATAGACGAGTGACATGTAATCTCGATTAACCATAGTATGTTTAGGAAATAATAATCATTGAAATAGAATGCAATGGGATTCACTGTAAATGTGGAATCAGACAAGTTGAACAGGTTTAAAATGATTGTGTTTGAACAAAGTGATTACACCTCAATACTATCTAAAAGATCGAGTAGTAAGCCCAGTTGACTTCAATTTTTGTTATATAAATAGGCTGAAATCACAAAGCTATAGTTAACCCAACTGGGAGGAATTGATTTGCAATGAGAAAAACAAAATCAGCTTTTGTTCATGGGAAAGGAAGTATAAATAATGGATTGGTAGCGAGATAATGATTGATGGGGCAGATACTTCGGACTGCTATGCAGGATGAAATCTGGTGTTACCAGATTGTGTCGTGGAAGATTTGAAAATTTAATTATTTTGGGTGCTGATCTTAGGGAGATTCGTTGGATGTAGATGTAAATATATGAAGCAACAGAGGAAAATAATAATTCCTTTATTAGCAGAATCAATAGTACAATAACTTGAGAGAGAGGAATTGAAGGTGAACTCTACTAGTTCTTGGTAAAAACACACAATACCCCTTGAACAAGGCTGACCTCCTTATATAGCAAGCATTATGCATAAACAAAGTATATGATTTACAATATGAGGTTGACCTGCCGAAAGAGTAATTCGTCTAACAAAGAGCTATTGACCTGGTTTACAAGCAGATCTAATTACTAGTTGACAAGCCACAAAGGAAATCAGTTAAGCAAATGTTGTTAACCTCGTAGATTCAAGCATAATTTACATTTAGTGGCGACACAAAAATGAAGTCAACTAAATGAGGAGCTGATACCGTGTAAACAATATAGGAAAGATTTACAGACTAAACATAAGATTGGAAACAAAGGAATAAACACTATTTGCAAAGATTTTATAGCACATCTTTCTTCCTGATACTCTCGACTCTCATATAATATTTTAGAGTTTCGCAATATTAAAATCCACGACAGATTGTCCCAGGAATAGAAATGAAGTTGCAGTGGAAAATATTATACAAGAAGTTCAAAATGCATTCAAATTCAAAAATCAAAATACAAAAGGTCCTTTTGAAAATGTCACCACACAAAGTAGAGCGACAATAGCACCCGCTGTTTTTTTTTTCTGTCACCATATTCGACTTTTTAAGGTGACAAATTAGGCATAAATTTTAATTTAAATTCAATTAGAATTCGTTTTACTGTTTTCATTTCTCGATTTCAGTAACTCAGCCATTCTGTCAAGTATCATTTTTTCCTTTTTCTGGCTAATCTAACTAAGATCATTATCAGTTGATACTGAAAACAAAAAAAATTGCTCAAGTGTTACTAATAACGACCTTTCCAAGTCACTAATTTTTTTGAGCATATTAGATTTTTAATTCTTTAATTTAGCTTTGTTAATACTAACAGTCCTAGCCCATTAGACAGTAATCTTGTTTACTCATTAGTTTATTACAAATTAACAAGAGTTAACAGTACATATAAGGGGTGAACCCTTTTACGACATAAGAAAGTAATTTGAGATGTACAAGAAGTCAGATACCAAGCAAATGAAAAATATGGAAATGTTTTGTATTCGAAAAATACAGGTTAACATCAAATTCTCCATGTAAATTTGTTAGCTAAAATCATTCACATTTTCACTTCTCACCCACTTATTATTGTAAGAAATTTATCGTCCTAGATTCATTCCCAAATCGACAAGTTCAGAATCAGGTATTCTATTTAACTCTTGTTTTACAAAAGTTACTATAATTTTCATTTTTATCCAGTACAGAATTAATAAATTTTCTTGTACCCGAAAAGAAGCTAGTATTGGACTGTAGTGATATCATCCCAGGAACAATGTTTCGCTCTGCTGCCGCAATCAATCTTCGCCAGATAGAACCATTATGTTGATAAATTTCATAAAATTTCTTCAAGTACATATCTTCTAGGAAAGTCAATCAAAGTTATAGTTTTATAATGTCCTACTTCATATGAATTTATGGCAAAAATGGTAAAATCGTCTTCGGAATGTTTCGAGTTTTCTTCATCTTAGCATTTCCTTCTAATATGGTTGATATTGATTTTGTCTTCAAACAAATTGCACTTATGAAATTGAAAATCATGAGAACTGATATGCTTTTGTCTCAAATACAAATTTGCTGCTTAAGGTAGGACAAATGTGCATATTTAACAAATTGATAACGCACAAATGCAAACTTATTGTTAACTATTACATAAAAGTGGCATAAACTGGAAAAGTATGTTCATTGATCTCTTCCTGGAATGTAAGCAGTTGATATCAACTTATTTTCTATGTTCATTGATATCCCTGACCAGCATTTCCCCAGAACATACTTTTTATTAACACGTGTTAAGTTGTTCGTTAGTTAAGTGATTAGTAATCTATACTGCAAGTCCAGATGATTTCTTGAATACTAAATTTTCATTCTAGAACACTCTGAAATGAATTTCCAAAAAATGTAGCAGTTTAGGAGTTTGGAATAAAGCTCAGTGAAGCAGATCTACTTTAAACTCCATATCACAGAACTATTATATTTGTATATTCGTCACATATTCGGTTAAAGATACTCATCATTTTTGATACATCATTGTTCTGAAGAGTTTGGAAAATTTGCAAACAACATTACCCGGAGTTTAACTGACCTCACTGAGAATTTAAGCATGAACATCGTACTTGGGCATGTAAAGTTTAAAGCAAATGATTTTGTATCCATTTCATTAATTTAATTTGCTTCCAGAAAATACTGGAATCCTGATCCATGGAGTACGATCCTTGGACTACAACAAATGCACTCAAAATAATAATAGTTAATAGTACAGTTACATAAAACTGCCCAATATCAAGACCATGATACATCTCAGAAATCTTAAAAATCCCCCTACAAGCTAATTTTTACTATTAGAAAAACTAAATATTTAAAGTTCCACTTTAAAGGACATCATGTGGCTTCCCCAAAATTGATTATCCTCGCCACCTTCAGATTTCTTAGATTTCATAAAATCTAATAAAATGTTAAATAATAAGTACTTGACCATTCCATGTATAATAAAATAGAGAATAACTTATTTTAAGTAAATTTGCTACCCATACAAAAAAAAAATCTTCTTAACAACTGTTGCCTACAACGATGCACAAAGTAATAATATACGTACGAATTTACAAAGTAATAACGTCTGAACTTTTTAGATCCTGTTCATCCAATATTCCTGGATTTCAGGAAAACAAAAAACATCTTCACTGAGATCTTTAATTCTAAGTTTGCATTCAAATGTCATCCCTAAACAAGATTCTGCTCCACAGGAAAAAGAGGAAGAAACAACAAAAGCAGTGACCATAGTTCACTAACTGTTTTTGTAGCTTCTTTTTTTGAAAAAAACACGGACTCAAAATTACAGTACGACTCAAATTTCAGCTCACAATTAATATTCTCAATATACCTTTCTTAATGTCAATTAAGGAAAACATCCTTATTAGCTAACAGCTAAATCAGATGAAAACGAAATACCTAATAAGACACATACGTATCAGGCAAAATATCACAATCAATCACAGAATCAATGAAGTAACATCTGAGCTTTTAATTTACTGATTGTCCTATCTTTTTCCACCAATTCCTTACGCAAAGCATCATTTTCCTTAAGGAGTTGTTTCACAACATCGCTGTCCTCTATTTTCTGGAACAGTCAAATTTCAAAAAGTTTTTCATATTCATTATTATGTGTAAACAGAAATAGCAATGAGTAGAGAAAGAGAAACATACCAGTGAGTTGGACTTGTTCGCACCTTCTGTCGCTGCTGAGTCCTGAAAAAAATTCGAACCAGTAATGAAGAAAACAATGATTAAAGCGACTCATTAGTAGATCAGCTAATTAAATTTTAAACAAAGAAATGATGAAATAATTTGAGTTTTTGCATAGATGCATTCATAACTGACTTTAATATTCAGGCAAAAACTTAATAGTCGCAAATTAAGAATGGCTTTCTTAAGTACAAAAAGATATAAATTTCCAGAATATTTGAACGGTTCTGTGCTCCTGGCCAACACTCAAAAATCTAATAAAAAAGAACGGATGGTAGTAATATGATAATCACTAGAACGATAAACATGCATTAATCAATCTTCTCAATTCCAGCAATTGACTTTTTATGTACACAACATCATTACAGGACGATTCATACATCGCTACGCTAGGAAATGCAACGATCTTATTTTCACTGACCAGAGCTTCATCATATGCTTGATTCCTGTAGAAAAACGCAGAATTAGTATTTAAATTTCAAATCTATGGAGCGTAGTTTATAAAAATAAAATAAAGTCGAAATAGAAGTTTTCACTGATGGCACAATTCCATATTAAATTCGAGTGAAATTTCACGAAAAGAAATGATTTTTTTATCAAAATTAGCAAATAGTCAACAAAAGCATGAATGTGTTGTGGAATTTCTGCAATGAAAAAAAAATCATTATCAAGACAAGCTACAGCTTCGAATGCATCAATGATATGATATTTTTTGCTGGTTTCAAACAACTGTTATCATTATCGGAAGAATGGATTTAACTGTTTGTTTCCCAAAATGTTTTCGGATGTTAAAAGTACTTCTGATTCTGAATTAGGACTATTTCTTAATGAAAACTGATCTCAAACTATGGACTGTAACAAAAGTGAGATTACGTTTGAAAAAAAATTATTTTTAAATCAAAGGTATAAGTTTACTGATAGATAAAAAGGCAGTAATGCAGTCACAATAGAATTAAACTCAAAGTTTACGTACGGAAAGCACTTGAGATAAGCTGCTCAATATAATGCTTACTTGTAATGAGTTGAAACTGAATCTGGTGAAACAGCTGATCCATGATCAAGGTCGCGTGGTGGTGGTCGTCGTGAGCGAGATCGACCTGCCCTGAAATTACTACATCCGTAAGCATATCAAATTCATGGAACAATCATTATTTATCGTTACACAAAAATCATTACCCATAGTCCATCAGGTGCAACCAAATCGGAAGCACAAATGCTATAACAACACCACTGCAGAACTGGTAGGTATCTTCAGTGTTTTTGAATATGAACAAAACAAAGTACACCAAAGTACATAAGACCTAATGGAGCAGTTTATGCAACTTTAACTTACTGGATACTTTACAACTTCAAATATAAACTGTCTTCTAATCCATATTTATCTTTGAATTTCGGGAAGTAGAAGGAATAAAAGACAGGAGCAATTCCTATGCAAAGTCATTTGACACGTATAGATGAAGCATGGACAAACACGAGTAGTAGAAAGCTGCTTGTCCGAAACTTGCATTTCTGCATATTCGTATTTGCTACAAGTGAAATGATGAAGTTCTAGAGATGTTTAGTAGTTAAAATGTACTTGTAGCATTTCAAAGCAATGGCTAAATAGAATAAGAGTGGTTAACTTACAGGCTGTTTAAATCTCCTTGACAAATAAATAAATATATATATTTTATTTATTTGTATATATATATATATATTTATTTATTTATATTTACATAATACATATATATTTATTTATATTTAAATGTAGTAGCTAGGTTTACTGGAGGAAGTAGCCATCGCGTCTTTTCCAAAAAAATGAACAGTAATTAAGATCAAGATGAGGAAAACCATACCTCAATCGAAATCAAAACTTTCTTAAAGTCTCAAACCGAATTTAACATAAGTCTAAATTAGAAAAGAAACTGTCTTTAATCCACTAATCAACTGTGAATAAATAGCACACCCATAGGCATCTACTTCAGTGACTATCAAGAAAACTAAAACTTCACTCTCCCAAGTGGAACAGTACAATGCACAATTGTTTATAACTAAATATGTTACAATAATGTACAGGAATGCCTTTTTACACTTATATGCGGTCTGAAATAACTAGCCCACAAGCTGGATTTATTAAGGTAGAAAGCAACCTTTACGGCCATCAGCAATGATGAAGGATTTCTTGAACAACAGAAACGATAGATTCATATTTCGTACGCCTCAGCTTACCGCCTTCAATGAATTTTGAAGCTACCTAGGGTAAAGTAAGAGGAAACAAATCCGCCAAGATTAGTCGAGGAATAAAACTAAAAAGCTGAAAAAAACTAGTACTTCTTGTGAAGAGAAAAATTAAGCGAAATGATGAGTTCGACCAGTCAAAACACAAAAAAAAACGATGCCACTTTTTGTAAACTAGAGAGCACACGTAATTTGATTCATGAATAACAATATAAAGCATAATATAAATAATATAAGTACATAAATTGCAGTAATAATATAATTAGTAATATAAACACATAAATCGATAAGTGAATAAACAAATAAATAAATAAAGCAAACATAAAACATAAATAAATAAATAAATAAAAATGAATGAATTAATTAATTGGTTAAACAAACAAACATAAATAAATGAATAAACAAATACAAATGAATAAATTAAATAATTAATGAAATAAATAATAAATAAATAAAACAAAACAGACAAATAAATAAATATAAAGAATATAAATAAAACAGATAAATAGATAATAAAAAAATTAATTAACTATCAAATAAGTAAATAGATTAAACAGATAAGTAAATAAAATTAATTAATTTGTATATATAATTAAACTTGCTGAAATAGAATGGTACGGTAAACTGAAAATGGAAGTAATGGATGCTGTGTGAATACCGAACTTAAGTTTAATTCAAAAAGTGTAGCAATGAAGAGGATCGATAAGCAAAAGGTAATAAGCCAGAAGAGAGGAATTAAATAGAAGCTTGAGAGTAACAGTTGCGCAAAAAGTTAAGCAGACGCTCACCTCACCGACTTGATCAACGTGTTCAGCAGCAGGCAGTCAGCCATCACAGCACAGCCGCACCAGCACCATTTACACAAACCACTCCACCACAAACATCGAAATAGAAACGAAAAGAGCGGAGGAGCGAAAAGGGTCTTGTCATTGTCGTCAACGTCATCACCATCGCCGTCTATCATCAACTGATTCTGCCCGTCTTCCTCATTGCCTATTTCACGGAGAACTAACTGTTCCAAACTTTTACTCTATGAAAAGACCCCAACTTCTACCTCAAACAGTTAGAGGATTGGGATGATCTTCACTATTTGATATAACAGATTCGCACGAAATTCACTTAAAGTTTTTCGGAAATAGAAATCGTTTTTTCGGTAGATTATCCATTTACTTGGAAAATTAGTACTTATCGGTTACTCTTAGACGACAATCACCTCACAAGATTTTGCTGCAAACGAAAAAATTCCGGGAGTACTCCCAAGACTTTCGAATTTTTAAGGTGTATTAAAAACCGCGCTTCAAAAGTTCTTCGGAGATATCCAGTCTATATAGGACGTGTATCATTTCAGCGCGTCTCTGACGCGCAAACACGTTCGTTTTCCAAACTAAATCTTTTGTATTGATTTCATTCGAAGGAAGACGAATTGTAAATTAGAATCACAATTCCGTAAGCTCAACTGGTACGGATAAACTTAATAAAGCTGGCAAAAGAAAGAGACAGAGAGTGAATGAAGGGTGAAATTCTTTAAACATTTAGAACCACTGATGATATCGATGACTGAATAATATAGTTCGGGTATCATTTCACATATTATTATGTTTCAAGATATTACAAAAGCTTTTTAGCCAAACAGCACATACGTCACCGAATATAGCAACAACAACAACTAGAAGATCAGATTAAGTAGCTATATGAAATTAGTTGATACAATTGCCACAACAGATTTCCTAAAAATAAGTTCACCATACTTCTGATATTTCAGAATTACTGTATCAGAATACAATTGCAGGATTGCATTTGACTTGTATAAAAACATTCAGTATAACGCAGAACTTTTGTTGTGAATTTAAATGCTATACACAAAATAGCTGCGTTCATTACGTTGTATAGCAACCAAAAAGTGGGCAATAATTAAAAATCATTTTTCAGCTTGAACTGTGACTAGCAATTCTTGAAATCGTATTCTTTCGTTAATATCACTTGAATTAAGCATTCCACAAAAAGCACCTTATAAAAATTTTTTTTACTAGTAACACCTGACGAGCTGAAATAAATGCCCAGGAAAGACGAACTTTTGGATGATGGTCATATCGACAAATTGCTCACTCAACTCCGCATCTTTATCTGGAAATTTGTCAGGAAAATATTGAAAACCAGAAGATGTTGTAAGTCCAGCTGATATCATAGCGGTTGGTGAAACGAAATCATTGGGACTGTCCCTTGATTTGACATCATTGTCACAGAAGCAATCAGTAGAAGGATTGACTGGTAAACTATTATTTAACAAACCGTCTCGTAGTGCAACATTGGTCATTGTACAACCATCTCTTAAAAAGAATTCGTGCGTTTCTAAACTTTACCAGACACTATGTTTCGAAATTTATTTGTTATTTAGAAAAGAAAATTGAGAATAACTCTCGACTTGTCGATAACGAACTTTCTTTTATCATTTAACGACTTTTCCCTTGTTGCCTTGACACAGTTGTAAGTTAACTCACTGCTCAAAAACTGGTTCCTGCAAGCTTCTGAAAAATGCTAAATAGATTGTAAAACAATCGAAGAAAATTTCTCTCAAATCAGGAAAATTCTTCAAGTGCTAAAAAATTGAATTTGATAAAACTGACTTAACTTTTGTCTGAAATCCACTGAGTATAATAATCATACGAAGCAGTGCTGAATTTTTGGGATTATCATAATACTAAGTTAGACCTTAAAATATCTGTTTTGCTGAAAGGAACCTCTCACTGAATTTGCTGATAAGCTAGGGTCCAATGACTGTGATTTTGCAGCTCTGTTCGAACTTTCTTTTATGCACTCATAATGAATCTCATCCGGAACAAATTTTAGCGGGGGTACCTCAACAGCTGGCGAGTTTTCAATACAGGATGACTCACATTCTGCCAGAGGTGCCTGTAAGAAAAGATCATGGCGTGAGTTAAGTACAGTAGAACTATTTAAATTTAGATACAGCCATGAAGTTTATATCAACTGCAAAGGAGTCAAGAAGTTCAATTCACTGACTCTACTTCTCTTTTAATTGAAAAAAAAAAAAACAGACATGGAAAGTACCTGGCTCATCTCGGTACCTGATCTACTTACAGGCAGTTTTCGTAATGTTGTATAGAGGGGTATAAAAGATTTTTGTCGACTGGTACTTCCTGCTTTCATCTGCTCATGATCATTTCTGTTACGTTGAGATTTTCCACTGGATGTTCGATCTTGCCCTAAAAGAAGGAAGGAAATCCATCATATATGAGAATATAACCTACTTAAAATATTTTTTAGCTAAGCAAAAAATTGTAAACTAAATTCTGTAATCTAAGAATCTAAGAGGGGAGGGATGGAGATGAAAGCAAGCTTTATTTTCTGCGGCTACAAAAACTTGAATAACAAAAAAGATGAAGAAATGAGCAGTGAATAAAAATGCACAACTTGCACCGACCATAATAAAAGTTGAAAGGGAACTAAAATTCACTGCAGTTTGTTTATGAATTGTATTAGTTTAAGCATTCCGAATTACCTGTATTACTTTTCACAAAAATATTCATTGTAGGCTTGATTTTCGCTTCTTTGATATTTTCTTGATTCTTGGAAGTGCGAGCTTCAGCCGTCATTGTAAATGTTAGAGCGGTTGAATTAAGTTGACGAGACCTATCAGATGGTGAGACATTCTGCATAGTTCTCGGTCCCAAATGTATCTTGAAAGCTTTCACAGTTGAGTTCGTTTCCGTATCATTTCTCGATCCGGATGGCAAATCCTTAGGTCTGACAGTTTTGGAACGTTTCTCCTGATTCAATAAAACATTTTGCCCATAAGTTTCCAAATTTGATGACTGATCATTTAAAGATGTTCGTGATTTCGGAATTCTTGGGATTCTCAGTGCATTGCTTCCTAGAACTTGTCTAGAAGGAACAAATTTGACTGAATCGTTAGAATCATGGTTGGTTCGCGTTTCCATACTCGCTGATTTCTTGAATTGCGCATTAGGTGGTACATAACTCAGTTTAGCGACAGGACCTCGACGCATGCTGCAATAAAATTTTTGCTAAAAGGAAAATATTTTTTCCAATTTCAAAACATTTAAAACAAACTGCTTCCAAAATAATTTAACATAGCTACTTTCTTACTCGTAAAGGAATCCGAACTCTTAAGTCCACAAAAAGAATTTAAAAAAATGAGAGAAATACATGATAAAAAATAGAAACTGATGAGTTCTAACTGACGTACAGCGTCGAACTTATATGAGAAAATTGACTTTCTGTTTTGAAACAACACAGCTAAATCCTAGAAATCTAAAATGATGATTTTTCTCCATGCAATTAAATGGAGTCAGTGAGTAACAGTTTAAATATACGAAAAATTTCACAAAGTATTCTCGAAAAATATGACACCAAAGTCTCTCAATTAGAAAATAATTTTGTACTTTTAACATAAACATACAAGCGGTATGATGAGAAAAACCGACGATAAGCAACCGTGACTAATATTTAGTACCGACAGTTGGTGATATGACCATTGCTTCATCTCACTATTGAAACAAAATATCACAGTGATATAATGTTATAATAACAGAGGAGAGAAACAGTAAACTAATGAGAACCACAAGTTCAAGAAATTTTCAAATCCTTCCGAAACATTTCTCTATTGCCATCATCTTGGAAGTTAAACCCTTTGACGTACTTATTAACGACACAGAAAACTATATAATAGTATAAATGTTTCATCCAAATCCAAATAGCTTCAAAAGTGATTTCATCTAATTCTAAATTAGCAATCCAGTCTGAAGAATGCATCGAAGATTACACGATCCTTTAAAAATTTATTGGAAAACACTCGAACTTGTCAATGTTCACCTAGATAAGCTGCTACTGGTACGGATATTTTGATTTCCATCTGACCGACTAAAACGATTTCCAAGTTTTGTAAGCTTTGACCGCACTGAGTGGGCAACACTCATCAACGGACTTCGTGGCACATCTTCTGACCGTCTGTTATGGTTGGAAATGATTACTGCAGTTTTTGCTATCAAATTATGCGCCATTCTATTTTCAGTAACTGCTGATCCATCACACTTGATTTTTTCTGGAGATATCTGTAGTTCCTGGAAAAATTTGTAAATTCATACAGGAACACTTTCTCCTTTTCAAAAATTCGAAAATTTATATAATCTAATGAAAACTTACAATAAATCTGAATTTTTTTCTTCTATTTTTATTCCAGAACAAATATTCTCATAGGACTAAAATTTTTGACTATGATCGACAGAAAAATTCTGAAGACGTTCTAAGTTTGTGAACATGACAAATCCATGAGAAATTCATGGAAACAATATTTCTTGAGAACTTGAATTTAAAATCAAATACTTAACAACATAACAAGTCTTCTATGCTTTCGAATATTTTGATCTGAAATTTTCTGAAATGGTTTTAACAAAGAAATCTTCCAACTTAGAAGTTAAGTCGAAACTAAGCAGAGATAAAAGGAGGAGGCTGAATTATTTATTCATTTATATACTTTTTGCTCTAGAAACACTTCGTGAATTGGAACTGTGCCTCAAAAAATACCGCTCACAGTACTTCACTTCATGTATATGTAACTATGTTACCTTAGCGGTAAATAATGGAACAAGCTCTCTTATGGATTTGTTGCATGAAGGTTCTCGAACAGCTCGGGAAGTTGAAGGCTCCAGTTCATCATGAGCTTCAACATGTTTTTCTGAGATATGAGTTATAATGGAATCACTGGACTTCGATTCGGGTATCGGTGGTATGGTACGATTCAGTGGTGGTCGCATTTTAGCATGCTCTTTTTCGACATTACTCTCCACTACTGGTCGTGAAGGAGGAACAACAACGAGTGTATGTGTTCGTGGATAAGGATATGATTGCGAGGACGAACGATAGATCCTGAAAAATCGTTGTTCCGGTTTGATCAAAGAAACAGGATACAAAGTGGAATAAGAAAATGTTCCAAGAAAACAGCCATTACAACCGTGTCAAGGTAAATTGCCTGGTTGACTTGTTGATTAGACTATGGTCATTTGAGCATTTCATTTCATGCTTAGATCGCAGTCTGGGCAATTCTTCTTCGAGACTAAAAAAGCACTGCTTGACGGCACTGTGCTTATTTGCACGAAATATTCATATCTGTCAAAGAAATTTGGAAACAAACGATTAAGACGGGATCAAAATCGCCAAGAAGAAAATGAAAGCCGATCAATAATGAAAAACTAGATTAAGCTCTTTACCAAAATTACTGAAATATTTTAAGGAATTTGTAAATTCCGACAATTTAATTAAAAAAGAAGTAAAAAATGTTATGTAACCTGTAAGCATATAATATCGATTTACTTTACAAAAACTACCAAGTACCTTTATGTCGATAGCTAATACTTTCTAAAATAAGAGTTCCATAGCTTGTCGGATTTTTATTTCAGAATTTCTACAAACACAACTGTCCATGTTTGGTATACAGTTGCCCTTCTTGTGAATCTCTGAGCAGCTTTAATATTTCCCATATTTTCAAGCTTTTCATGAGCTCAACTGAATGAATATTCTGCGTAACAACAATTTTCTTTGGTCGAGATGGCTAAGTTGAGCAACAGTTCCATACAGAAAAGTTAAGATTTGAAGTTCAACGATTCTTGGGAATAGAGCAGTAGTATATATCCAAATAATAATACATATCAAAGAATTTCGAAAAACATCCAACGGTGACTGGGATAAACAGAATAACATTGCAGAAGCTAGAAAAAATCAATCAATCAATCAATCAACGAGGAATAAATACTGAATATCTCACTGACTTTGTAGGATTTCCTAGCGATACGGTTTCAAAGGTGTGGTCTGAAATATTTTCCATATCATAAAGAGAAGTGTGGTTTTCATATACTTATAAAAAATTTTCATACACTTTATGAAGTTTAGCCCGATGTATAGTTGGAAGCTGATTCAGTAACTGATAGAACAGTCTGTTAGTATCATCTAAAACTTGAATGAATATGAACAAGTATAATGCATAGTCAATCGAGAATGTCACATGATTGGAAATGACGAGAAAACTACTGTAGCGGCATTTTTTTAGGTTTTTAACCATGCTGATGAACGAAACATTCTTATCAGAGCAGGACATTTTTAGAGCTGAAATAAATTTTCGATCATTAGTGAAAAATGTGTCCAAATTAATTCATAGCTGAAAACTTTATTCCGACAAAACAGAATCCTTTCCACGTAGTCTTTCCATTTAATCCAAACACATTCTTCCATATATTTTTAGATAAATGTGCATTAATCAAGAGTCATGTTTGTCCAGTTATTTCAAGCTACCTTTATATGAATCTCATTTAGAGATAAACTTATATCGCATCTATTCTATCTCATTGCCTATTTATTATATGATAGTTCAGAATAATTTAGTCTAAGCCAACCAACAAGCTTTATTATTTTCCCAGAATATTTGAAACTTTTCAATCGTCTTGCAAACTGGTCAGCCATTAACAGTTGTGATAAACAATTACCTTGCGAGATTTTTTTCTTTTTTATGCAACAGATGATATAGCACAAACAGAATTTTCTGTCTTAAAACAGCATGTTCCCAAACGCTCCACCAATTGAACTTTTTATAAAACTTCAAATCTTATCTTTCTCCTCTTTTATGCCGATAATAAAGGGAAAAATATCCTCAATTTTTTAAAACGTAGAAACATACAATTTCAAAGGAATAAGAAAAACCGAAGCAATAAGGAGCAAAACTGTGAAAAAGAAGGCTGACATAAGAAGCAAACGACTAAAAGTGAGACTAGTGAAAAACTTTTTTAATACTGCACATGCTTGATTGACTAATAGGGTATCATTACAACGGTACTTCAGTGCTACAACCGAACCTATCGCTAAACTATTTTTTACTAATCTAAAAGGTCAAATAATGCAAGTAAGTCATTCTTTGCAGTAACCTTCAGTTGTAAGTTAATTACTCGCTCTGCATTTAAATCAGTCTCGTAAAACTTTATTTGTCATCATACTCAATTACAGTTATCGTGATAAGATAGTGGCAGTGCAACAAAAAGACATAATAACAAGCAAAACAACCACTGCTGTTAGTTTTAAAGGTGACAGTGAAATAAAAAAAAACAGATATATCAGAAAAAAGTTCGGCTGGTCTGCAAACATATGTCAGTAATAAAGGGGAAGTACGGCATGACTCGAGCCATCTTCATATTACTTATCTTCCACATACTACGTCATTTGCTAGGAATGTGAAGCGAAATTGAACGAGAGAATTCCACACTATCAGCATCACCGTCTACATTCTGTCCAGTGATATGATATCTATCTTTATTGTTGTCTACATTCCATCCAGTGATATGTTTTAGTGATTAATTGAAAATAAGGAGAACGTCCCAAACAATTCTCTCTTTGTCGGCATCTTTATGCAAGTTATCTACACCGGCTTCCTTGTTTATGAGGTATCATGAAACGGCTAGACAGTGAAGTAGAAATGGATGAATTCAGAAAATCAGAAAAACATTATTACTGAATCACGGCTGAAAGTAGAACTATCAGGCAATAAGTGAATGAAGAAAAAGTTCATGGCATCAAGAGAGCAATAAATATGTCGCTTACTTGTTCATCGAAAATCCTATTGAAGAACGTTGCAGATAACGGATGCTTGCCCGCTTCTTTAACAAATGATGAAAGTGGCAATGTTGTCGACGTCGGCCAGGCTGTTGCTGCTGTCGATTTTTGAGCAGTTGCGACTGTTGACTACCCATAAACGACCGCAGCCGCGTCCGTGTAGCCTCTCCCCTTTCCGTTGTCAATGCCGAAGCTACGCAATCAGAAATATCTAATCCTATCAAGCTATTGCACAACTTTGCCAAATCTAGTGCAGTTTATTGGATGAAAAGAAAGGGAAAGACGCGACATTACTTGTCAACACTTCTAATTATTCACTGTGTGACGAGAATCACCACTACTCTCGGCCATATCAATGATGTAACCACTCAGCGCCCCTTCGTCTTACAACAGCTTTTCCCGTTTTGATTTCTTAATGTCATACGTACAAGCAGCTCAACTGTGCATTTAACTAACTTCCCTTCCAGTTTTAAAAAAACCACTGTGCTAATATACACCATTTTACTACGACATTGCTTTTTTTAAATTGATTGTTTTCAGCTACTTTTACTGGGTATAAATTAGCTTCTACACATTGAAACAGCCGGAAATCCCCATGTTTTGAATGGATTTACTTCAAAAAAAACTGCTTTGTTTAATCATCCTGTTGAAAAATTTTTTTTTCGAATTTTTCATCATTATCAAGTCTAATCAATAGATTTGGAGAAATTTTTCCCAGTTAAAAATATCAAAGTTCTTGTTCGAGCATGTAGTCACTGTCGATTCTGATTGAATGAATTTGCATGAAAAATAAACAGGAAAAGTTACACTCGTGACTTTGAACAGCCTTAGCAGAAAAATATTGTGGCAAACAAAACGAGATTAATAAATGTTCGAGCAAACTTTCTTAAAATTTTTCAAAAAAAGAAAAGCCAAACAAAGAGGTAAAAGTATATATTAGTAAACCGAATATATATTAAATCATAATAAGTGAATAGTATATTAAACAGTAAACGGCTTATTACATCAGTAGACTGGAAATTCGTGATAGAGTGCTGTATTCATAACGCATATACAGTTACTATTACAACCACGTGCCAGATGATGTTGAAAGATTCATCACATCTATGTTAGCATCTGTATTCACATCCTCATATATCAGTTATCTTGCTTATTTGCTTGCGCAGTGAACTTCGTCATGGAACTGATTGGTATTAGTAATCGAATACCGATAAGTCTCACCGTCCAAGCATTTTTCATTATGGTCATTTGTTTGGAAAAGAATTAAAACTGTTACATAAGATTTATTTACTCAACTAACTCATGTTTATTTAGAGAATGCTGTTGGGGAACAAGAAAAATAAACTACCCAAAGTGTACATTAACTTCGCCAGTCAACGAGTACCTTCAGCTGTGATGAAGTCAAAGTAAACGATAGTCTTCTGACTGTATCAGCGCCTCTTGGAGAATCTTATTTCTCCAAAAATAATTCAAGCAATGATACAGCTGGCAGCCGTTATACTAGCACTATCATTATGAATTGTTACTTACATATGTGAATTTCATTTTCGCTAAAAACTGGCAAATGCCAATTTGGAAAAGTTGATGTCGATGCTGCACCTTAAAAGTTTCCCCTTATAACTCTTGCGTTTTTCATTCTATTCGGTCCTTTTCTTCTTTTTTTTGGTAATCAAGAAAAAAAATCATTTTGCATTAATTTCAAGTAATATTTCAATTTAATATAAAAACGCAACACAAAACATACACAAAAAAATACATAGCAAAAAAGATACATAAAACTTACATAGTAATTCGCTAAGCATCCCACTTTTGATTTTGGGAAATGAATGAATACCCTTTTGCTCACTATCATTATTGCTTCTGCAGCAATCCAGTTTTTAGTTAATCTAGTGTCTTTTTAGCATGAAAATTTATGTTATCGTCATAGATTACTTGAGTAGTAAGAATCATCTGACTTATTGTAACCAATTAAAAGTAATAAAATCTATTTTTACGAGTCATCAATTTTTGACTGCTGGATTCAAATAGCTCACTACGGCTGTTTATCAAGTATTGGTTTTATCTATTTAATCTAAAATTCCATAGCCAAAAATAATTACTTCTAAGTCATAAATTTTTTAACCGCTGGCTTTACAACTACTGTTGACAACATTTTCGGGAGAACTATAACTTGTAGAAAATGTTTCTGTAAGTCTCATTCAATTTTTTGTTTTCATTTTTCGATCTCTTGTACTGATGGACTAGAACGAAGTTGAGGAAAAATTGCATCACGCTGTATTGGGTAATTTAACAACAGATATGTGTCTAAAGAAAAGTCTCATTTTCCACTTTCATTTTCTGTGACTTAGTTTTGTTTTTCTTTCCATGTATGGTAGAAGTTGAACTCCCAGTACAGGAATTATCCTGAAGATAATTGAAGATATGAAGCTAATAAGAATCATATGATTTGTCATTCTTAGGAAAGAACAACTTCATATCACTTTTCTTAAATACATTGAAAAAAATTACCAGTTGATATGCAGCCAGTTAGCGGTAATGTAGAATAATCTGTTTTAGCGATGAATTTATTTCGGTTAAGAATTCTTTAAGTGTTTTTAAAATGTTAACTAGAACCAAATTTTTTCATGAATCAAAGTTTGAATTGTATTCTTCAAATATTTTATTTTGTGGGAAGAAGGTAAGCGAAAACAAATTGATAAAAAGTCAGTGAAATCTCATTTTTCAAACAAAGCATTCAAAAAATAGTCCCGACATATTACGCTCCCAAAAACAAATCTCTCTTTACACTAAATAAAAACATTACTTAAGTTTTTGCCTTCTACAAAAAAACTTAATTAGAACCATAATTTCTGATAATTTCTAAGTTTCGAAATGCTTTACATATCTTTTGAAGTGCCTTACATCCCTTTTGAATTATGTAATCATTAATCTTTACATGCTTCGGGCAAAAACTTAGATTTGCAAATATACGGCCGTCCATATACATTAGACGACCTGAGAAAAAATTTTATCCTCTATATTTCCTCTTATCTAACCATTAGTTCAATAAGAAAATTAGTTTTATTTTTATTTTTTTTAGTTTTATTTTTAGCTTGCTTTTCTTATTGAATTTTGCCTTCTAATCTTTATCTTACTTTACTTCCCCAACTTTTCCCTAATTTAAAGTACATTACTTCAATTAATGGAAGCCGTAAAACTCTCCTGTGATTACAGGACTTCATAAATTAAAAAATAATCAATCGAAAACGCACATGGTAATAACCTTTAAAGTATGCATACGACTGCAAATTTCATAATATTTGAATAAGTTGTTGCTAAAAGCATCCATTTCAATTATGTCAATGAAAAATGAAAACGTTTTCAAGTATAAAGACGAAAAAATTAATTTGGAAATACAAATGACTGTGTCGCTACAAAAACCAATTGGAAATGATTATGTTGTTGATACTCTGAATTTTCAGTCTGTCTGCTGATATTCCGAAAACGACAAACATGGTGTGATGTTGTGATGACGGTGCAATGCAAATAGTGAATAAGCAATAATGAGTTGTGGGAATCTTTAGCTTTTTCTTTTTCTGTTTTTTGCATCTCATTACATCGGGTTTCTGAAGTTTTTTCAAAAGGAGAAACAGCGATGAAGTGATAGAGTTTAATGAAAGTTTTGCTTTACCACCACAATTTCTGTTGCCCTCAATGTGATCTAAATGAGGACGTTATTTGACTTTCTCTAGATTAAATAAACTTTTTTACCATCATATTCTACTGATTCTACTTGAAATATTTGAAAAACATGATTCATCAGGAATTATAAATTCTATTCTATTCTACGGGTAAAGGAAGTCTCTCCTAGATTGAATATGTTGGATAAAGAATGATTTAGCAATAAAAATTATTGCGAAAATAATTATAATTCACAACGCTGAGATCTAGAACAAACATCAGATTTAATTGAAAAATATTACGCCTATCACTTATTTCGTAACTCAGACTGTTGAAAAAGGCGAACTATAGTATGTAGAAATAAATATGTATTAAATCGATATGATAGAAATTTGCGGACTATCTTGGAGCAAATTTCACTCAGCTATTGTTTGCTCAATTTTTGATATTGCAAGTTTTGATTCCGTTTGTTTCAGCACTCTCCCTTAGTTCACTTATAGCAAGCAGTGTCGCGAAACTCGAAATAATCTCGCAAACTTCTAAGTAACTTATAAAATATATCAAAATAAAATTGTATTAATCTATAATACTAAACTAAAATTTGCTTAATTGAACATTAGAAATGTAAAACTGCTTCAAATTGCATCATGTAAGCAATCATTCCAACACTCATCTTCCCATTGTACTCGAGCTTATGTGCCTATCTAGAAAATTTCAACAGTCAAACAAAGGGTATGTGTATTGTTTAATATGTTAAAAACTACCTTTGTTCCAATTCAAATTTGCTTGCAATGTCAAAATATTGTAAAGGTTTTCTAAGGTAATAGTCATTCTTGGAGGAATTGACAATAATGAACCCATCGCTTACTACATGAAGAGTAAAGATCATCTGATAGCTCTTAACTCAATGTAATCATGCACTTGTTGCAAGTCAATGCTCACTACATAAAGATTTAAATCCTTTGTCTAGATCAGTTTTTTGTGCCAGCACGTTATAGTTCTGCTGCTCCCCCGCGCTCATTTAATTCAGTTCATTTAAATCCCTGAAGTTCCCCATCAATTCATTCATTTTCTTGATCTCATTTGTAGATACTCTACGAAATTACCAGTGTATTGTTGCTATAGATTAATACTTGTGTATCGTGGCTGTTAACGGATAAAAGCATTACAATAGGCTTTCCACTCAACGCATTCGTCCATACCAACTACAATAACAAACAACGAAAGCTCTTCAGCATAAGAAAGTTCAATTCGATTCTAAGCCAGAAGTTATACTGAGACTGAACCCCCCAATTCCACGACAAGCAGTGGTGCAATAGCAGTAATTACAGTGAAAGTACGACAACTTAGTGTACATTTAGTGGTCTGTTGGTATTATTTATATTATATAAGCGCGATATTGTACGACATCATTAAAGAACAATAAAGCTATTGCTATGACGTATGGAGTTATGACAACAATAAAAATATATACTGCTAAAAATTTTCCCGACATGACCAAAAAATTATAATAGCAGATCGAATTGTAACATATTCATACCGAAACTGGATTCTTTTTCTTCAATATGAAATAGTTGCTTATAATTATAAATTTCTATAGTATAATTGATTTAAAAGAGGCTTGTAATTATTACGAATATTTCGTCCACAAACTGTGAAATTTCAGGAACTTTTAAATGTATCATGCTTTAAAACATTCCCAGCACAGATGTTACCAACATTAGACCGATAACTATTGCACAAAAGTCACTGAATATTATCAGGCAGATTCATGTCCCATACTCTTACTATATAAGAAAATAATCTGATAGACAGCTCTTTACTCACTGTAATGATGCGCTTGTAAGCCAATGCTCACATAAGAAGTCAAAACACTGCCTGGGTCATATTTTAGTATTAGCAAGCTTCAGTTCGGCTGCTGTCGCTCATTCATCTCTCTTTTATTTTTCGCATTCACTTATCTCTTCACCTTTATTCCACACTTGTACATAACACCTTTATGAAATTGTCAGTATACTGTCAATATAGATAATGGAGTTGTTAGCGAATAAAATTCGTTGCAACAGACTCCATTAAAGAGCATTTGCTTGTATCAATTCCAAACCAGAATCGAATAAACTACCCTAACAAATCCCTCCAAGTTCTCGACACAGAGTTTGAAGTATCAGTGAGGCAAAAAATAATAATGAAAGCTTTCTTTGATTATTCCTTCATCACCCTAATCACTTTGTGCAAGTTTCTTCTAAAAAATTTTTTAAAGTATTATTTATCTCGTCCCACAGTTAGAATGCTGTTCATTACATAACAAACATTTTATTCTCATTAGCTTCTAACAACAACAACATAAATTTTGTCAGTAGCAGCGAAGACAGTAGTTCCAAAATGCAAGTTGAATTTTTATCCCATACTTTTCCTTTTGTGAATATATAGTGTACAAGACCTCAAAAATAAGACATCATTCAGAATATTTAATGCACTGTGTGACATAGATGAATTTCTATGATTTTTAATGCATTTTCACGGTTTTGACGAATTTTCTTGTTTAAATCAATTTGTGTCATATGATAATATACCTTATTTGATGAACATATTTGAGTCATATGACAATATACCTTATTTGATAAACATATTAGAAAAACCTCCAGTTCAGTTTTAATTCAGTTTTTTTGTTATTCCTATAGAAAATTATTCAATCATCTTACTTTCAGAAACCTAGTTCGTTTGAGTAAAAAAAATATTTCATGCAAAAAATGGCTCATATTTCGATACAATATTTCAAGCAAATAATGACATAGACTTTCTTCAAGTATTCTAGACATAAGGCAATAATCAAAAGCAGCAGCATCACTCATCGGCAGGAATATAAGGAAATTATGCTTGCAAGCTAATACTGAAGGAAATTTTGGATTCACACAAGAATCGGGAGTGAAACGTAATGATGCCGCAACATCCGTAATATTATCAAAAAAGTGAGGGAATGCATTTCACTCCCAAAAATTAAATGAAACTTACACTTAACAATAAAGGTTAGATTATTACTGCATATTGAGAGGCATTAAGTTGTAGATGGCGTACTCATTTTCTGGAAGTGCGATCGATAGTGCATTAAATTAAAGAGGTTAACGATGTTAATGTATAGTTAATAAGAAGTGTTGAGCATGATGGGATACGACTTCGTCTGATTGCAAAATTCCAACAAAATCCACATACAAAGTTTTTGTTCAAACACAATTTTTGTTTCTGAGAATCTTATTTCCGTCATATACGCCATACATATATATCCTCTTGGAATGGTACTTTATAGGAATACTTCCGGTGATAAGGAGTGTCTCTCATCGGCGACTCTTACTATGTTCACTTCGACAAATTCGCTTTTTCAGGAGATTTTCCTGTTCATTCTAAAAATTGCGGATCAAAATCTGTCCCTGCATGTAACTTCTCAAAATTTTTCCGTACCACTAGCCAAAAATCAAACACTAGCCTCTAACCAAGCCTTACAACAAACACTACCATGCCACCTCAATCTTCAAGTATTATCCAAGTTTTGTGTATGAAACATTCGTTTTCCTATCGCGACAGACAATGTAGTGTGTTACTCTGATGAGTTTGGTTTCATGGCGTTTCATAAGGTGGCACGTGGACGGGGGAAGGGTGGGGGTGTTCCGGTTGTGCTTTTTTTCTATTTAATTTATTTCACTTTAGGTGCAAATGCCGGCGATTTATAATTTCAAAAAGATAACAGTCGTTCCATCCGCTGCGGTGAGTAATTGTTGTTGAAGATTGATAGTTATTCAAATGCTACAATATTGGCTTATTTTAAATATAATGTGGAAAAGAAAATAGTTCTGTATGGTTTTTGATTACACTCAAGATTTTAATAGAAGTAAAATCCTGCGAAGCGCAGATCTGTTTTTCAGGATTTAAAGGAGATTGTTCTTTCCAAAACACAGAGAAAAACACCAACTGTGATTCGCCGTCACTTTGCAATTAGCCGGATTCGATCGTTTTATACACGGAAGATTAAATTTTTGCAGCAGGTTTTACACGATAAATTGACTCAGATTATTGATGAGTTTCCAAAAATGGAGGTGATTTTTACTTATTGCTTCTTCGGCTTCTTGTTTTTTTATCCTGGTCATGGCTATAAATCTTTATGCTAAATCAGCTAATTATTTTGTTGCATTGGTGTGAATTGAAGCGAATTACGGAAATACTGATTTCTGGATTTTTACAGAACAGTGTGGGATATTTTGAGTATCATTTCAGGAGGTTCATCCATTTTATGCCGATCTCATGAACATTTTATACGATAAGGACCACTACAAGATTGCTTTAGGACAAATGAACATGGGTCGTCATTTGATCGATGGGTAAATTTTAACAATTCTTATTCCCATCGCGTTGAGGTTTCAGTTGAGCTCATCTACGATGACTGAAATATGAATTATAGATGAAAAATGTTTCAGTATTGCACGAGAATATGTTCGTCTAATGAAATATGGCGACTCGTTATATCGATGTAAAATGTTGAAGCGTGCAGCACTTGGACGAATGGTAAAGCTATTAAAGAGGCAGAAATCAAGTTTTGATTACTTGGAACAGGTGCGACAACATCTTTCTCGTTTACCAACAATTGATCCAAACACAAGGTACGAGGGAGTTAGTTATTTACGGTTTCTTTTTTTGTCGGTAATCTATAATAATTAAAAAAAATGTTGTCGACGATGAAGTACAAAAAAAGTTTACATTGTGAATCTTGGATTTTAGGACATTAATATTGTGTGGTTTCCCAAATGTCGGTAAATCGTCGTTGATGAATTTGTTAACACGTGCTGACGTTGAAGTACAGCCTTATGCATTTACCACGAAAGCTCTTTATGTCGGACATCTTGATTATAAATATCTCCGTTGGCAGGCAAGTGCCAATACTGATCGTTTTTCCGAAAGATTTGTCCCGAATTATTTTTGAACGAATTTAAAATTTTAAAGATGAAATTTGGTAGAAGTTTGTAGCATTAGAAAAAATCGTATTGTTTTGAAAGAAAATGTGTTACAGTTGTAGATGTGAAATAAATTTGGACTGTCATAACTGAATAATTTTAGGTTATTGATACACCTGGTATTTTGGACCAATCTTTGGAAGAACGTAATACAATTGAGATGCAAGCAATCACTGCACTTGCACATTTGCGTGCTGCAGTTTTGTTCATCATGGATATAAGTGAAACATGTGATCATACAATTGAAGAACAGGTTTAAATCTAATTCAATTTAATATTTATGCAACTTTTTGTTAGAAATGTTAACTCTATTTAGGCTTTTCAGGTAGCATTATTTGAAAGTATTCGTCCATTATTTGTGAATAAACCAGTATTGATTGGATTAAATAAGGTGGATATTGTAAGACGAGATGAACTAAAGCAGGAGAAAATGGAACAGCTGAAAAGATTAGAGGGCGATTCTGCATCTATATTTGAACTTAGCACAGTAACACAAGAGGGAGTCATGGATTTCAGAAATACAGTATTTTTTTTTTTTT
>SSBO01000012.1:4755991-4787203 GCA_005281725.1 Wuchereria bancrofti
AGGTAGAGCCTCTATTACCTAATATTTCTCAACTTTACCTTATTTTCAAAAGGTAATATAGCAAGAAATAAAACCCGAGCCGAAACTAGGAAATGAAACGAAATGAAATGGAATGCGAAAATGGTAAAGAGAGCATTAGTTAGGGAAGAAGTGGGAAAGAGGGTTGACATACTTGAATTAGAAAATGTTTTCAGCTTTTTAAAACAATTTTGCTTGCTATTTTCAACTAATCATTTGTTTACCGATAGAAAAAAAATCGGTTAAAGCACTACATCAGGTCTGGCAAAAAAGCATTTTGAGTAACAAGACATCATCTTGATTTCCTTTTTGCCTTCGGATTCTTTTTTTTCTGCTTCTTGCCGTCTGCAATAATGCATGTGTTTCATTTTTCAGATATTTTCCACTTATTAATTCCAAGGGAAGAATATAACTGTTTATTTGAAATCCATTTATTTTTCCTTAGTGTGGATATTAGAATTTATTACTAACCAGAATTTAATTTCAGAAACGAAAATTCTCTTATAATCATCAGGCAGCTAAATAACTGTAGAAACAACGTCAACCCATTCAGCAACGAAATTGTTTTAAACATGATTAAAAGCTGTAATACTAAGGTAATTTATAAATGTTTCAGTAATTTCCTAGAACAAAAAAAGTTGAGCATTAAAATTCAGAAGAAAAGGAGTTTTCAAGTTTGGATAGTCTTATATATAGAAATAAATGAATCGAAACTGAAATTGTCACTGCATTTCAAGATGGAAAGTCCACACATAACTTGTCAGACCGTTAATTTGGCACTGCACGAAATATAAAATTGCTTTTCCTTATTTTTTGAAATTTACCTCCATTTTGTACGTCTGTTCTGAAACCACGTTTTAACTTGAATGTCGCTCATTTTTAGCTGATTGGCCAAGTTCACTCTTTCGGTACTTGCTAAATACTTCTGCGCTAGAAATCTGGATTCCAGTGATTCTACCTTAAATTTAAAAAGACCTATTGTGATTTAAAAAAATGTTCAACAAATAATGTCGAGTAGCAAAATTAATTATAATATATACATTTAAATAGCGAATGATAACTGGATAGGAAGTATTCAAATTGATATCCTTATTTGATTGATACAATTAGCACAATACGAATTGAATGAAATATTCAGAAACATCAAATTACTTAAGATTAGAGTAAATACTAGTGAAAGTACTTTCAGTAAATTTATCATTTCAGCGGGAGAGATTATTAAAACAAAGTATCCAATGACTTGGTTTTGTGCACTTCTTCCTGAAGTATTTTTATGCACATGAACAATAACGAGCTGAAGACTTGGACTTGATGTTGCACGCCGTAAAACCGATATGTTTAGAATCCATTTTTAAGCCTTCATCAGTTTGAGTCGTTCTATTTCTCTGGCCAACCTGTTTCAGATTTTCAGTTTGTTTTGTAGGAATACGCTGTTTTGTATTGATATTACTTATCTGTTGTCAGTTCTCTACGTAAGATTTTCAAAGTGACCTTTTGTGCAATATTTGAAAGGTAGCATTAAGACAAGTGACTGTACGAAATTTTGTAGCGTGTTTTTATTAGAACGATATCAGAAAGACTAAAATATAAAAAATTTGTGATATTATATTGAAAAATAGACCTGTTTTCTGGTAAAGAACGCACGCGATTTCTTGCGTCCTACTGGAATTCGATTCTGGTAAGAATGCCCGGTATGTCGTAGTGTTATGGAACTTTTTCGCCGATTAGTTTTTTGTGGCTCTGTTGAATCGCTTCCTGTACTATCAGTAGTCGAGGATTCGAGAGATGTAATAATAATTGGGAATGATGAAGAATTCCTAACTGAATAAAATCCACCACGCTCGTGATTTATAATGCTGTGTGGTACAGTTTGCTTGTTGTCAGAAGTTTTTATAATTTTCGAATCAGACAAATCGGAATTGAAGGAAAAACACAATTGATTTGAAGAATTTACAGACAGCGTTCTAAATTTTATGTCGGGTAAATTGAACAGGTTATTAAATTTTTTAGAATGAGCAAATTGATTCCACAGATCTACCGAAGTAGAAGCAAATCCGTATCGTATCGGTGAGTACTGTATGAAAAAAGGATTATAGCGACAATAATTCTGAATTGTGCCAGTAATGGATAATAATGGATTATCGATAAATTTGCGGTGATTAATAGAAGGAAGTACAGATGTAATTTCGAGTGCAGCAGCTTTTATGTTTTGACAAGGAAAGTAATATGGAGCTATAGAATTAATATCAGGATATTCAGGCAAGCAGCTTTGATCATAGTTTTTTCTTGGAAGATCACTTTTGGAACTTGATCGCTCCGATTCGGAAATTTTCAATTGTTCATCATCATCATTAGCCAAAATAGTCTGGATAGCGAACGGTAATTTATTGGTTGATACAGTAGCAATGGACATAACAGAAAATAATAGAAGGAAGTCAAGAACAAATAACAATAAGTTTACAAATGATACGATCTAAATGCATGGATTATGAATGATAAGCATTAGATGGGATAAAACATATCACAAGCAAATTTACCGCTTTCTAACTAATCAATTTTCCAATAGTTCATTTTTTTTTTTTTTTGTCTTACATTGAATGGGAACGAAGATATATAAAATGAGACCGCTCTGAAATTTAAGTATTTTTCACGAGGTTAAGAGTGAACACTGATCAAAGTCTTAGGAAGTCTTGGAATTTACGAAACTTGGAATGTATTTTACCAAAACCGGAAATAGACAATCATAAACACACACACATCATGGCACGATACTTAATACTTCATGTCATAACAGTGAATGAAAAAATCAAGAGTATCATTTTTCAAAAATTTATTTAAAATCAAAGCGGAGGAAGTTGTAACATCTAGCTATCTAACATGCGCATATTAAAAACATCTTTACCTAGACGAGAAATATGAACTCCCATTGAGAAAATTAACAAGAAATCCGTCCACACCATCCGCTTTTCTAAACAGCCATCCATTTCACGAAATTGAACTCAGCGTGTTTGTTAATAGTTGCCATTTATAGACCACTACACCAATATTCCTCATACCACAATCCTTCTACTATTCTTATCAATATTCCAAATATTTCTTGATTTCAGCTTTCATAATAAAAAGTCAAAAGATTCAAAAAGATATAAAACAGTGTGCAAGATGAGGAAGAAATTACATAACTAAACGATTAGTTGCAAAAATTAAAAATAACGATATATATATATTCACTACCGTGTTCAGTACATACTCTTTAGTATCAGTATAGAAGAAAAAAACCATTCAGTACCAGTCGATATATGAAATGAAGTCTGATGTCTCAAAGTTCTATTATGTTTGAATAAGTGATGGTCGATACTATTATTTTAAGCTGCTTCTTGTCTGTCGCTGAAACTTTCAGGCTTTTTTAACCTTTTCCGTTTTATGACGCCTTCATTCTCATTCAAATGCAGAAATAAATGATCAAAGAAATTAGTGTTTAATCACTGATCTTAGCATCTGAATTTTTATGCACATAGAGAAATTTTGATATCAATTGAATATATTATATAGTAGTGTTTATCATAATTTCCAATCTTTAAGCAATCTTTCTTCAAGTTAATTGGAAAGCTGCAATAAAAAATTAATCTAATATGTAGACAAAAGTTTCAGTTAATTACTTTGACTTACAAGACCTAAACAATTGTTTTTGGTCCACGAGTTTTTTCATCATTCTTGCATAAAAAAAGACCCGAAAATACATTAGGAGCAACGACTATTTTCTGTTATCCCTTTTTTCTCTTCACACGATTTGTAAGACTTAAAGTATTTTCGGAGCTACAATAGGCAAGATCAGTTCTGTATAAGATCTACTAAGGAAAAATTTTTTACAAATAAAATGGTGAATTAAGGGTAGACAATCTGTCATCTTATTCATAGTATTTCCGAAAATATCCCAAATCTCGCAGATTATTTGAAATGGATGGTGTGATACTGAACTGTCATTTCTTTCATTTACGTGAATATGACAGCAATGGGTAAACATATCACTAAGGTGAACTCGGATGTGCTGCTGAAGGTTTAGGGCCTCAACAAAAGGTAAATTAAAAGAATGATTTGAAGGCCAGTTTGCAAAAGACCTCAGAGGTCTTTTAGTCTGTCTGACATGTAGTACTAATGTGGAAACTAATAAAAAAATCACTGAAATAATCATTTAACTAATAATGAATGGTGAAGGGAATTTTCTCTTTGATAGTTTCCTTATTTTGGTTATTTCAAAAAATCCTGGTTATTTCTTATGAATAAGATAAATATATAGCTAAACTTGGAGTGGCAGCGCGCCCATACAAAAAGAAACCTCGCAGAGAAAAGGAGTTGGAAGGTGGCAGCCCTTATCTTTGGATTCGGAAAAACTAAAGAATAGACAAGTTCTATGTCACATGTTTAGATCATGCATGCATTGCAAAAATTTTAAGAGAAGAATTCTGAAAAAAGCCTGGAACAATCTATGAGGGTAGCAGTGTTGTAAAAGTGTTGTATTACAGAATTATGATTTTAAAAAGCTGAATTAAAGAAATGTTAAGGAAATTGGTGAAAAAAGGTCGTTATAAGTGTTGGGGTTGCAGTTTACTGTTGGTTCTGGAAAATTAAGGGATAATTAGTTGCCACTTTACTTATAGGTTATGGCCATGAACGCCCTCTACATGTACCTTATTTGCGAAGAAAGAGAGAGAGAGAGAAAAAAAAAGGAAAAGAATCAAACAGTCAATTAAAAAGGACGAACCAAAGCAGAAAAAAAGGAATGATTTCTACTTTCTATAATAAAAAATTAAAGTCTTTTCGGCATCGTCTCAGTAAATCATCGACGAAAAAGGAATCTTTTTTGTAATGGCCTTTTGTACCTCTTTAGAATGAGATAGGTGTGCGTACCGCAATTACACCTACCGTATCATTTAAATTGCCATCATGTCCAAATATCGTCATACTGTAAATTCTGGAAGAATAATTATCAATTCGATTCTGATGCAGTCGACTACTGTTAGATTATCACCTGAAACCAAGTTGCTCTTTACGTGCTTTTAATAGCACATGCATAGATTAATGCTTCAAATGGAGGCTGTCCTGTGGAATTGGTAACTGTTTTCTTCATCTTGATTGGTACTAATCTCTCACCTTTCTCTCGACATCGTGAAACAAGTCCTTGCTTTACAAATCTGTTTGGAGATTTTTTTATATTAGAAAATTGGGATTAAAGCCATTTGAAACCATTATTTTATGCAGTAAGGGTTTCTTAAATTTACTGAAAGGAAAATGATATTTGCAAAGTTTCTGGCTGAAATCAGTAATAAAACGCTAATTTCTCCTCAAGTTTCTCGAGAACAGGTATTGCCGTTGAATAATAAAAAGTGCTTTAATGTAAGCCTTAAATGGGTTACAAATAGAAACAAATAACTCAAGACAGCAGTGTTGGCAATATTATAATGATCATGGTAACGAATGAGGAAGGATTGAGAAATAGATTCTTTGGAATTAATTACGTATTATCCTTATTTAATCTCTCGATACCATTCACCAATTCATGCATATTTGCATATGCAAATTTCTTTGGTAATGCTGCATAAATCGTGCCAAAATTTTCACATTTTGATACAGTTCATTTATTCAATAAAAAAATTGTTAAATGTTAAACTATAATCTGTAGCACTATAAAGCTTTGATGAAAGCATGCTTGCATGTCTCACGAAATGTTATCAGAAATAACAGTGCTTTCCAATATCAGTGTTGTTAGTCTTTCTTAACTTTTAGCTTTGATGCATATTACCTCTTCTATCAATATAACCCAACCCGTTCATAGCTATACGATTTCAACAATTTTCCTCAAGCTGTATTTATTTGGTTTAATATATCGTGGCATACTGCAAGGCTCTTAAAAAAGGATAATGTAATCGCAATCAATGAACCATGCGACATATAATAAATTCTACAACTTTGGAAGAACTGCTGACAATAACCGGTAAATAATTATAACAGTATCAGATAATGCACCGTAGAAAGTTATTTAATAATTCCAGTGAAGTTCCAGTTACCGGACATACAGGACAATATATGAACTACAATTCACTACAGATTTCTCAAGTGTTCTGAGTTGAGAAATTCAATTTGATGCAATTGATAATGTATATTTCTTCCTTGCGTTTATTTTATAGAAAGTTGCTCTCCTTTTTACGATTAAAAACCATAACTGAATGCAATTAAGATTGGTCATAGCCAATGAATTTCAAGTTAGTATGTAGAGAATTTATCCAAATTGGTAGCTATCCTAATCTGACTGATTAGCAATCTGCCAATGCAGAGTTAGGTTTCAACTCAATCCTTTTTTGTGAATTACACATGCATCTGAGGATTCTGATTGCAACCTATGACTCATAATTACTAACATCAGCAAAAAAAGAAAGAACTAGTGAAGATAACAGTTAATGTAAAATATATATGAAAGGAAGACCAGAAATGGAGTTTGAGTTTTTCTATACTAAAATGTGAAATTTGAAATTCTCCTTTATGATCACAGAAATGCATTTTAGATAATAAAAGGCCGTAGCAGAAATGAAATTGCGAGCAGAGAATTGTTTTAATAGGCGTAGCATAAAGTCGACATTTAATTGAGCGACATGGAGGAGTAGTTGTCTGGGTGTGGGGAAACATGACGAGTGTCTATCGTCATTCTTCATGTTTCCCCAATCCATGCTATAACCAGAGCAACCAGAGATTTGTCTCATTAATTCAAGAAGACCATTACTCACTCTTCCTTTTTCATCCTTTTACACTGCTTCTGCCATTAAAACAATACCATCTCCACTTGCACCTAAACGGTTCGGTTCTATTAACCCAACCTTTCGGGATCATTTGATTTTTTCTTTTACCAAATGTTTAAGTCATACGGTTTTAAATCTGATAAGTTAAGTAATACTTTAAAAAAATTATCAGGAACAGTGCTATCAAGAGAATACTTTTGATACTTCTCTCTAATTCGAGCAGTTTTTCTTCATAAATCTTTCATTGAATGCTTTGCTGAACATTTTCAACTTTTTTATTTGAGTTTATTAATAATTCTGTGAACTTATAAGATTTATTCCTGGCGCATGAATGAGGAGATCTTTAATCGCCGTATCGTAAAATCAGCAACGATTGAATTGACTGATGTCAGAGCTTAGAAGGATGTGTTCTTAAAGTTTTAAGAAAACAAAGAACGTAATATTGCGTAATATTTTTAGTTAGACAATTGGCATTCAAAATGCTAATCGACATATGTTATTGCGTGAACGTACCCGAACAGGAGAAACACTAAACAGGACGTTCAAACGATCCTTCGTAGCGTTATTGGCATAATTTTTTTTTTTAACAGAATTCTTAGAATTCCATTGTGGAAGAGTATTCCTGGAAGAGCATCCTTGTTAGTGTAAGACAATTGAATAATTCACAGTACATGAATGGTTAGCTGGTTCGCCTACCAATCGTCTAATCGTGATAGCTGTTCACATTCGTACTCTTGAAAGCACATATGGTAGTAAACCTGCGAACATCACTTTCTGATGACGGTGATTTTTCAAGCAATCGGAATTTTCTTTTTAAATTCAGAAAATTAATTTAAAAACGTTTAACTTAATTTACTGAAATAACAGTAAACTGATAGATGTTCTTAATTATCATCCTATTAAGTACAAAGTATCCAGCTAAGGTGACTTATTTTTCGACTTATTTTTCTTGGTTTTCGCTTTAATACTATAATAAGAATGCAAAAATAATAAGTTACTAAAATCAAAATTTTGTCCTTTAAAGCAATTCAATATTGAAGTGTTTAGGGTCATCAACTAGTTCGTCGCTCGGAAAGTGCATATGTGGTCCTTAAACGAAATCAGGTGTTCATATGTTTCGGAATTTCAAATTTCATTGTTAATATTGAAAATTTGCGGAATTCTGAGAAGCAATAGTAATTTCTATTCCGGCAAATTCAAATAACCGAAAAAGAAAGCCGGAAAATAACAGGAGTCTTTGACTTCTGCGGCCCATAATTTTTTTGGATTGACCAACTTCAGAGTAATAATACCTTTCAATGGTTATCTCTGAAAACAATATATAATAATTCGGAAAAAATTGCGCTGAATATGAAATTTTTTTTGTCTATTATCAAAAGAAACTTATCATTTTCATGCTAAATAAGAATATATCAATAGCATATTTCAGTCAAGAGGACTCCAAATAATAAAAAGCACCTTTTCTCGCAAAAGTTTGATAAATGAAACAAGTTTAATTTAGAAACTTGGCAGAAATTTTCATATATCTTTGAAGAAGTTGATCTCTGTGATTTTTAGGAATCCTCTCCAATAGATAATAAAAGCGCATTTGAGACTAAGCTGTTTCTCTTTGAAATTAAAAAAAAAATAAGAAAAGATGCCTGGACTACGGATGATTGGGATGGATTAGCCTGGCGAAATTTTGCATTGGTTTTTCTTTTAAATGTCTGTTTCTATAACACTTCATTAGAAATACTTATGACTATACATACTATAATGGCTAATTATCATTTTAATATATTTCAAATTATTATGCAACCGCATTTAAACAGAATCAAATAAAGGCCTTTAAAGCTAACAAACTGGTCTTCAGATCATTCTTTTTTTATTACACTTTAAGGCCTTTTCAAGAACGTTCGGTCATCTTAATGATATTTTTACATTTTTGTTCTTATACTGACCCGAATGAATGAATGAAGTCTAGTTTTCTGCGTGATCATTTACTTCTGGGATTAATAATGATGCGAACTTAACTACTCTGTCCTTGAATGCAGAAATAAACATAATTTTGGAAAATTGGAGCCTAGAGAAATGAGTCCAAAATATTGCACCTGTTTTATCATAATCATTCATTTCTTTTTAATCGATTATGACTGAAAGTAAACAATTGCCAAAAATGAGATGACATAAATTACTTCTTTATTTGTTGTTGAATTAGATTTTTTAATTTATTTGGGATAGAAAGTAAAGTACGTAAGGTAAAGTTATAACACTGGATCAATTAGACACGTGGAATTCATATCGGTAACCAATAAACAGTTTTGTTAAACAAACAATCAAAAATAAATATATAGTTGACACTATCAATATTTCAGTTGATGCAATGAACACTTCATTTATTATTGCCATACGTTAGCCGTGTGATAGTTTGATCCATTTATGGACTATGGTTGAGACATTGCAAAAATAATATTTTCGTTTCATTAGGATCTATATCTGATCATTCATTATAAGTAAAATGATAATTTGCGTATTCAAGGTGCTAAACAAATAAGATAATACCTGCATGGAATATATTAAAGATACAACTGAAGGTAAGTTAATCAAATTTCTGTATTGGACTTCTGAAAACCATATTGAAATTTACAAATATTTTAGCAAATACAAATATTGTTGTTTTCAACTGATATCACTATAACATGAAAGTTGAATTCTCAGAATCCTAAAGCAGTCATGATTTTGTTAATATTGCAATACTTCTGGGAGCACAAAAAATGTATAATTCGCTATTTAAAAATTACCAATTTTTATTATGAATAACAATGTTCGTCATTTATTGTTATGAGTCTATTATTTCACTTAAAAAAGATTTAACGAAAACTTAACAAAAAAATTTTTGAGGAAATCCAACATATCAGTTTATTTGATCGAATATTAAAGGTGACGAACATTGCTGATAGATGTAGCTTTCTCAATATAAATATCGGTTATTTACTGATAAAATTTCTAATCTTATAGAGGGAGAGAAAAAAGAACAATTCTGAATTGGAAAACTAATTATCTAATTCGAAAATGTTACTGTTAAGATAAACCCTTAGATGGTAAAGTTATACATACGATCACGAGACGTACAAATGCAGTACGGAACTAACAGTCTTCACTAATAGATCTGGCTCACAATTCATGAAACCATTAGCAATATTAAAACGGCTTGAATTACTGGAAATCATTAAGGTAATGGTAGATTAATATGATTATAAAGTAATTGTGATGCCATTTCGAGCTATATTACTCTTGAATTTTTATACAATGAGATATGGATTTCATTTCTATATGCTACTGGATGCAATATTGGTTGATTGATTGTGTGTTCAAAAACATTCATAATATCTTGGGATATATTCATTCCATAGTACATAGCTCATTGATATCATTATTGAAAATTTTAATAAAATGTTAACTATCTACACATAGTAGTTATCTTTATCATTCAAAGTAGTAAAGACATTGAAAATGCCAGTTCATAATTGAATCCTTTTTCTGTAGCTTGTAATGTTTTTGTTGAACGCACTTTTTAGCTAAACCCAACTTAGCATTATCTCTTTTTCAAGTCATAAAAAGGTTGGACTTTTCGAGAAACAATAAGGAAATGGAAGGAAATCTCTCTAACACTTCTTTCACATCAATTTTTCAAGTATAGTTTAAAACTATTTATTTTTACTGGCTAGTAGTCTGCTCAGTATTAAATATTGGCTATTCAATATGTAAGTAGTAAGTAACAAGAAAAAACCAAATTTTTATTCTGATTTTAAATATGCGCTGAATTTCCTAATGTGAAATTCATCGATCATGGCAAATTGTATTGTGAAATATTCAAGTATAGTACGACTGGTAATGATAAGACGGAGATAAAGTATGAAGAAAATTTTAAATTAATCAGATAGATAATATTATTTATTCTGGACCATATGTCCAACATACGGTCATTTAAATATAGAAGTAGGATAATGGATAGCTCATTCCCTTAGTGAGGCATTATTTCATTCTGATAAATAATGAAATGTATAAAATTGTAGTAACCTTTATGCAGTATATGCATGATACTTATTCAAGAGTCAAAACATCGTATATTTCGCCCTACAATAGACAATTCAATTAATTTTGAATATTTCTTTTTATTATATTAAGTTTTATTGAACGATAATTTCTCGAACTGACAAGAAAAGTAAATTTTCCTGAAATATCTAAATCATCCCCCGAAAGTAAGCTCTCTATGAGAAAAGAAAGCAATGAATTTCAAAATTTAACTGTCGATTTAGGCGGTGACAATACCTACAATCAAAATCTTATGATTTCTTTTTTTTTTTTTTAGGTAGGCTAAAATATACGAACTGTGATATGCAGAAAGAAGTCGTACAGAAAAAACAATAAAACTGACTGGAGACTGGTAAAGAGACATTTCTTAGGAGATACTTGCTATGTTAAATGAGCGGCTGTGCTATTACCAGAAATTGTGCTACACTGATTAGTCGGCAAGCTCCTAAGCAAATACAAATTGATATTTTTTTTGACTTGAAATTATGAATATTTTGCGGAAATCAACATTAATTTTAAGAGCAGAATGCTGTGGTGATAAAATCTAATTCGATCTCTAAAAATTTAATTCATCCGAAATTCGTTCGCTTTTGCATCACTTGAAATGCAGTAATGTTATTGACCAAATGATTATTTCTTTTCGTTAGTAATATTCACATTTATACTTTCGAACTTTTTGATCAATAAACTTAGTATCACTTTTGGACCAGCAGGGAAAGAAATAATAACATAGAACGCACTATTTTATGATAATCATAATTTGGTTTTTTCCTTCGCTCTGTGTGCATTTTATTTCTAATTCAAACTCAGTTAAGTATTCCTTATACGTAAAACATAAATTCTACGAAATTTCGAGAAAAACTAAAAATAAGAATCATTAAACTTAAATATTTGGACATAAAAAAATCATTATCCTATGGAAAAAAACTGAAACAAAAGATGAACACTTATCTTCTTCAATATTTCCTTAACATGAGTCATAATAATCAGTGACATCCGTGCATTTCGTCTTATCAAAACTGATAAGCAAAATGCAGATTGTATTATTGAAATTCAGCCAAGAAATGTTTTTATGGTACTGTATACATAGTGACTCCATCAAAATTTTTCCTCCATCTAATAATCATTTTCTATTGGATGCTTTTAAATTCGAGATCATGTTGATCAAAAAAAAAAACGGTTGTATTTAACGAGTCAACGTCTTATCACCATCCTTGAAAGCAGTTGTGATTTTTTTCTCGTGACTACGTTCTAATAATCAGCTAACTAGATCAGGCATTTCATCCGTCCGAATTCGCCCGATTTTTCTAACAAATTTTTTTTTATATTCTTTTTAAACATCAGGAATTTGTTATCTCGAAGCTGCAGAATGAATTCAGTCTTTTTTGAATATTGCATTTCATATGACTGCTACATCCCACATATAACAGTTGCAAAAGAACATACACAAGAAATGGTGATATAAAACACGGAAATAGTGACAGTTCCTCCATTTACAATTTAGTAAGTTGAAAATAAAATGCCGTAATAAGGCACGACTTCATGAAACTGTATCTTATTTTAATAATTCTTTTAATACTCAATAGATATCAAACTATTCTTAAACAACTCATCCCAACCATTATCCATAGTGTTTAGTGACTGGTTTTGTAGGTCATCGTGATCAGCGGTTGCAAAATACTGCAATTAAACAATGGTTAAGATTTATAAGAAAAAAAAAGATATCGCTAAGCAGTAGTGTGTTGCTTCTCCTCCTTATAATCATCCGTTAATTTACTGTATTCCTCCTTCCAGTTTTTTCAACGCATTCTAATCATTATTTCCCTCGATCTGATCTTCACTACTGTTACACTTTCAGCATGCCAAATATCAAAACACAATGAGCCATGTCTTTTTTTAAATAACTTTTTAGGTTAATCAACTTCCTTTAAGAAACCTAGTGAACAACAGGGCGAAGTTTAGCAATGGATGAGAAAACTAGTCTTGCTACGAAGTCATGGTTCGAACTGTCGTGAAGATTAATCAGCGCTTAATGCTGGAATAGTCAAATGAAGGAACCAACTGAAAAAGTGCTGGAATAATTTATGAAACGCCACTAATTCTAGTCTTACTTTTAACAACGGAAAATCTGAGACGATTTGCAGTCTTATTAAAATAATGTTTCTATGCTGAAAAAAAGGAAACAAGATTTTTCACTGGAAAACTTTTGGAGAGAAAAAACCCTAAACCGTCCTTGTTTTTTCCTTAGCAAGACAAAGAAGCAGGCTGAAACCTGCCATAAAGTTTTCATTGGAATTATGTTCCTCTCTTGAGAAATGGTTTTGTCTTTTCACCACTACAGACTTTCGACATTAATCAGCTCCTCGAGATTTCTATTCACAAAAGTTTCAAAACTTCATCCAGGAATGATCGGTGGCGCTAGAAATTTTGTTAGGCGTGTCGTATGGAAGCAGCTCTAAACAAATTATCATTATACACAGGCCATGATAAGCATTCTTATCTGCTATCATCCCGTCAAAAAGAAATAATGAAGCCGTTTTTCGTCCAGTCTTATCAAGAATACTCAATGAATCTTGATTATTCATAGCTGACTGTAGCACAGATACTTCCTTTCATAACGATTTCGAGCAAAAAGCACTAGTAATACTTTTATATTTCATCAAAACACACTGGAAGAAGCCACTGCACGATTTTCACAACTACCTTTACGAGGAAACTTAACAGAAGAAGATAAGAAAGACGATTTATAAAGGAAGAGATTTATAAAAGCGTCAACAAAAGTGCTACAATTTCAACGAGCAATCTCGAAATATTAATGGTACTGTACCGACTGGTTTGGAGATAAATTGCCAAAACATTGACTTTTTGTTTTAACTGTTATCCCGACAGTTGGGTTCAGAAGTGGTAGTAGGGACCTTTAACTAGGTTGTTGCTACACGTAAAGATTTTCGTGATGTTCAGGTTCAGTATTGCTTTAAATGACGTAGTACAAGAAGTTTACGCCACCTTTACAAAAGTCTGGATTTACAAGAGATTGCCTTGCAGTATTGTTCAGGAGTTTTTTTTCCTCCCAATCTTTGATTCGCATATTTCTGTCAGAGTGCTCACACAAATCGCTTCCTTCACTGTGTGACGATAGTTAACATTAGATCGCTAACAACAATCGAAATTTTTTTACATCATAGACTAAGCACAGATGTTGTTCTCCGTTACCGGAACACATCTCAAGAATTTTTTGTGCGATTGCATTCTTTGAATTTCTTTCGGCGAAATTACTTTTCTTCATTTTTACTGTGTCACTAATATGGGATACACATTGTTTGTATCTTCCAAATTAACTACCTGTCTTTCATTACTGAATAGTTCGCAACTTTTCGGCCCTATGTAATCACTGTTCTAGATCTGTGTATATTCAGTGATGATTGGTGGTTTATTCGTTTATAATCATAAAGGTGAAGTGCTTATCTCGCGTATTTATCGAGATGATGTCAGGTAAGACATATATAAGACTTATTTAAAAATTTTTTCCGTGAAAATGGGACAGAGGAGAGATGTAATAAGAGAGCCTGACAGTGACTAAGTCTGACCTTCGATTTCTGACTCATTTTCTATCATTTTTATTTTTTATGTTTAAGGGTTGAAATTGCATTGACTTTATATTTCTGAATTCTTAAGTATCGTGTATTATTGTTTCAGTCGAAATGCAGTGGACGCCTTTCGAGTTAATGTTATCCACGCGCGGCAGCAAGTACTCTCTTTGTTTTGATTGGCACATCTCTCACTGATTATCAAATTTACACTTATGTTTTGCTGTGTTGCTGTTATATCATTTACCAAAATATTAATTGACCAAATGTATGGTTTGTTAAGGTACGGAGTCCGGTAACAAATATGGCCAGAACATCATTTTTCCACATAAAGCGAGGTAATGTTTGGATTTGTGCAGTGACACGACAAAATATCAATGCTGCAATGGTATTTGAATTTCTAAACAGGTGAGTTTTTCATTTATATTTGAAACACAAGAAAAAAAAAAAATTAATTTTTTGAAGGTTTGCGGACACCATGCAGTCATACTTTGGAAAACTGAATGAAGAAAACGTTAAGAATAACTTCGTTCTCATCTACGAGCTTCTGGATGGTACGTCTTTTCTGGGCTGCACTCACAGAAACTTTGCCAGTTCTTTCCTTTACACTAGTTCACGACTAGAATTTTTTGCATTCACTGCTGCATGACTAGGAAAATTTTGTGTTATCTTCCATTTTGTAACCTAATACTTTATCTAATTGTACGATTTTTGATGTTTAGAGAGATTTCGAAAAGTAGTGTGACCTTTGTTAATAGATTCATTTCAATTGCTGTAGTAAATAATCTTGACCTTTCATGGGATCCTCAAGTCCATGCAGCGTTGTTTTTGCAGAGATCCTTGATTTTGGTTATCCACAAAATACAGATCCCGGAGTTTTAAAGACGTTCATTACACAACAAGGCGTTAGAACAGCAGTATGTTTCTTTTTTTCTCTCGTTTTTCTCGTTTCTCTGTTTATTTGGTTATACTGGAATTTCGAGCATACTATTTCATTATGTCTTGATTCCGGAACTATATTGTGATTGTAATTTCCATACATAGGCACCGGTGGTAAGTTTCTTATGAATCTACATTATAGAAGTCAGCTAGTTGTTTGCTGTGCATTGTTTCAATTTTTCATGTTTATAAGTTGCTTTCATTGTTGTTTCGTGCAGTTCTGCATAGTTGTATAAATGGAAATTGTCTCTTCTGCATTTATGCTTTATTTCTTTCAAATGACTACAAGTTTACTGATTTTAGAGTAAAGAAGAACAAGCGCAGATTACGTCGCAGGTAACGGGGCAAATAGGGTGGCGTCGTGAAGGCATAAAGTATCGTCGAAATGAATTGTTTTTGGATGTTATCGAATATGTCAATCTCCTTATGTCTCAGCAAGGTATTTAAATTGGAACTACAAGCTATGGAGGGCTATTATACCTAATATTCTGAAATATCTTCCTGCGAATCTGTAAATGGATTTAGGGCAGGTTTTGTCAGCGCATGTTGCTGGAAAAGTGGCAATGAAGTCATACTTATCTGGAATGCCGGAATGCAAGTTTGGAATTAATGACAAGCTTACCATTGAGGGTAAAGGACGTGCTGGCGCTGATGACCCTACCAAATCGTTCGTTTTTCCAACTAAGCGCAGTGTAGTGGTGATTTTCACTTTTTGTTACTTCTAATAGCCTATAATTCGAAAGTATTGTTCTGAAGTAGATTCTACGTTGCAGGGCACGTATTTCTGTAGCAATCGATGACTGCCAATTCCATCAGTGTGTTAAATTAACCAAATTTGATACCGAACATGCTATAAGTTTTATTCCACCTGATGGAGAGTATGAACTTATGAGGTATGATTCCTTACCTTTTCGTAGATCAGTGTTCTTATATGTGATTAAGTATTCTTTAACGTAATGTATTTTCTTTTGCAGATACCGTACAACCAAGGACATACAGCTTCCATTTCGAGTCATTCCGCTTGTTCGAGAAACTTCCAGAAACAAAATGGAGGTATAAAAATTTGAGCTGTTTCTTTTGCGTTTTAAGATTGCAAATGTCGTCTTCTGGATTTTTGTCAGAGTTGTTGGATTATGCAAGTGCACTATAGTGTTCAGCTCATGACATGGGTACGCATCATCTTTTCGGGAGACAGTTACAGTAGCGGCAGATCATTTTGTTCCTTTAAATCCATCTTGTGTTGATTAAGCTATTATAATTGCAACCTTGTGGTTTCTTTTTGCAAATTCATCAATTACATGGAATATTTTGTTGGCTTGCTTGAAAATCGTGAAAATATATTTGCTCTGCTTTGATATTACTCAGTTTACCAATACACCGTTAAGTTTGTTGTATTATGAATTATATTCGATATTTTACAGGTAAAAGTGGTTGTGAAATCAAACTTTAAACCATCACTTCTGGCACAGAAAATCGAAGTTCGCATACCTACTCCTCCAAATACTAGCGGAGTGCAGTTAATTTGTATGAAAGGTAAAGCTAAGTACAAAGCTGGCGAGAATGCAATTGTTTGGAAGTTAGTTTTACATTTACCATTCTAGATGTCTCAAGTGTCACAAATTAAATTTTGTTATTAAATGATCAAATAAAAAAATTCAATCTACTTCTTTTTCGATTCTCAATTTTTTGGCCCTAGTTTGGTTTTACTGTCACGTTATTTCATTTCGCATAAATCTATTTATTTGTTTTAAATTAAAAGCAAGCTGTATTGTTGCGAAATTGAGCGGATTTTTCCGTAACAAGCAGTTTCATTGTTTGCCTCTGCACTGATGTACGGCATGCAGCAGCGAACGGTTTGTATCAGAAAAAAGGGATCATTTTATTATCTTCCATCAGTATGGTGGGACAAATTCGATTAAGATCAGCTTATGGTTGCACATCGCACTAAAAGCTTAAGCGGCTTAGTGGTTTGTTGGGACTGATATTATTATTATTACTAATTATTATTATTATTATTATCAATTATTATTACTATTAATTATTAATTATTATTAATGTGCCACTTAGTTCTCGGACAAAATCCAAATTGGTAATCTCGCTCTTTTTTAATGTTGAAAGTGTTGGACGTAGTTTTAGAATACTGTATTTGCACTATATGTATCAAAAAGAAAAACCGGTCTCACTTTTCAGAATCAAGCGTATGGGTGGGTTAAAAGAATCTCAAATTTCTGCTGAAATTGATATTTTGAGTACAGGTAACTCTGAAAAGAAAAAGTGGAACCGTCCTCCGGTGTCAATGAACTTCGAGGTAATTTCTTGGAATTGAACGAAGATTAGAAATAAATTTGTATTTCTTTGTCGTTGGCATTATAAGTGATGTATTTTCCAGGTACCATTTGCTCCATCAGGTTTAAAAGTGAGATATCTGAAAGTTTTTGAACCAAAACTGAATTATTCGGATCACGATGTCATCAAGTGGGTGCGTTACATAGGCAGGTCAGGACTTTATGAAACAAGATGTTAAATTCCTTAGTTCTATGATAACAACTTGCGATGATCATAGTTGAGAAAGTACATTGTCGAAGTGAAGCTTCTGTTGTCTTTGCACATTTCTTATTTGGTTTTTTCATTTCATTGCGTCCATCTCAATACTTATTTCTTTGCAACTGATTTTTTTGTGCATGTTTACAAGACATTGTCATGGGTAGTTTTGTAATTCAAATTTCATTTCTTCAATATTCATTTTTTAAAACATTGTAAGCTCGTTGAATGTTTTCTTACTACAGATTACAGGAAAACTTATTACATTACAGGAAAACTTGTTTGATTAGTACTGTTTACCAGAGAAAGTTTTACGCAGTATAAAATTTGTACGCATGTTAACGGTAATCTGATTGCTTCTTTGTAGTTTAATTCTGCAACTTTGGGTTTTGTTTTTGTGTTTTATATTGGTAGTATTCATGTGTGTTTTTTCAGTTTTCACCGCTTAATAACCACTATTATAATCTCGGAATTTCGGAAAATTGATTCAGGTGTTTTTCAAAAAATGAAAACAGAGGAGGATGAATTTACGTCAGTTTCTGCTATGTGAATTTGCTGTAGCAATTTTTAAAAATGACGTTTGGAAAGTCTGCAGAAAGAAACACTTGCACATAATTTCCAGTATTATTGTCATCATTGCTGAATACTGCAAAATTGATAAAATTTGTTGTATCATTTGTTTAATTCTGATTGGAATAAATTGTAATCTTCGTATGACCGGTAGACTGTATATAGCAGCTATCAGACAATTATGACATTTTGTTAGTTCTGACGTATGTATGTATTATACGGGATATCATAGTTGCTGTACCGAGTGCTGTGTAATTTCTGTCGCGTTTTTCTATGGCACTGATTCATTATATGGGTGGATATTTTTCGAAGGAAATATTGGGGAAGTTGAGGTCTTCGAGAAAACGGACTTGGATTTCTTGGAATCCCAGTTTTATTTAGGGGTCCGCACTCCTTTCGAAATGTTTTGATCAGATAGAAAGCTAGCTTGGATAAATACTGCTTAACTGGCTGGTTGGTACGTTTGACCTGATTTGAGTAGGAGGGAAACGAGTCGATGTCTGGGCCGGAATTCCTAGCCTGCGAGTTTGCACAAGCAAAACAAAAAATGATTTCGCAATATTTAGACTAAGTGTTGTAATATGTTTTTATGGGATTTGTTTTCTTGAAGGTCCATATAACTCTAGTTATTCCCAGGCATCGATATATTTGCACATCGAACTGGGTTCTCTTGAAGCTTTGCTTTTAAAAAGGTATACAAAAATGACTATCATAGCTTCAATATTAACTTATTCCATTTTCGGTGCAAATCCTTGGTTTTGAAGACGGTGGCATTTGGCATTTGTAACTTTAAGTCTTTCTAGTTATCAAATCCTGGCAGTTTTTTTTGGAGTTAATGTCAACTTTAATCATCTGTTCATTCCTACCACTCGTTTTCACATTGTGAACCACATTCCGGAATGATATTGATTTTTAATGGCATAGTCTTGAAATCCTGAAATTCGTTACTTGCAAATTTAAATCTTTCTAGTTATCAAATCCTGGCAGTTTTTTTTGAAGTTAATGTCAACTTGATATCGTAGCACTACCTGTGCATTAATTATTATGTTGACTTACGTGGTGTGCTCTGCCTTTGTAGAAATACAATATTTGTAAAATGACAGCTAGCTATGAAAAAAAAAATTATTTTAAATTGCAAATTTAAGCGAATAAATATGAGCGAAGATATTTTTGAAATCCATAACTTCAACGTAGTTTACTATTGTGGACATTGAGGACTTCAGGTAGTGTTGTTGTGCTTTGCGATATCGTAGCACTACCTGCGTGAGTCTTGATCGAAATTTTATTGTGCGCTTTCGCAGTTCAAGAACAAATGTCAGTCAAAGTTGAAATGTTTATTTATTGCGCTGGCGGTAATCAAAGTAATGTTTGAACGAACAAAACACATTTTACATTTGCAGTATATTATACTCTCGGGTTCTAGTAACTAGAAAATAGGGAGATTTCGATTGCTTATGGAAAGTAAGACATTGAAGAGCAGAGAAAACGAAGAGCATTTAAAATATCTTTGAAAGTTTGATAATGGATTTGTTACCGGTTGTAAAATTTTCGCATAACTGATTGATTATATTTGATACAGGAAGTGATATGGAAAATTTTAAAAAAAGATAATAAGCAGTAAGATTATTTAATAAAGTTTACATCACAAATTTGAAGTGATGTAGTAGTAGCGAATGATTACAAATCAACAGATCAAAATGACCTGAGAAGAAAAGAAACAGATGCAACAGATATGTAGCAGTAAAGAAGTGATAGAGGAAAACGCTAACAAGTTCCTTCAGCTGTAGCAATGTTTTGCTTTGGCTGGACTTCTGGACAGCTGCTGATAGGAAGAGACTGGTGCAAAATGTGTTTTTCCTCACTTACGTCACTCATCAACTTTTTCATGCATAATAATTAAACATCCACTGTAATGAGACGTGATACTGTCTTTGTGCAGAACGACGAATTCGATCTTGTAAGTTACTCTTCGATACATTCGTCTATTACTCTTTCAGTAATCTTTTCATACCTTTTCGGTTCTGAACTTTCAAATGTCACTTAAGCAGATTTTATACATATGTAAATGTGAGTTATTTTTTTAATTTGTTTTTTCTTCTTGTAGTGTTTTGCTACAGCTTCTGAATATACTTTTTATATGTCAAAATATGCACGAACTTAATCATCAAGCGGTGCAAATTCTGTCATTGTATTTCTGCTCATTCACTGGATGAAATGAACAGTTATTACTAATCTACCATTCTATTAATTTTTTTTAATAGACATTTGAGTAATGTTTTATTTACAAGATTTACCCAAAAAGTTTTATAGATAGGATAAACTGTGTTTTCGCAGGAAGTTGTATTATAGTGCTGAAGAATCTGATGAAAGTAACGCTTATAAATTTCATCTTTCAAAACACAGTTTTTTAAGAAATATTTCCAATGCTTTTCAGGAGATGAAATCTTATTTTTTAGAGATGCACACTGAGCAAATTTGGTTTAATTCTTAGGAGCAAAATTGTTGAAATTGAGTTTAGACAACCTGCCTAGAATACTGTAAAGAAGCTGTTAATTGTTTGCAAACTTTCAAGGCATATTATTTGATTTGTTGATATGATATGTCGTATCACCCTTCAAATATAAACATTTTTTAGAAGATTAGTGCAATTAATAGTAAAGATTCTTCAGCACAAATGTTTGAGACTTTTTTACTCAAATCTTAATTGAAGTTCCAAAATGCTTTAAACCGACTTCGTCTTTTTGATCATTTCTTTGTATTAATAATTGGCATCTATTTGTTTGAAAAAACAATAAGGAAAAAAATTTATGATCCTCGATTTTTTAATTTTTGTAGCCAATGATATGATTACTTATCTTTTTGATCATAAGCTAGAAAGTACTTCAGAGGTCAGACTCGGGGAATAGTTCAAATGGTGACGAAATACCGATGGAAATGGATCTTACGGCGGCTGGTCCACCATTATCAGATGATGAGTCAGTCACCGAACAGTCCGGTGCACAAGCTAAAACGATTATGGTATGTTTAAATTAGCTTTGAATCATATTTGTCCATTAGAAATTTACTTTTTGATTGATAAATCCTCAGTTAGTGTCGAAGATTACATAATATGGTCAGTTAGTTATTCAATTTAATTATTTCGATGATCATAAATATATCACTGTAGTTTTTGGAAGTTTATGTGAAACTTTCTCATACTTTTGGAAGAAAACTGATTACATTACAGTATGCTCGGATGATATTACCTCATGTTGGTCTCGTCGTGTTACTTATTGTATATCTTTTGCTTGGCGCTATAGTGTTTCGTTATCTAGAAGCGCCAAATGAAGTCGAAGTGAGCTACAGTTTATGCATTTGGACATTACTGATACTGAAAGCAAATAGTGTTCCTTATGCTCTGAAATGTTAATATAATAGTGAATGTTTGTGCTTAATTTTTGGATGTTTTTAAATGATAAAATAAGCTCATTTTTTGAAATCTCTAAAATACTCTTTTACAGTAAAACATTCAGATATATATATATAATATGTAAACATTCAGTATACATATTAACCGTAGAATCGGTTCTATAATTAACCTTTCTTCACTCCTTATTGCGCAAATTATTTGATTCATTTTTATTTCAACCACAAAAGTGACAAAAATGTTATGGTTGAATTGAGCTAATTATAATTTAATAAGTAAAGCAAAATAATTATTCAAGATCCTCAGAATTGAGTAATTCTGCCAAAATTGAATAGAAGATATTAGTTGTTTGTGTGAGATCTCATTTTCGACATTATCCTTTCTATTGCTTTTTCCCGGCCTATTTTTGAAGTTAAGTCACTATTGCCTTTATTAGGACCATTTTTTTTTAAATGGTTTCCAATTTCAAACTGCAGACTCGTGACCGCGAATTGAGGGCAATTTTTGGCTTACGGAAGGATTTCCATGATATGATTTGGAATTTAACTGTCAACAGGGATAGTTTTTTTACACGCGAGTCATTGGATTTACTTGGAGAGCAATATTTCGAATCACTGGTACTTGCGATGTTCGAAGCATACCGGAATCAGTTTATCAATGAAAATCATTTGCTAAATAAAACAAACGGTGACGCCATGCTATGGACATATGCGAATAGTATTTTTTTCGCCACAACTGTTATTACCACTATTGGTAAAGTTTCTATGTACTTAACTGTTGCACAAAGTGCTTTAAAATAGCATCTCTTGGATGAGAGGAAATATTTTCTTCTATTAGGTCTGAGAATTGCTGAATATCATTGATAATGTTTATCCAAATTTTGGAAACCTGTTAGAAACGGATGTTTTACATTTTAAGGATATGGTAACTTGGTGCCAGCAACACAATTTGGTCGTATCGCGTGCATATGTTTCGCTTTGTTTGGTATTCCCCTGCTTTTGGTCACAATAGCAGACATAGGCAAATTTTTGTCCGATTTTTTGAGTTTTCTCTACCGAACCTATCGGACTTTCAAACGCAAGGTTAGGGATATTTGTGTTATAAATAAGCTCATTAAGTTGAAAGTAATTTTTCATGAATGTTTGGAATTGCAGGTGTGTAAACAATCACGACGTATATCACATCATTATCGGGATCGGAGTTCTTCCGCACAGAGTAGTTCTGTATCAACGAAAGCTGGAAGCATGAATCTGAATAGCATCGACAGTGATTCAGAATCGAGTTGTGAGGTCTCTTTTTGTTTCTAAAATAGAGGTTAAAAAGAGTGATGTCGTAAACTTCCTTGATTTTATTCGACCAGTTCCAAAGAAAAGCACGCTATAATGAATACCATTGTGGAAAAGGATTAAAGTTCATTTTCGTTCCCACTGTTGCTGAGAAGCCTTTATCTGACAGTGGCAGTGTTTGATCCTCTGTATGTTTTTTCCACCTAATTAATAATCTTTTGGAAAACGAAGTGGATAACAAGGATATGCCTTTACTGTAAATCAGTAAGTTATGTTTGCTAACTGAAATAGGATTATTTGTTAGAACTGAAGTGGAATTCCAGTATGGTTTCTTTTCATGTTGTTCATTACTTCATTTTCAGGATGAATTACGTATTCCGGTTGTAATGGTACTATTTGTATTAGTCGCTTATACAGCAATAGGTGGCTTACTGTTTCGAGCGTGGGAGGGATGGCAATATTTCGATGCCTTCTACTTCTGCTTCATTACGATGGCCACTGTTGGTAAAAGTTTTTTGTGGAAGAATGACGGTAGAAAATAAGTGTGCACATCATTATTCATTTGTTTAAACTAATAGTTATATATTTTGAATAGGTTTCGGTGACATTGTGCCAACTGAGCAAATGTATATGTTTTTTACGATGGCTTATATCATCTTCGGCTTGGCTTTGTGAGTTTTATGCTTGTTTTGCGCTTTAAAACGATGAGTAAAAATGACTATGATTTGTCAGTTAGATACTTTGTGATCGAAATAATAGATTCTTTTATGCGGAAAAGTTTTATAACATCTTTCTCTGCAACATTATTTTTAGGGCTACAATGTGCATTGACCTTGCTGGTACTGAATACATTCGAAAAATCCATTACTTAGGCACAAAAATGGAAGGTGCAAAAGGAGCTGTGATGACGTACGTCATTTAGTCGTTTATAATTCTAAATTGTTTTGAATATTTTGTAATTTTGCAGGATATTCAGTTCTATTTGCGCAAGTAAGCTTTTAAAATTTGTACATTCTTTTTATTCCAGAGGTTTGCAAGCTGGTGAACATTTACTGAAACATACTGGTATTGAAGTTATTAGAACAGCTGGCGGTAAACTGGTCCAAGTTCGTGGCGCAGTGCTGAATCAGAAGCAGGCTCGAGAACTGGGTGTTGATTACATATTAACTGATTTGCACTATCAACAGAAGAATATACTCTATGAACCGTTGAGCCCAACAGTGCAACGTTTAGTAAAGAGCAGTAATATCAAAGTAATTTTTGAACTGTCAGGTGCTCTAGCAAAAAATTTTGCAATCTTCTTCAAGCCTTTTTAAATGGCATGAAATTTCATTTACTGTTTTCATTTATTCGCAGTTCTTCAAAAGTTAAAGTTCAGATACTACCTGGTGACATTACGGAGAAAGATGGATATATTATGCAAAACAAGAGTTATGATAAACCGGGAGGAAAGTATTATCGTATGTTTTATCGGCGTAGGAACTGTATTCACCGTCTGTTGGTACCATCAACTAGTGATGTCGCTGCCATTGTACCTATATTATTGAAAGAAACTAATGTTTGATATGTCTGCTATTGCTACTATTACCTCTGCTTATACTATAAGCAAAAAAACATCAGACAGTGGAGAGTAAATTCAAGAGTAGACTGTCAATTTAAAATTTAGATACTGTTGGTGATATTAGGAAGAACTCAATAATCCAACTGCGAAGAAGAGAAATTGCAAATCAAAAACAATTTTGATTACTTGATGAATTGCTGTCTCACCTAATAAGAAATTTTAATACAACCTATGCGGGTGCATTTCTTTATGTTTATATGGCTTTAATTTTTTGTTGAATTGCTTAAGTCAATTGTGTTATATTTACCAGGTGACTGCATAAATTGATTGAAATCGAATGACTTGTAAATATGACACTAATAGATATGATTGCAATAGATTTATTGCTCCAACACGGATGGAATTTCCAACAGTGGTTTTCTTAGATTCCCAACTGCGTTTGTTTAATAATTTGCTTCCAGAATTTTATAGAATTTAATTAACACTTCGAGAGCATGCTAAAACCCTCTTTTCTAACAATGACATTCGAGCTGTTGTGTTGATTTTAAAAAAGAAAAATTATACTGTCTATTATATTATCGTGAATCAGTTCATTACGGAAATGCATGATAAACAAAAGATTTTAAAATTTAATGTGGTACCCATGTGCACTGGAAGACTTTTCTTTTTTTGTCCTCAATTCTTGCGTCGTCATGTTTAGAAAATGAAAGGAATGAGTTGTACCACAAATCATTAGACGAAGCAAATACAATCCTTAGTTTTCGTTTGTCTTCGTTTCCGTCTTCACTGTACTTTACTGTTAGCATTAAATGTTTTGTCAGAAAGCTTTTTAATACAACTGATTCTGTGCGTTCAAGGCAAAACATCTATTCACAGTACGACATTAACCGTTTTATCCATAGCCAGGAAGCTTCTTAATGATCTGATTTCAATAGTTATTTCTTGATTAAAGCAGTTTAGAATAAAGTTGTAAAAATTGTTAGATCACTGGTGAATTGTTAGATCAATTCATTCATGTCTGATCATTCATATCGGAAAAATTTTCTTCACACTTGTCCCTACTGTTTGATTAAAATGCAGATTAGTTTGCCGACGTATTTGAAGTTTAAAATATTCCTTTCTCACGTTATCTTCGGCTAACCAATCACTTCGAAGTTACCATTTAATTCATATGAAGTAAGTAGTGAAGTTAGGAAATATATATTTGTAAAATAATTACAAATATATATTTTCTTAATGAAATTAGACATGATTTTTCTTTTATTTGGTGTGAATATTTATTAAAAAATATCAGATGTTTAGATTTGACGGGCCTCCAGCTGTAAACTGTGCGTAGTATCATTAATGTAGCTCATAAATCAGGTTTGCTACGTGAATTAGCTGAAAAAGATCTGACCAATGCCTCCACTTCAAGATAAAATGAATTCTTAGTGAGATGAAAATTGTTCCTGAAGTCATAATTGGCCATTCATACGCCACATAGAAAGGCTTGTAGCATTGAACAAAGCAAAAATGCATGGAATTTTTAAGTTAATATCCAATATTTTTATGTTCAACTAAAAGTTTATGTTCAACTAAAATATATTTATGCATTGAGATATGTTGGAGAACTTCCAATGCATTTTTAAGTATCACTTTAAAAAAAAGTTTGTCAAAATATAAGAACAATATTTATCATTCCAAGATGTTCTATTAACATTTTCAAATTTCCATCATCAGAAAAATTCTTTCACGTTTATTCACAATACTGCTTTCAGCAAAGCGCTGTTGGCTTTTGAAACAAAACGGAATAGACGTTTTTGTTCTTGTGATTTCTAGTAGACCGAGTGCTTTTTATTGACTACTGAGCATTTCCATTGTTCTGAAAACAATAAAAGAAAGAGTTCGACTTATTAAGCGACAACGTGCGTCATAAGTTAGAAGTCAGAAGCAAGGATAACAAGTTGGTAGCGAGAATGAGGTTCTTTGCAAAATTTGTAACGGCTTCATTACGTAACCCAATTATTCTGAGGGAGACTTCTAAGGGAACCAGTTATTAATTGAAAATTGAACCATCTTTTAAATGTATATCTAAATTTATAGGATTGTGTTTTTCCAAATTACCTTCAGTGCATTAAGAAAGATTTAAAGACAGGCAAAAAATGCCATTTGTGGTCAGCTCTGGTATAAAATTTATTATGAATTTACTTATCGCTTTTTAAAGACTTATCATCTGAAAGATAATCCACTATTGTTTTTCAAATTAATTTTACAGTAAGAAAATACATGAAATACTTCATGTATGACTTCGTGTATTTCTTTTTTAATTCATTTACCGAACACATTCAAGCAACTTTTCCAAGACGCCCTTGGCTAGAACTTCTCTCTGTTGGAATTCTTAGAATGTCAATGCTGACTTCAAATATAAACTTCCAACCTTGAGTAACCTTCCTCTACTTTTTATGACACCTCATTGTTTTGGTTTCTTGCATTTGATTGTTTTAATTTCTACAGTTTTTATAAAAAAAATTTTTTATAAAAAAAAAAATTTTCTTTCATAAACTTTTTTTTTGAAATCGCAGATGTCAATTCAAAAGAAATTTTCAGTATAAAACCTGGATTTTTTTCAGTTTTCTTTACCAAACCAATGCATTCATGATACATTAATATAACAGTGCTGGAAAAAAAAACTGTAGTCTAAGAAAACGGTACAATAAGGATAATTTTCTTATATGAAGTCAACCGACATTATTTGCCAATATCTGCCCATTTCTGCAGTTTTACTATGCTTACACATTGTGAACCAATTTTCCCTTCTATTTTCTATTTTGGATTTTTAACAGCAATTTAAAAAATTATCTTCCCATTATTAAAGTACTTCAGTGAATGCTTGTTAACGAAATCTTCCAAACAGGAATTTACAGTGTAAACAGAGCATTTGGTTCAATTATAATATCACTTCAGCGACTCCTGAGATTCTCTCGATGGAAGTGCAGTGTCCGTTTCAGATTACCTTACAACGAGTTAAATTCGACGGATTTACCGATTATTTTTTCGATAAATTTGATGAATATGGCTGCAATTTAGCTATGGTAATCTGTTCTTTTGAAAAATTTAATTTAAGACTAAAATTTCAATGTAAGACAAAAACCCTCCCCATTATAAGTGTAATATTTCGTGATCAGTGTCAAATATTCTCTCATCCATCTTACATAATGTATTAACTGAAATATCAAAAAAGGCGGTAAGTTAAGGTCTGAACTGACTTTACTGTATGCAAAAAAGGATGGGACATAAGTGGATAACACAGATATGCTGTTTTAAGAAAACAAAATAAAGCAAAGACTATGAAATATTGCCTTACAGGTTGACCTGGAAAGCGGTAGACTATGGAATTATTCTGAACTACGAATCTGTACAGAAAACTGCGCTCAACGACTGCAAGACATTGGCGTTGGTCAGTGGACCCGGTGCGCTTTAATCTGCTCAGTGACGGCGCAGGCAATTATTGTATATATCGCATGCGCAATGCTGGATGCGACTGTTATATCCGTGAACCCTAGCTTAACATCGGTGGGTTTTCATCAACTTTCTTAAATACTTCTGGAGACTGGACATAGCTGGACATAACTAGACGCAGGCATGTCTGAGGTTTACGGGACATGGAATTTGTCACTTTTACATCCCATACTTGCACGAGCTCACCACAATAGAAGTTGCGTTGAATTCTTAGAGTCCCGCCGTAAGTCAACTCTTTTCTGTTGAATAGGAAGCGTTTCTATGATTAAATTTGGAATAAGGTCATGCATTTGAACTTCATCATGATGTAGAGATGCAATGACATGGCATAGATTCTGAGCAGTCCCTCCTGAAGGTTACAGAATGACTACTTCTCGAGGTAGTCAAGCGGAGATAAGTTAAAATGAACGGTGAAATGACCTATTCTAAAAGAATTAATATGCACAATTATGCCTTAACTAGTAAATTTCCGATTTCTACAGCATATAAGTTGTTTTTTATCTTCAGGAGAAATATGGGCTCAAGTGGAGAAAAGTCAGGTAGTGTACTGTTTCATGGAAGAAAATAAATTGTCAAAATTAGAAAATGTGAGACGTACTTGGGCTGTTCGCAGTGGCGAACGTATTTTAGTTAGCAATGTTTCATTATATTTTCAAAAAAAAAAATCTTAAAATTGAGTTCATATTAACTTGACTTGAAGAAAGAACGGTCAACTTTTTAAAAAAGAATAAACAATAAAAAATCCTGAATTAGACCATGCAACAACAATCATTACTTTTGTTGCTCTTAACCATCCTTGAACATTTCAATTTTACTTTAACTAATTATTTTGAAGAAGGTTGATTTTAGCAATTATTAAATGTAAACAATAATGTAACCTTAATGGTTGCGAATTATTTTCCGGATCTTATTATTGTTTCTGGTATTGTTATCTCATTAGTCAAATTTTATGTAAATAGTTATGTAAGTAGTAGTCTGATTCCTGTTTTTTTCTCTCAAACTTCACTCCTCCCCCCTCTCCCGATCCTTTCATAAAAAAAACCTTATTTTGGAAAATATTGATTAAGTTACTACAGAAGATTATTCTTTTTAGTCAGTTCGATTGTTAGATGAAATCCTTGGCAGTGCAAAGTTGTCCATAAAGTAAGTATTTCCTGGCTCGACTACTGTTTCTCAAAAAACTGGATCTGATGAGACTTATTTAATCATTACCACAAGCAACTATAAACAATATTTGCCTCAAAGATACCAATTACACCTCCATTTTCAGTCTAAGTAGATTTAGTTTAATAGCTTTCAGTTTAAGTAGATTGCATTGCAGTCATGACAATCAAGCCAAGCTCAAATTAAACTGAAATCGAAGAATAAACGACAACTGCAAGAAGTATTGCGCATCGTGAGTTTCGATTTCAACTCGTACTGTTTTTTTTTTCTTATATAACAGCTTAACTGATTTGCTCACTGCAGGAATCAGAAGTCTGATAATAAGTTTTGAATCCTTCTGGATCTGTTATCACTTCCATATCAATTTGTTAAAATCCAGAATTTATCACTAAGCGAAATAAGTGATCAGGATGAAGGATAGATCATAAAATCAGAACCAAATTTAGTTCTGGCAGCATCATTCCAGAAAAGAGCTATTCATCTTACAAACACATCAAAATTTCCAAGACCAGCTGAAGTATCATATCGTTCCCTACTTCCTCCAACAACTGAGTTGTCCTGTCTTTGGACCACCATCTGTTGATGACAAATGCTGTAAAACAATTATTTGAGCGCATTTGTTCACGACATAAATTCTATAGTTGTAATGATATTTTGAGTAGAAATTACGAACGGAAGGAAAAAGAACTATATTTAACAGCAACTGAAGTGAAGTACAGTATTTCTGAATTAGATATTGCTGAAAGCCATTTGCTAATTCGCATAATAATAATACTAACTTTTTCACTTGGATTTAAATTTAATATCAGAAAACAGCATGTGTCGCCGTTTTTCTATAACTGTGACAAAATTTTGACTGTTCTTTCTGTTTCTTAGATTGTAGACACCTCAAACTTGGGTAATTAAACCTTTATTTAACATAAAAAGAAATCAACATCATAATGGCACATTATACATATCGCACGGATGCAACACAGTTATAAAACGCTAAACATTACAAGAGAGCTGAAACCTCAACCACACTATAAATGGACGACTGTAAAAAGAAATGATTAATTGTAATTAAGAGATGGTGTTGGATAAATGTGAATTTGGGAATAAAGGAAATTTGTTTAAGGATAGATATTTCTTTGTTACAATAGTTATTTGTTTAAATAAAGAAAAGAAAAAAAAAAACAAAGCATTTAATTCTCACATATCTCATACAGTATAATGTGTATAAAGCGAGGTTAATTTATGAACAAAGAGATGATTCATTTACTGCTTCTCCTCGCTTTCCAGCGACAGCATGGAATTTTATAACTTTACTTAATATATTTTTGTGTCCATCTGTTACATTGGTTTCTTTCATCTACCTTCGCTAATACATTTAAATGAAGTGATAGCAATTGGTTACAGATAGTAACAAGTGATAGCAAGTGGTAACAAGTGGTGGAAAGTGGTTGCAAGGAATAACAGGTAGTAGTAACTGGTAGCAAGTAGTAGTATCAAATGGTAGCCAGTATTAATAAGTCTTTGAAATCTTTTGGCTAATTAAGTTAAATGGCAATTTTTTATGATGGACTGCGAATTTCAATAAAAATACCATATTCTTCGCTTTATCTTTATGCTCGGTTTTTTTTTTCAGTACGTTTATGAAATTTTTTAAATTGCAAGTATATTCTGTGCTAACTTTTACCCAAAAATGATAAAAGGAAAAAAAGAAAAAAATGGAATTGGGAAAAAGTATGCAAAGTTATAATAACGAAGTGTCATATATTCATCAGAAATAATAAAAAAA